>OX465096.1:56486313-57086313 GCA_949987625.1 Chalcis sispes | reverse complement strand
ATGTCTAGTACAGTCAAAGCTTCTTTGTGTGTCAAGAACTACACTATAGCCACTTTCTTAAGTGTAGTCGTCACTAATTTTTCCAGTTGGAGTGTTTCTGTCCTAGCTTTTTCCAACTCGAGCAATAATTCTTCTGCTCTAGTGCGTTTGACGTGCGTCACTTTTTCTCTCAGACTCATCAGTTCCGCGGATCCCCTTATCTTTCCAAGGATCTCTGCGTAAGAGATTTCTTCTGCTGTCATGATTTTTATAGCATCCGGGCGAGTGCGCTTTAGTTTCGCCGTAGTAGTCTTGTTGAAGCTCGGCATGCTAGGCGCTCTCTCATCCGGTTTTTGGGTAGTCCCTCTTATCTCTTTCGCTGTCGTTTTCTTCTTTTCTAGCACTTGCATAAACCATTTCTTTAGCTGGTATGATTTGGTGTAAGGAGGGTCTATTTTGACTTTCTTCACCTTTATTTTTGCAGGTAATAAGGCTCGCCCTCTTTTTCCCTTAGTTTTTTTAGTTTCTCTATTAAGAAAAATAGGAGACATTTGGGTCGTCCTGGCCTCTGTAAGCACTCTTACTCTTTGTCTCGGCGTAGCCTCTCATATTCTTTTAGTGGTTTTATTGCACTTCTCGATATGTCTTTGAGCTTTTTAAGGATTTTCTTCTTCTCCATTATGAACTCAGTCAGCACTTCGAGTTTTTTTTTTCATTTTTATGAACGAAGAATCACTTTTCTCCTCGCTGGTTGTATTTTCTTTTGTAGAGATGCGTTGTTCAGCTTCTACCGTTTCTCTTTGTGAGAATTGATTTCTCCTAGCATCTGCATAACCTTTACCGGTCACCGGGATTTTTTCTGCTCGATAGCAGAAGCGCTTTTTACCGGGCTTTGGAACAGATTGCAGATACAGCGCGTAAATACCAAACGCTCTCCTGTTATCTAACTTGTCCTTGTCTTAAAATGTGTCATTATGCATTATGTAGTATACTCCTAGAAGCAGTCTGCTGCTCCACGGGAGACCTACCAACTTGGGTCCCCGGTAGTGGCCATCATTCCACGGTCCTTCATTTTAACACCTCTTTCGAGCCGTGACCTGGGGTCGGACGACTTCTGGAGCTTTTGTAGGCGTCGGGCCCGGTTGTCAGTCTTCACCCTCAACCCAGTAACCATGGCTAGTGGCCGTGAATTTTTGGAGTGGTTCACGCCCTTTTTTTCGACAACCATACTACTCCTAAGAAACCTGCTGTGAAGCTGTCCCTTAGACGACTGATTCTAACAGGAGTTTCGGCAGAATCGCCCGTCTAGCCGATGCAAGGCGCAATATTGCGCATTGACCCATACCTTTGTCCAATAACGCGAGAGATATGTCCTCTTTTTTTGTTCGAATGATAGTATCATTCAGCAGGTATGGCTTTACTCAACTCCCAGCGACCCCTTTGCCGATTACACGGAATGCCTCTTGTGGCTGAAAGAGAGGAAAGTATACTTCTTCTCTGTGAGCTCACTTTTAACCATCTATTGGAAAAATCATTTTTCTCATCAGACTGCCTGGCATTCCGCCTTGTAGAACACAATCCAGGAGTAGCTTCAGTCTAGTAGTGGTATAATGAGTTTTACTAAAAGATGACGCGATGAGACATGGAAAATAAATGGCGGATTTTTCAACGAATTTTTCATTTTTCCGGGGTGTTGAGTCAAATTTGTACAAGGGTTGCTTTTTATATTTTCAGCCTAATAGTAGGAAGACAGTAATTTATTATCGAAAATGGCTTTATTGTTTTTTGAAGTATTCTCCAGGATGATCAATACATTTTTGTATGCTTTCGAACTAATTTTCCGTATTTCACCAACTTCAGGCAAACAAATGGTTGTGTACCATTCAGAATTTACCGTTCTACAATACGTTGTTATAATGGTACGGTTGCAACATATCTAGTTATTCTGAAGAAACAGGTGATCATTTGCTTTCAAGTACTTCGTGCACGAAACACTTGTCGGATTTTGCTCATCTTGAAAGACATACAATAGATTGCTGTTTTGTTTTGAGCTCATGCGCATAGGTCTAAGATTCGTCACCTGTGTAGATGTTATATAAAGTCTTTAATGTACCGCGATTGTATTTTTTCAGCATTTCTTTACACCAATTAACGCAAGCACATTTTGAGTTTTTATAAAATTATGCGAGATCCAACGCGAAAAAAACTATTTCACAGCTGAATATTTATGCAATATCTTATTGATGCTCCTCATACTGATGTCCGAGGATTCCTCAATCTCATGATAAGTTACATGACGATCTTGCAATATCATTTCGCACACAGCCTCAATGTTTTCTAACACAACAATTGGTTTCTGACGACCTTCACGACTTTCGTCACTGAGCGAACGGCGGTCACGGTGGAACTCGTCATATCAGCGTTTCACAGTGGCAAAGGATAGGGCTTCATCACCAGAAGTATAATTAAGTTGATTGATGTATTTCTGTCTTGATAATACTCTTCGAACGTCTTACATTATTGCATAAAAATTTTCACGAGTTAACCCATTAAGGTCCATGTGAAACCCAGTCTATATAAGATAAAACTAACCACGCCAAACGGGACTTCACTAAAAAATAAAATACCCGTGTTTTTTTTATTTTTCAATTCCATTATTTATTGCAAAATTTTTCAAAAAAATTAGTACGAAACTTGGAATTTCGAGAAACTAATAGCGGCAATCGATTCTACAGTAAAAATCATGTAAAAAGGTAAGTAACATTTTTTTGTTCAAGCAACTCATTTTGCAATAAATTGTTATAAACAATTTAAAGTCACTGGAACCCATTCCGACTCATGCTTACATTATTACAAATAACGAATAACCAGCTACGCCAAATGGGCTATTACTGAAAAATAAAATACCTGTATTTTTTAGTTTTTTAATTCAATTGTTTATCACAAAATTGTTTAAACAAATTATTAAAAATAATGCGATTCCAAAAATCTAATTATGCCATTCGATTGCACGGAAAAAAATATCGATTGAAGTTCAGAAAAACTTTTCAGTCTTTGTTGTTCATAAGGTGTTCTTTCTAATAATTTTTGCGTAAATAAATTTTAAATTTTAAACATAAGACGTTCTTACTTGGCAATTTGCACCTCTATATCTTGTCTTCATATCTATAATTGTGTGATTATTTTCTTCCTCTTTCCTTTTTTTCGATAGTCTTTGCCTTTTTTGACCTTTTGATTCTGTCCAACTGTCTATATACGATTCGGAAACTTCTTCTACGATAATTTACATACCTTTTTTTATCATCAAGAAGAGTTTTGACAGTTGCAGTATGATCAAAATTCGTCTTCTCTTTCCGAGTTTTCTCGCTTCTTCTTCCTCGAAAATAATCATCGACATCTTCGAGTCTCGCTGATTTAGTTTAAGCAGCTTAATCCTACTACTTGAGTTGGTCCCAATAACCTCATTCACCGCGTCGACGGCTTTTTACTCCGTTATATTATAGCAAATTTCGAGAGTTGTAAGCTTTATTACCACAACCGCCTGTAAGAAGACGAAGGCAAAGGATTCTTTATCATTCCTTTGTTCCACCTTAAGCAGGAGATTCTCCTTTTGTGTTCTTCTTGCGCGGAGTTGCGTTTGGGAAACCAGGATTTATCTTCTTAAATATTCCCTAACAAACTTGCATACGTTTGGCCTTCCCCAATTTTCATCACAATCTCAAGTTTTATTCATTTTCTTTTTCCCTTTAGGCTTCTTTTCAGTGATGTCTAATTTTACATTTGTGGTCTTACTTTCAAGCTTGATTTTCTTCGCCTTCTCTTTTATCGTAGATTCCGCCGGACTTCCATTTGGTGAGCTCCGGGAACTTTTCTCCCTTCTATAAAAAATTGCGTCCCTCAGGGTCTGAGTTTAAAGACGTTCACGTATCTTCCTTTTTGCCATATGCGATTCTTCTGCAAATCCTATGTTTTTTGACGTATTCCTCTTCCATGTTGGTGGCTTTTTTAATTTTTCTTTTCTTCTTTGTTAATTCTAACGCTTCACAGGAGACAGAACTTATTCACTTCGTCTTTTATTGCCTGGCTTACGCAATACTGAATTTTCTCGTAGTAATTCTTGATCTCTTTTAAGTATGAAAGAGTCCGCTTCTTTTTTTCTTGTTTTTACAGACTATAGTCTAAGTTTTTAACCTGGTCCTTAACTGGTGAGGCTATGCCAATATTCTCTCTAATGACGCAACGGTACCACGTAAGAGGCTGCGCGATAGAGTAATATGGAGCGTGAATTACTCTCCTCTTTTTCGGACCTTTTTAGTTCGTCATATTCTGGAACATGAAAGACTCCAAGAAATGGTCCGCTGCTACATAGAAGACCCACCATCTCGAGGTCCCGGTAGTGGTCATCACACTACGGTCCTTCATTTAGACTTGTTTTTCGAGGTGATACCTGGGGACAATCACTTCTGGAGCTCGTATAACTGTTGAGTCTAGTTGTCAGTACCCTACCTTGACCCAGTAACCGAGACAAAGGACTCTAAGTTTCTGACAAGTTTTACGCTGTTTCCTGGCAAAAATACTACTTTTAGAGAATGAAAAATTACTAATTAATTTTGGATTATTAATTTGATTTATATAGGTACGTAGATATTTAATACAAAGGGCAAAAAATGTTCGAGAAAACTGGTGTACCTCTTTGTAGCTTGCTTATCATTTTCTCAACTTCTCCCTTTTTGAGCAAGTGTATTTTTGCCTGGAGGTCTTAAAAAGTAATTACGCTAGTTTTATAATAGTCACGAACATAAAGCACGACACCTGTATCATCTATTTTTTTTAGTAGCCCGACTCTATTTTTCTTTTTAGTAGTCCGATTCTGCGTCTCTTTTTAGTAGCCTAATTCTTATAGGTGGCCCGCTGCTCTTCTTCTTGCTTCCTCTCACGTGTTTTTTCTCACTCTCAAGTTTCGCTGTCTTCTGAACTGCGTGTCCTTTTCCCGAGTTTTTTGTGCCTATTTCGGTTGATCTTTGACGACGGTTTTTTCTCTCTTCTTTGCTTATGTCTCTGTTTTCTTTTCTACGTTGGCGGCCTATGATTGATTTAGTATTACCACTTGTATTTCTATTTATTTCTTCCAGTTCGTCTTACTTTGCTTTGGCAACTATTCGTGTTGCAGTTGTGCTTTATATGATGTTGGCTGATCTTGATATATTGCACTTGACCATACGTAAGGAACGAAGAAAATTCGTTGTTACATGACCCAAAATAAAAATATTTAAAAATTAAATATTGTTTATAGAACTTATATATTTTTAATATTTATATTATCTACTAAAAAGGATAATTTAACTGAGATTGTAATAAAAAAGAACTAAATACATATTCAAATCCATATAAGTCTATAGTGATCTTGACGTACTATGTTAGTAGTACGCAAAAGTGCAACAATCTTTTTGTAGCGTCTTCAATGTGCATAAAAATACGCGGTCATAGAAAAATTAATAATACTATTCAATAAAAAGAACTAAAAAGCTGTAAATTTATAAAAAACTTCTGTAGATACTTACAAACATTCTATCAAAAATATTGTAACAAAACTTTACTTTAAAATATAACTTTATCTTCAATTTGAAAAATCAAAAAAATGCTTTGATTATATGTCTTTTTTTAACTGCCATTTTGTTTGTATTCAGTATTGTGGATTGAGATATAGAGAAGGGACACGGAACAGATAGAACTTTATTATATTAATGTTTAAAAAATAAACGCGCATAAATAACAAATTATGCCCAGTTGAATTTAATAAAATATTACATTTTTTGATAAAAAATATCTTTGTATTTAAATATTAAAAAATAAAACAAATATATATATACATATATATTGTTTATAGATACAAAAAGATGCGTTATGAAATTCTCTATTACGGTAGTTGCCTCACGACCGTCCAGTTTTGACTCATAACCCCAATCCTACATAATGACGGTCTCAAATTGTGAGTATTTATTTTTTAACTTGACTGTATCACATATAATATATTCTTTATATGAATACACATATACTATAAAATATTTATCTGTGAGAAAACAGGACAAACATATTTATTGTTGTTAATATTAAAAAAAATTATGGCAGGTTGCAGACAACTTAAAAATTTATGAAAAAAAATACTTGATAAGAAACAAAAAATTATTTAACCGCGAAGCATTAGAAATCCATAAATACACTAACAACCTTAACAAAGATAACGGCTACAACACTAACTGGATTTGGCGATCCATCCTCTTGGTTTTTTAATTTAATTGGCCAATCAAAATAAAAAACTTATATTGATTGACCAATCACAGGGCAGCTTTATTCCCGCTACCATCCCTGCCACCGTCAAAGCCATCTTTATATAAGATACCTCAAGACTTGAAACTACCGGTTTCAGGTCTGTCCTGAAGAAGTGAACTGCAATGTTTGTCGAAACGTCGGCTTAAAAAAGTCAACACGCGAGTCAATCGGAAAAAATATATAATATGATCAATTATTCTCGAAAAAGCCTAAAATCCTCACTAAAAAATTATATAAGTATTTCGTAAGAAAAAAAATCAACCAAAATAAATTGTATGAAATCTAACCTCTGCGAGAGAAGGCACATTGTTGAAATATTACAATATGCCCTCCACTAAAAATATTCGACAAAATATGTTATTATTTCTGATTATTAAGCCTAACCATGTGGCAAAAGATTTCTATTTTATTTTTTAATTATATTAAATATATAACTCTAATACAGGTTAGTTTATCATGAAAACGGTAAATTTCCTTCGATGTTGATAAAAATAAAACGTGTAATTTTCCCGCGCTTCTTCTATGATGCATGTATTTTAAAAAGTGTCATTTTTAATTGCAATTATCTCAAGTTTTTTGTGGATAATCTTCTCAATATTTCGATAATAAATGTATTATGTATTTAATTATATAAGATTTAATTTTTGAAATTTTTAAATCGCAAAGCAACTGCCTTAAAATGCATTCTGCGAATTAATTTTTAAGAGTTGGAAAATATGATTTAGATAATAATGCCCAGTAGATAGATATTAGACAAGGTAACATAGCAAACTTTTATTATCTAAATTTCTTAAGAAATAATTAACAAAATCAATTTTTTTATCAAGATATTGTAAAATTTGAATAGTTTTCTTAAATATTAAAAAACAAATTTGTCATATTCTTTTTTTTAACATAAGTATAAGCTTATATAAATTAAAATAATAAATTTTGCCGGCGAAGTAGGACAGACTTTTCAGCGTTGCTGGTGTACATGGACACTAGGGAGTAGAATCGGGACAAACTTGTCTTATTCTATTTCATTACGATTATAGTTATTCTTATTATTACAATTTATTTGTCACTGTTTCTTTTCAAGTTTATAAGCGATAACTAATTTTACAATCATTGAAACGTTTAATCAAATAAAAAATAAGTAAAACTTTAAATTAAAACTTTTTAATCGTCTTAACACGTAACTTTGAATATACATACATTTATAATAATATAAACAAATTGTGTTCGAATCATCTGAAAATCAAGTAAAATTTAATATATTATTTATTTAAAAATTTAATTTATTATATTATTTATTTAAAAATTTTTAAATTTATCATATTATTTATTTAAAAATTTTTAAATAAATAACATAATAAATAATAAACTTTAAATCATGAAATTATAAAATATAACTTAGCTTACCTTTACATGAATAAAGTTAGTTAGATTTGAGGTTAGATTGACTTCTTAAATGAAAAATTTTGATCTAATTTAAAGTAATACATTATTTATGCGAAAATAAATATTTTGATGTGAATTAATATAAATAAATAATCATTCAATAATTTACTTATGACTTTTTATAATCGATAGAATTAAAGAAATATATAGAGCTTAACATTATAAATGTGTCCAGTTTATGCAGCTTACTCCAAAAGGTGGTTGATACATTAGGACATACAATTTAAATTTAAAAAATTAATATTATCAGAATATTTTTAAATAATTTCACAAAAAACAAATATAAAAATTGTTATAAAATAATTTTTTATTAAAATATTGACACTTTTTACAAATTTTCAATGAAATTAAAAACAGATTATTTTAAGATGATTTCAAATTTTTTTTAATAAAAATCATCTTTTTTTATATTATTATTAAAATGAAATAATATAAACTTTCAACATATGTTTAAATTTCTGTGCAAATATTTAACATAATTTTACTATTAAAAGACTCATTTTTAAATCGTTGACCGTCTATACTCGCCAAGTTTAGCTTGTCTGAGTACTATCTTCAGAACCTTACTTAGTCGAAATTCGCTTATGCATGTTTCTGCAAGCTGATCCTCAATTTTAGACAAAACAAGCGCAAATGTATAACGAGAGATTAGGAAGAAGTCAAAAAAAAAAAAAATAGAATTTGAAAAAGTGATTGAGTGTGAGAATAAGAAAGACTGAGAGTGTGTGAGAGAGAGAGAGAGAGAGAGAGAGAGAAGAAGGGGAAAGAAAAATAAAGAGCGGAAAAGGAAAAGAGGGGAAAAGTGGACGAATGGAAGAGTGAGAGAGTGAGTGAGTGATTGAGAAAATGAGAAAGAGAGAGGCACAGACAGAGCAGAGGTATAGTTGTGTGTGTGTGTGTGTGTGTGTGAGAGAGACAGAGAGAGAGAGAGAGAAAGAGAGACGGGGCACGCAAAAAAGCTGGAGAGCGAGAGAGAGCGAGAGAGAAAGAAAGAAAGAGACAAGGCACGGGAAAGAGCGAGAGAGAGATAGAGACAGAGAGAGACAAAGAAAGAGACAGGGCACGGGAAAGAGCGGGAGAGAGAGAGAGAGTCGGACAGAAAGGTTGAAGGTGGCGCTTGAGGAGGCGGCAACGTCGCGTTTACAGCACCCGCGTGGGAGAGGCGGTGAGTTTGTTTATCGGCTCGGCATTCAGTGAGCGGGCTAGCAGAGCAGTGGAAAGTTGGCAGTCTCTCACACGGGTGACGGTCGAGAACACCAATGAGAGTTGCAGTTCGTACGTAGAGAATAGTCAGTGACGTGCTAAGCTTGGAGTTGGTCGGTTCGCGCGCGCTGCACAATACTCCGTCTTTTCTATTTCCACCTTATATTATTGCAATTAAAAATCAGAATTTGTTTTTGTTCTAATTCTACATTAGTAACTGCTTCATAAAAACTAATTTTTATGCAGTTTTTATAAAAGTAAATTATAGTGTGTGCGAAGAGTGAAAGGAATCTTGCTAATATTGACAGTGTTATTAAAGTATTTAAGTGCATCACCAAAAATCACATTATGGAAACAATTTCATTATTGGAAGAAACCGCTAAGGGATAGTGTTTTTTGAACTCCGTTTTTTTATTTCTTTATTTATTGATAGCAACTGAATGAATGTCTTAAACAACAACGTCCGTTCAATTATAGGTATGTCTTACATAGATTTTTTTTTATATTTTGCACTTTGTTCGTTATAATTTATTGAATAAATTAATTTTATTTAAAAAATATTATCTATAAAATTATTGTTTATGCATAATTAGTCCTTATTTTTTTTTTTTTTTTTTTTAATTTTATTTAATCTGAACTATAATCAACTATTATAAATATAATAAGTATTTAATCGTATGCGAATGCGTACTTTACAAATATACTATTGGTGCATGAAAATATTAAGTCAAATTTTTATAAAAACTATTTGATTATCTTGCAATGTATGATATATAAACATAATATCACGTTCTTTTATTATTTCAATTTTTATTTCAATTGAGTTTTTTTTTTTAATTTTTCATAAAAATTCATAATAGTTTTTACGATAAATTTTACAATTTTTGTTAATAAATTAGTATGGGCTATGATATTTTATTTATTATAGTTATTTATTATTGTTTAATATATAACATTCATTTTGATATTTAACCTTCATTTACGTATTAAAATTAATATTAAAACATATTCATATTTAAGCAAAATCAATTTTAAATTAAATAATTTAAAGTGACAAACATATATAGATAGATAACACGATCCTATTTTTAATGTTTATGAACAGAGAACAACCAAAATAAAATGTTTTGGATTCAAACTTATTATTATGTGGTATTATATTCTCCCGTGAAATATATATAATAATATAATATATCTATTTATTTGCATACTGATTATATTTTTAAATTTAATAATTTCTGTTTACGACGTAGAATTAAAATTTTTTTTTAAAATACAATTATTATAAGATTACAAGAATTGAAACAAGATTTGTATTGTTTTTTTTTTTTTTATTTCGTCTATAGGTAATAGACATTAAACATTTTTAACCCGTCATTTCGTGCAAAGAAATTTTATAACTAATATTTTAAATATATATTAAATTCGTATATTATATACGTAAAAGTTATGTATATACATACATTAACTTTTAGAAATTAACGTTTTATATCGGATAATATTTTCAAGATAATAAAACTCTTTTTGCAAAAATATGATGAATTTTCTTTGTAATATAATTATCTCATAAATTCATCTTAGTTCTTAACTTTGTAATAACAAAATTTTAAAACTCTTCACGGTTATAAAAAAATTTTAAAGTTATAGATATATCAGTACATGTTAGAACAGTCTGACGAAATAATTTTTGTAAATTAAATGCAACTTTAATTATTAAACATTTAAGTTAAAATTAGTAGTTAATTGTATAATTTTGAAAAATAATATGAAATTTTAAAATATTATTTCAAATTATTTTAAACAATTTGAATTTCGTTTCTAACTATGAAGTTGATGTTTGTCTTAAGTAATAAATTAGGTAAAAAAAATTTTGCATTTGCTCTTACTTAGCAATAAAGGTCGAATACACCCCAACTAATTTTTATTTTTTCTTGCATATTATTTGACGTCGTTTTATTCTACTAGAGTTTTCGACATTATTATTATTATTTTTCTCAAAACTAAAGGTTCTTCCTGAAAGTAGAATAAATTTTCTACAAAAAATATTCCAAAATAATTTTTATACAATATAAATATAAAAAATTGAAAATTGCTCGGAGGATTTCTTCCCAATATCTTATTGCATCGTTTTTATTTTTTTATTTTTTTTTGTATTAAATGGTTAAATTATACATCGCAAATATCAATGCAACTTTATATTTTTACTTTATTTACTGTTTTTTAACTCAATTTTGTTTTAGTAATTTCCAACTAAAACATTTGTCCGATATGTTTTCAAGTAAGAACTTACGAGTAATCAAATTCTTACATAATTTTATAATAAATATGATTTATTGGTCCCTAAAATTTTATTTGTAATCGATTTGGTTTTATCAATGATTAGTTTAAATTATTTTCAACAACATAAGTATTTTTATTGAGTGTTTTGCACGTGTTCATAGCATTGAATAAATTAGGTTTAAACTAATAAATACTGATTTTATAAATTTTTAAATAATTTGTTTTATTCATCTACAATATTCAATTTTGAAAATTATAAATTAACTTTACAAGTGTTCTTGATTTTTAAATTTGTTAAATATTTGAAAATTAATGATTATAATTTAACTCCCTATTGAACGATTTCTGTCTATAATAGCAATGCCTACAAAAGATTTAAAAATTTTACAACAATTATTTACAAAATTTAATCAACTGATTTTTAAATTTTATAATGTATTTTCTGAGTGTTACATAACCATAAATAAATAATAATATAATTAAAAAGAATAATTTTTTTCATTTTATCTTTTAGTTTTAATAAAAAATATAAATATCGCATTAAGGTTGTAAATTATAACTCATATCTGTAATGAATGAAAATTTAATAAATGAACAAATAGTCAAAACTTAAATGTTACTATTTGAAAAATAATAAGATTTTTTTAAGGCCCAGTCTTGGTGAAATAAACAATTGTAAATAATAATTTTTAGAAATATAACATGTTTATTAAGCTCCGATGACAAACAAGGAATAATATAAATTTAACGTAAATGTCTGTCTGCGTCTGCCTGAAACGTCGTAGCTTCGGATAGGCAGATTTCATAGCGGTTTTATTTAATTAAAAACTAGTTTAATCAAGATGCTGCTTAGCTATACATGTTTAATAAAAAATTTTGCTGCTGCTAAAAAATACTGCTTAAAAAATTATGAGCTATTTTTCAAATTGATGTGAGAATTTATCCTTCAACCACTGAGGCTAGGGTTCAAATCCAATTACTTCTAAGCTAATATATTTTAAATAACAACAATTCAATAAAAGTAATTTTAAATAATTTTAAATAAGATAAACAATATTTAATTTTTAGCATTTTTTCCATTTTTTAATAGCTTTTTTATAGCCTTATACTAAAATTACTACGCTTGAAGCATCATAAAAATTATTTAAACATAATTTAAGAATAAAAGAGGATAGGGTTAGATTATTTGTAAAGGTATTTTCAATGTACAAGCAAAAAAGGATAATTCTCATTACGAATGGTGTATCGACAACGTTGATTTCAAAGCCTTATAAATCAAAGTTCTTACGAAACATAGTTACGATGTTGTAGATAGTAGTCGGACAAACCAAAATTGGTAGGTATAGTCGGTCAACGATATAAAAATGAGTTTTTTAATGATAAAATTATATTAAATACTCATATGAAAATTGACACGTTTATATGAATATCATTATTAATTCATTTTAATAATAGTCACTATAAAAAACCAAACATTTTATTGAAAAAAAATTGTTGAAATTACTTTAAAAGAATTCGTGTTTGAATCCAGCATTTTGTCCCGTTTTCATGCGCAAAATGTTGAGTGAAATTTTTATTAATGACTTAGAAAAGGTATTGATATTTTAATTAAAAACTGTTTTATAGCTATTCTAATGATGTTTTATAAAATTACTTTAAAAACTTATGATAATTTTTTATATCTAAATTGTAAATCTCCCTTTTTATATTCCTCAAGACAAGCTAAACAATAAAACTCTTTTTTGGAGCTTTCTATCTTTGCTCGTTTCTTAGGAATGGATTCAGAATTTTTACTTGAATTGTGCAAATTAACAAGTCTCTGTATCATTTAATTACAACAATTAACGTAACAATGTATTTCAGGCTAAACGAACAGTCCGGGTGTCCGTTTTAGCCCTGACTCTTTTGCCCGGAATCATATAAACATACATGCATACAAGATTCTTCATGTATTTTTAAAAAGATTTTATAATTTATTTAAAAACTGCACAGAGAAAAATTTCCTCGAAAAAATTATAATTCGAATGGTAAAAATTACAATACTACATTATAAAGCATTCACAGGCCGGCATAATTTGAATAATTATAGAATAGTAATTTTTAATAAATTTTAATATTACAATATTATAATAAAACTTTTTAAAAGCAAATGTAATTAATATACAATATTTTAATTTCATACAAACATTTCATAAAATTTATTTACTATTTTTTATTTAAATTAGTTATTTTGCATTCTACTATTCGTTTGTTATGAATACTTAATTAACCAGTCGCACTCGCTAACACCCTATTTTAGAAGCTAGACTGAATTTTATATATCGAACAAGGTTTTATATATCAAACAAGTTAAATTTTAATCAGTTGCGAGAGCAAATGCGACATCTAGCGAAGTGTTGGAAAACATTTATATCGAAAAATAATTCTTCATCATAATGTGCTTGGGTAGAACACTAATACCAACAGAAAAATTTAACTTTATATGAAAATTAATATATTTCTATATAAAAATTACAATAATGTTTTATAAAAATTAGAATAAAACCTAGAAGTATTTATTATATCTTAAATTTTACTATACCTTATAGTAAAATTTACAATTCTTTTTTAGAATATTATCGTTTCATTATTTTTTAAATATTTCTTACTTAATAATTAATAATGTTAAAAAATATTGCAAATTTTTTATATTGTAAATCTATTTGAGAATTAACCAAGTGAGTTTAGTTAACGTATGTTTGATTTTTACCAAATAAATATATTACATTAATCTCAGTGCAAAATTATAATAAATAATTATACTATTCATATTAAATAGTATTAGCTCAATTAGATCCCTTACACTTTTAAATATTAATACTAGAAATTTAATACAATACGAATGTCAGCTGAGTTTTACAATATACAATGAAAATTACCATAAAAAGTTTGATTGACTTGCGCTGAGTGTATATCTGGAGAACTGAACGAATGAGTAAATGGGTCTTTCCGTGTTTAACCTCACCGAGCTGGACGATTTCACCAAATGTGCACGATGGTCTGTGAATGTACAATTATATTCATTCACATGCCAATGTATTTGAAATGCACAGGTAAAAACGTGACGACGCGAACAGCATAACAGAGTCACAAGTTTTACCTTACTTTTCAAATAGATTAAGTTAATCCTGTCGCAACATTCCTTCTTACTTTTCTGATAAAATTGAAAATATCCTTGAAAAATTACTTGAATCGAAAACTTGTAGTTTGCCGAGTGGCGAGGTTAGATGTTTAGAGAGAGAGAGAGATTTTTATCACGCGCTTAGTCGTAAGTGCAAAGCAGAGATCAAATCAGCTTCTTTCTGTATGTGTTAAATGAGAGTGAGAGAGAGAGAGAGAGCCCGATAGAGTGAGTGAAAAAGTTAGTAAGCGTCGCTACTGAGTTAGTCAGTGCAACGCAGCTGCCGTTCCTGTCTTACCACATTTAGTGCCGCAAAGTGCTGCCATCGACTGGCTGCGCGACAACTTATGCCGCATAGTGCGTCAATTGTAAATTGTTAATTCCCAAACACAATCTGATATTACTTTATCTGTAAAGTATTGTAATTTTTATTATTCAATTGTAATTTTTCCTAAGAAATTTCTCTCTGTGTAGAATCACTTTCTGAAAAAAAAGATACTTTCCTTCGTTAACCGTTTAATTTAAAAACTAAGAATTTATATATAGGTTTTCTTATATACTATGAGTAAGGTACTAAATTTAGCATTTTTTTTCCCAATTTTAGCTCAGCAGTTTCAGATATAGAGGTAGGAGAGGGTAGTGCGCAATTTTTATATATAATTTTTAATACCTTTAAAAATATGCATTTTAAAATCATAATAATATATTTGTAATATTCATAATAAGCCCTTTTATTGTATATATTAACACGATTAACTTTACAAAAGTGTCATATAAAATTATTTAATTATTTTAAAATTTTCCCCTAAAAAATTAACCCCGGAAATAAAAATTCATTTATTTACATTAAACTTCCGTTGTTGTATCATATGACTCTACTTGTGTTACAAATTTCAACTTTATCATTACAGTAAATTCTGAAAAAATTGGCTGTGATAGACGGACCATTCAACAGACACATAATGATCCTATAAGGATTTCGTTTTTTTATCGGATGCACGGAACTTTAAAAATAATTACATGAAATTAGCAAATTTTGAGCAAGTTAATGAGTTGAGTAAATTACAATTGTAATACTACATTATTTTTTATATGTAATTGAAACAAAATAAATGCGAGTAAATAAAGCAAATATTAACAGCTCTTTATGTTACTACAAATTGAAAAATTGTAAATTGCGGTACGAGTTTTCAAATGAGCCGCAGAAATTACTGTGTTGTAGAGCAAAACTAGTAAAAAATTGTGTAAAATTATCATATTCCTTCCCTCTTGTGGAAAAAGATAACAGTATCTGGATGAATAGAGAAATATACTTTTCACAGCACTTGACAACACGCGATGCTTTTTATAAACAGTAAGAATTAGTAAAGGACAAAGAGAGAATATCTTATCTGTAGTATAGATTTTACTAATAAATTATAAATAAGTTCAAATAAAGATGTATTAGAATTTTATTTCGTACGCGAGTGTAATTTTTGTAGCTTCGTCCGGAATACGAATAAAAACGTAAATAAATATAATTTATTAAAATCTTAAATATAATTTGTTAAAAGATGCCAAAAGTTCCGAGGACTCCACCAGAAGAGGTATGTGGAATGAAAATGCGTTTAAAGAATATGATGCCAAAAATTTTCGAATTTGAAAAATGCTTAGAAAAACAAAAAAATTTTCAAAAGGAATTGGAAGAAAAACTGTAAGATTTTATTGAAGAATTTAATCTCACTGCCATTCTATAAAAACGTAACGCTGAACTCATCATGAAACAACACCTTTGTGAACAGAGGGATGCTGAATTTGTTGCTGATTGCTGAATATTACAGATTGAAGGAATAACCTCATGAAAGAAAGCAATTGTAAGAGCTTTACAATTGAGGTTATTAAAGATAGTAATTATTCAAGACAAGAAAAATACTTATCTTCTTCATTTTCAACAGTATATAATCACAATAAAAATTTTAATAAATTTTTACGGAAGAAGTTAACTTCTTATCAATGGAATTCCACAAAATTAAAAAATCATAAAGAATGTTAGAATTTTGGAACGAAAGAGCACTTGCAGTACGAATGTCTGATGTTGAATAGGAAACAGCAAAACTAGGTTTAATGGAACTAGTTAGGGCGAGTTCGAATATTCGCAACCAAGTCCCATTTAGTCTTAGTCTTATGAATTTTAAAGATAATCGAATTAATGGAAATTTGTATAATTTTAATTCCTATGTGGATAAAGTTCAAAAAGTTTTAATAAAAAATATTTCATTGGGTTATGATTTTAAGAAAAACATTTGTGCTTGCATAGAGAGATGGTGAGAGGAGACAGAAGATTCATCAGATTTTCTTTAAGATGTTTTCAAATGAAATTCGTTAGAATTAAATACAAATCAAAAGAATACGTTTTCAAAATTTTTAGCCAAGTTTCAAGTTGTTTTCTCAGAAGATACGATTTCAGAAGGTTATAGGGTTATTGAACACAAAATATATTTACAAAGTGGACTTCCAATTAAACAACCGATATAAAGAATTCTTTTACATTATAAAGAAGATATAAATAAGTTAATTACTTATATGAGGAATCAAAATATTGAAAAATCATTGAGTTCTTAGTTTTCACCAATTGTCATGAAAAAGAAAAAGGATGGATCTTGTGTAGATTATCGTAAATTAAATGCTGTAACTATAAAAGATTCCTATCCATTACCAAGAATCAATATAGTCGACTTTATCCGATCGATACCTTGATTGCTTATCTGAATCATCTTGAGTTTCCACATTAGATTTAAAGAATGGATATTTGCAAGTAAAGATTCGAAAAGAAGACAGAAGAAACTGCATTCTCTACTAGGAATGGATTATAGTAATTTACGCCATTTGATTTATGCAATTCAATAGCAATGTTCGAACGATTAATGGAAAAAATCCTTCATAATTTTATTAATAAAATTTGTTTAATTTATTTAGATGACATCTTTTAAAGAAATACTTCTAAATTTAGAACAAATTTTTATTTGTTTGACGATGTAGTATGATCAAGTAAAAAGACAACACTGACAAATTTTACAATATCTATCGGATCTCACTCTATTTATTAGCTTACAGATCTTCAAAACATTCATAAACTGGTATTACACCTGCTGAGATATTAACTGGTACTGATCTACGGATCACGCTGGATTTGCTTCGAGGTTGCCCACTAAGATAAGTCGAAATCTGATCATCTCATAAATATCTTCTGAAACTTCATAATAAAATAGATAAAATTCACAATTATGCACGAAAACACTTGCAGATAACTATCAACAGAGCTAAAAATTATTATGATCAGAAAGTTCGTACAGTTATTTTCAGAATTTTTCAGAAGACCAAAAAGTCTGGTCCTTTAATCCACAAAGAAGAAAAGGAAAATCACCTAAATTACAAAATAACTGAGAAGGATCCTACATAATTACTAAAAAGATAAATGATGTTGTTTTTTTGCATAAGTAAACCAAATAAATATAAAAATAAAATTGTACACGTGGACCGAGTTGTAATTTATACTAAAAGAAAATAATTTTAACTATATTACTCTGTTCATGGTTATGCTCAGCTGAGTGGTTTTTTCTTTAAATCAATCAGCAAATACCAGAGTAAAGATAAATGTGATTTCACATCAAATCATTTTTCATATTCCACCACTTTTATCTATGAACTGTTGCATTCATTATTATAATCATCAAGTTCATAACCGAAAAACTTATTATTAACTCCCAATATTCAGGAATTTTAAGATAAAAGAATACAACAATTTATATTTTTAAAATGATGGAGCTTAAATCTTAGAATTACACAAGATTCTATCTAAAATAATTGATCTATCTGTTACAATTTGCCGTTTTACTTCCGATTAAAAACGTTTATCCGACCCTTAGCCAAATCCAACAAAATATTATCTTTATCTGACACACGTCCAATTGCACCGTTATGTGAACCTACTGAAATTCTTCAGTGAGTAGTAGCCAAACAGCTTTTTATATATCTAGAATCATATAATCTTCTTGATAGGTTTCAAATGCCACAATACGCAAACTGGCCTGCTTAAGATTACCGAAGATGTGCGTATAAACAATGAAAATCGTAGATTCACCATCCTTATCTTAACCCATTAAATCTTAAGCCGAATCTAGGCTAGACAGCATGAAAATAACTATTAATTTGGTGACATAGCTGAAAAAAAGTACCCGGGTTTTTCTTTTATCGCTTGCAATTTAAACAAATAGATAAAAAATTTGTAATTTTAAAAAACTAAAAGAGGCAATCGCTTCTACGGGAAAAATCATGAAGAAAACCTTAGTGATATGATTTTTTTGTCAAACTTCAAATTGTTTGTGTAAAAATAGTATGAACAAATGCATTATCAGAGGCATAGGTGAAATTATGAGTGATCATTTTCGTGACTTTAGAACAGATATTTTTTACATTTAGAGCAAAATTTCTGAGTCTTTACAGAATACATCGGTATGCTACATTTTCTATGTGGCCCTATCTTCATCACATATTCATTCGGTAATGAAGAAGTCGTTGGTTGTCGCCTAGATCGCTGTGTATTGGAGTACTCAATATAATATTCACATACTTCTTGTACGACATTTTTAGAACCTTACGGTGCAAATATAGATATACTATATCTATACATACGGTATATATAAATATACTATACGCGGTTTCAAATTTTCCAACTATAACACTATGTACAAAATTTAGATTTCATCAATTTGTATTTATTTACACATACAATATTTTCATCGAGGTTATAATGCTTTTTTTTATTTAGAAACTACCAGATTATATCCGCCATTTTAAATTGGTCATTTTGAATTTTTGTGAAGAGTGGTGTCGAAATATATTAGAAATTTTTTTTTGTTTCCAAACAAAAAAAGTATTATATTTTGATTTTGAGCAGCATGTTTATTTTCATTGATGCAATCTAATTGCCTACCATGAAAATCATGATCACATACCTCAATTAATAAACGCTGGTCTACTACTCCTATCATCTATTTTTGATATTCAGCTTAAGCTAAATAACTGAACAATTAAATAAAAACAATGTTAGAAATTATACTTGATAGTTTTTAATAAATCAGATCTTAATACTAAAAACTGCTTTAAACGAAACAAGTAAGATAATTTTTTAAGATAATTGTAAATTATCATTAACGCAATAAGTTGTTCATCATAAGGTATTAAAAAATATAATTAAATCAGATTTGACCTTGAGCAAGAGTTCTAGAGACCTATCAGTGAAGGTACAGTAAAGATCTTTTACTCGATCATGTTTTGAAGCTTGGCAAAGGTTCTGAACATTAAAGGACATTAAATTGACTAACTATTGCACAAAAAAATGTGTGGTTATTATTATAAGAGCATGATGTTTACTCCTTTTCGGAATCGCTAATTAAATATTCTAGATTTATTTAAATCTATTAGATAATCTTCAACATCATTCCAAGTTTAAATATACAATACAGTTACTAATAAAGAAATCTCACCTATAACTCCTAAATAAACCATAAAACATAAATTCTTAAACCTTGACCACAGAAACATATAAATACCAAACCCATAAACATAAAATCAATGAATCCTGAAGCCATAAACAACCTCAATCCATTAATCCTAAACTCTTAACACCATAAACTCTAAACTCAGAAACCCTGAACCTGTTAACTGTTTTGTAAATATAGATTATGCAAAAGAATTTAGTAAAAACGTTTAAGTTAAATAACTTTTGCTGTTTGCAATATTTGCCAAATATATTTATTTTCTAGTGCTAGGTAGGCCAAGAGCCTATTATTCATTATTCTACGAAGACAGTAAGTAGACAATAGTAGTCTTAAAAATATCCAACCTGATGAACAGATGACGATTGTTAACTTCATGCACATGATTGATCTAAAACTTCTTTGGCGTAGGTGATTCTATTCATATTTTATAAAAATGCAAATTTATAAAAGATATTCGGTTAAACTCAGGATATTCGGATAGGTTTTCCTTACACTACGAGTGAGGTTCTATACGAGGTCTGGCTATTAAATAACGAGACTGGTTACGAAAAAGGGTTTTATTATAAAAATTATTCTACATTCAAATGCTCCCCTTCAATATACTCCCCTTCCCTCGCCACACACCTTTCCATACGTTTTTTCCATTGATCGAAGCAATGCTGGAAATCTTCTTTGGTAAGGACCTTTAGGAGCTCTGCCGTTTTTTGCTTTACCGCTTCCATCGACTCAAATCGGATCCCTTTCAAAGCAAATTTTATCTTCGAAAACAAAAAAAAGTCGCACGGTGCCAAATCTGGCGAGTACGGCGCGTGTTCGAGCACTGGAGTGCGCTTACCGGCCAAATACTGCTTCACAGATAGCGCGTTATGGGCAGGTGCAAAATCCACGAGTTGTTCTTCCACAACTCGGGCCGTTTCTTACGAACTCGTTCTTGCAGTGTTGCCAAAACTGACAAATAGTAAGTCTGGTTGACAGTCTGACCCTCTGGAACCCATTCAGTCATCACGATACCGTTAATGTCGAAAAAAACGATCAACATTGCCTTGAATTTTGATTTGGACATCCTTGCTTTTTTGATTCTGGGCGATTCAGGCGTCTTCCAATGCATCGATTGCCGCTTTATTTCAACATCGTATTGAAAAATCCACGTTTCGTCGCAAGTAATAATGTTTTTCATCAGTCCGGAATCTTTTTTTAACCTTTCAAGGAAATCTGAGCAGACCTGTTGACGCAAGAGCTTTTGGTCAGGAGTCAGGTTTTTTGGCACCAACTTCGCACAGACTTTTGTCATGTGTAATTCCTCGTGTAAAATTTGTCTAACCGTTTCTTTATCGGCGTTTACAGCCTCGGCAATCATCCGGATGCTCATTCTACGATCTGCACGCACAATTTGGTTGATTTTGGTCACTGTTTCCGGAGTTGAAACAGTGACAGGGCGACCTGGGCGTTGGTCATCTTCAGTGCTCACTCGGCCCTCACTGAAGCGCTTACACCACTCAAAAACACGCGCACGAGATAGAGAATTGTCCCCATAGGCCTCTTGCAACAATTTACAGCACTCAGTCGGAGTTTTTTTCAATTTAACGAGAAATTTGAGATTGATACGTTGCTCCTGTTTTTCGTCACACATGGTTTTCGGCAAGAGAAAAAAACACGTTCGTTTCAAACCGCTACTGCACAAATACAATAATAGTGACGAGAACGTGTTTTGGTACGTGCATAGATAAGATATCTAGATACCCAACGCACTACTCGTTTTTTCCCCTACCCCTCTACGGCGCCCTCTAGACGCGCAGTCTCGTTATTTAGTAGCCAGACCTCGTATTCCGCATTTTTTTCAGAATTTTTGACTAATTATTTTCGGAGATGAAAAGGGGAGGGGGTGCTCGATTCTCGTCTATTTTTTAAATATCTTTAAAACTATTGATCAAATTATTAAAATATATTTACAATTCTTATAATAAGTCTTTCATTTGATTTGTCTCATGATACACTTTACAAATTTATCTTTGTGTTTATTTTCAAATTTATCTCCTCAAATTAACCTACAGAATCAGAATTCATTTATTTATACTAAGCGTCCAAGTTTGTATCGCATAAATTTATATGCATGCCAAATTTCAGCTCTATCAGTCCAATAAATTTGGAAAAAATTGGTTGAGACAGACGGGACCCTAATAAACTAAACTCATAATATTTGTATTCAAACTGTTTTGTTTGTAACCTTTTATTATAACTTCTGTTCATAAATATTTTTGTAAATATTTATATCGTTTATAAACTAATATTTTTAAAATATGAGTAGTTACCTACGCGTCAAAAGTTTTACTTCAAACATGCGTACTGAGTTGCACACACTCTTCTTCATTTTTCTTCTTTTAGCACTTGGTTAGTGAGGATTTGATGTATCGATTGGTTAATTTGTTTCGGAAATAAAACGATAAAAGAGAGGAACGCTTCGTGCATTTAACGATTCGTTAAATTCATCGATGAGTTTTTTTTTCTCTGATATTTTATTTTCATCTTCTTAATATTTTTCAACATGTTTACACTATTGAATTTTTATGTTTTAAAAACCTTTTTTTGGATAAATTGTTTCTAAGTTTTAAACGATCGAGCGCTTAAACTTCTACAGAATTGTGGAAATACATAAAATAAAAAATATAATAAAAAAATTTGTGATGAAATTAAAAACTAAAATAAAATGAGACTGCATACGTACTTAGGGCCTAGCCAAAAATTATTTTCAAAAAAAGAAAGAAAAAGATGAAATAACACATCGTTCAATAAGTCCCGAGACTAACAACGAAAACAACATTTTTTTTCAAAAATCATTATTATTCATCAATATAATCTCCTTTTAGAGTGATACAATCTTTCCAACACTTTTCCAACATTTCTATACCATGTTTATAGAAGGATTTATCCTTTGCTTCAAAATAGGCTTCAGTTTCGGCAATGACCTCCTCATTCGAGCCAAATTTTTTTCCCTGGAGCATTTTTTTGAGATCAGCAAAGAGCCAGTAGTCGCTGGGGGCTAAATCTGGCGAATACGGGGGGTGGGGAAGCAAATCAAAGCCCAATTCGTTCAATTTTGCCATTGTTTTCATGGACTTGTGGCATGGTGCATTGTCTTGGTGAAAAAGGATTTTTTTCTTCTTCATGTGCGGTCGTTTTGCTGCGATCTCCTCCTTCAAACGTACCAACAAGTCAATATAATAATCACTGTTGATCGATTTACCTTTTTCCAGGTAGTCAATGAAAATCACGCCATGTGTATCCCAAAAAACAGACTTTGCCATGACTTTGCCAGCAGACTGCTGCGTTTTTGGACGCTTTGGGCGGCTTTCGCCAGCCATGCGCCACTCAGATGATTGCCGATTCGACTCCGGAGTGAAATGATGTATCCATGTTTCATCCATGGTCACGTATCGACGCAGGAAATCCTTTTTATTGCGAGTAAATAGCGATAAACAGCTCTCTGAACCGTCGACTCGTTGCTGTTTTTGTTCCACTGAAAGCAATCGCGGCACCCATTTGGAAAAAACCTTTTTCATGCTCAATTTTTCATGTAGGATTGTAAATACGCTTCCAGATGATATCTGTGTCATTTCTGCAATCTCACGGACCTTCACTTTGCGATTTTTCATTACAATTTTTAACACTTCACTCATATTTTCCTGTGTAACGGCTTCCAATGGCCTACCCGAACGTTCCGCATCGTTTGTGTCCGTACGACCACGTTTAAACTCAGCATACCAACGACAAATCGTTGGTTTGGATGGAGAGGAGTCCGGGTAATGTTTTTCAAGCCATTGCTGGGCTTCTACGGTGTTTTTACCCATTAAAAAACAATGTTTTATCAACACGCGAAACTCGCTTTTTTCCATTTTTCAAACAAATTACAAAGTGACTTTACTCTAACCTCGATAACTCTGCTGTCTGTGATCCGATCGACGTGAAATTTTTACACGTTTCATGTAAAGGTTCGCACTCTATGGAAACGTGGCCAGTTTGGTACTACTAGCACCATCTCTGGGTTAGTCTCGTGACTGATTGAACGATGTGTTAAAAGAAATGGAAGCATTTGACAAAAAAAAAATATTATTCCATCAAAACAATGCATCAATACACGTTCGTTATGGTAATGATCAAAGCCTTTGATCAAAGTTCATCAAATTTAAGCTCCTTGGATTATTTTTTCTTTTCACAATTATAAAGAGTTTGATAGTTCTTACTATAAACAATAATCGGATCTACTAACTATCGCTGGGAAAACTATAATCACCTAAAAAGAAAATATGTTTAGAAATAAAGATATTTTCTTCCAAATTTTTCTGGTTTTTTTTTTTTTTTTTCATTGAATACTTCTGAAATTATTCATGTATATTATATTATTTTAATTAACTTACAAATAGATAACTTAACTTAATAATTCTGCAATATTATTTATATATAGTAATATGTTTTTTTTTTTTGCGAACACGTATCTTATATACTAATGTATTGTAACCTTTTATATATTTAAAAAAAATATGCAGTATGAATTATTAATAAATTTGGTTTATTTTATTTCAGGTTAAAGAATATAGTGACTAGAAAACTTGGGAAAAAGAATTAATTAGTTGGCTGCTTATCTTTACTTTTCTTATTTATCCATTTACAACGACAAACAAGCAAGAAAACTATAATATTTTGAAGTTACATGTGTTTTGCTGACAGCAAAATTAAAAACTTCAATTGCTTTTCAGCGTCATATTCAAACAAAAAAAAAATTAAAATAGACTCTCGCAATTATAGTATTGGCCGTCTGTTGATAAATAATCTTCATAACGGCCAAGTTAGTCTACATTGACTTTCTTAAATAGACGATGAACTGCAAATTAATAATTTTCATATGGATTAGTATTACATTGGCTGTCTTAGCAAATCTAGAACCACGTACTCGTCCAAGGCCACTTCCAATATATTCAAACCAGTTCGCGGTCCATGTGCCAGCTGGAGCTGAAGTTGCATCTATTATTGCTGAAAAACATGGTTTTGAAAATCAGGGACAGGTAATTTTTGTCATATTAAAATTTATTATGTTAAAATTAACAATCATGATTTTTGATAAGCAACTATATATAATAGAACTTTTTTATTTTTAAATTTTGTAGAAATTATTAATCTCTTATGCTTGTAAATAAGAGCTGATTATATTACAGCTTTGCTAAATTTTTTATTAAATTGTTAAATCAAATGATAATATTTTAAAACTTATCTTTCTATAAAATTTTTATTTGCTTATATTAATCAATGCCAACAAATCTAATTTTTTCATTTCGTCAATTTAGCAAAGTGCACAATGTTTTAAAATTAGAAAATTAAAATATTTAATTATACTGTTACAGTAATTCTTTAGATGTTTAGTATATTTATCTTATAAGTACTGAATGAATAATCGATATTAAATATAAATGAAAATTTAATAAATAATGAATATTCATTAAATTTTAATTTTGTAATAATTAAAAATTAATATTATTATTATTTAATATTTATAATCAGTAATATTTACACCAGTATTTTCTTATTTTTACAAAGTTTATTTTAGTTATTTGAAACTTAATCATGCCGTTTTATTTACATTCAATATACACATGTTATACATTTTATTCAAACAGAAAGAGAACTGATTTAATCTTTCAGCAGATAACATTATTCTACTGTTTATATTATCTAATTGTATGTTTACAATGCCACCATAAACATTTTTAATAAATAGCATTTCTGATACATTTATTTTGTTACGGATTTTTTTTTTTTTTTTTTTTTGAACTAGTTAAAAAGCTCATTAAAATTTACACTAATTAAGAATGCCAATGTAATTTTTAAAATAATAAGCATTTTTTGCAATCTCACAAGTAGCTATAAATACACTTTAGAGTAATTTCTAACATCAATAGCAGAAATACAGAATGTTTAAATCAATAAAAATATTTATAACACAGCTAATTTTAATGAAAATGATCAATTTTGCATTTATTAGACTTTTCAAGAAATTCAATGATAATAATTTTTAGTCTAATATTTTCAAATCCATTATTTATATCAGGTTTAAAAAAAAAAATTGTTAAACTAAACATTGTTTATGTTCTTCATGGTCATTTTTGCTAACTTATCACCTATCTCATTTCCTTAAATACTTTCCTGTCTTGGTATAAATAATAAAGAGAATTTGTAAATTTTGTCATCAGGCCATTCGATTTTATTATTTTTGAATTGTTTAATATTGTTTCAATTGCCTTACATTCTGTGTAGATGTTTTTCTAGAGGTATAGTATCAATCTTTTATATGGTCTCAAATGGTATTAAGTCTATCAGTTGCACTATGTGCCACTGCTTGTATCTTTTTATATAACGGCTTCTATTCTGTTCAAATTAGCCGAAAATTGGTTGAAAAAAGGAGTTAAATCAGTCGATATAACATGCAAATTTTTTTTGCGTCATATTTGAAAAAATTCGGAAAACACACTAAAAATGGCGTTTTGCTTACAATTTGTAAAGTACAAATCGAATCGAAAACAAGTTAAATTGAAAATTATAGATTAGAAAAAATCTATTGAAATATATATATTTCCAGTTAAGATTGAGTATCATATTTCATTGGAATCGTAAAAATAAGTCTAAAGCAACTAATTTTTTTCATTTAATGAATCAAATTAAGAAAAATTTAGTTAGAAAATTGAAATTTTAAGGAGAAATCATTTATATTACGTACTTTAAATCCAGATATTTTTGTGGAAAAAAATTGCTTGCCAGTCCGACTCTTCCTCTCAATGTCCATAGCTAATGGCTAAAAAATATAAGTAATTACCTTATAAAGATTTAATATCAACGATACAAAAATATTAAAAGGACCTATCACCTCAAAAAACTTGGTAAATAATTGACTAAATGAAATAGAATATTTTATTGATCTTCTGACAAATATTTTTTCTTATGGAAAAACGATATAGTGTTGCAAATTCTCATATGTGAGTGTTCCTCAACTAGAAACATAGTAGATATTTGAGAATATGGTGTTATGCCGGTTGCTGGTAGAAGTAGAAAATTTCAACATTTTTTTTTTTTAATGTATTTTAGAACGTTTTTTTATCTTGCTGAGCATGATTGTGGCATTTTTCTCAATCGAAAATAGTCCAGAGATGATCAATCAGCTAATACTATCCATTTTTTAACACATTTTTATATAAAACTATCTAATTCTATAAAATTTTTTATCAGAAGATAAAAATGTTTATAATAAAATATTTCATGTCCAGGTAAACGTTGAATATCATCACTAATTTAAAAAATTTCATCTTCATTTGATCATAATTGAACTGTTCTGAAATTCACCATTACTACTTAATAGTAAAGCGAAGAAAAAAGCACAGAAAAAGGCGGGAGGTGGGAGAGAGAAGGAAGTCAGGACTATTGTTGGAATAAGCAGCACTGTCATTATTCAGCACGGAATGAGGCGCAAGAGCGTTAAAGAAGCTTCATTTTCACTTTTCAATCGGTGTCTGGCTGGTGACAAAAAACCAGAAAAGATGGAAAAATGAAGGTGACGACAGGGTCGTTGAAGCCTAAAGCCTCGATCTTCCCCGACAACAGGCTTGAAGCAACCACGTAACGCCATCTTCGCTTGCGGACGACAAGCGAGGATAGACCGATAATTGCTTGCCGCAAGCATAAAATCTCATTTACGTAAGAGCAGCACCATGCTTACTGATTTAAATTGAAGATTCCTTTCTTATTTAAAGGAAACTCGTAGTATTTCTTCTGTTTTACATGTTGCTCATTCTCTTAAAATTTTTATTGTTAAAATTCTTGAACTCGAATAATTGCAGCTTGGTTTTAGAAGGTTAATTCTGTTTTTTTCTTTATATAATTACTGTATATTAATAGTTAATCTTAAATTATACTAAATTTCTGGTGAGAAACATATCACGTGAATTCGATGTTCATTTATACGTAAACTACTTACACGTCCTTCTTACCGCTGCTGTTACTTCTTCTATTACTTCTACTTCTGAATTATATGATTTTGACACATAATTTTTAATTACAGTTTATTCTTATATATCTTTTAAAATATTGTATAGAAATTTTTCACTGTTGATTCGTGTTTATCAATAAAAAATTACATTTTAGTTTGGTGTTTTAAGTCAAGATTGATATATATATTATCAATGATAATTTATCACACAATTTTTCATTATATCATATATCCATACGTAATTAGCTTATTTAAAGTAGTTATGTCATTTATAATTATTATAGTAGAAACATATTTTACAGAATTAAATTTATCATAAAATATGTTTTCAGCGCATTAGAGAAATATGTTTATGTATACCATAAATGGTATACATGTCACAAAACTTATTAATAAATAGATATAAATCCTTACATTTATTTTTTTGTTTATTTTTGAATTACTTAAAATTAAAAACTTAATTTCAGTTTTTACTTAAAAATAAGTACACAAATTGAATGCACTTAACTATCTCTAGCAGTAGATAGCAAGCCATCATAGCCAAAAATGTAGACAAAATGATTAAATTAAATTTTGCTTAAGTCAAGTCGGAACAGTTAAAATTTGCGTCTAAATGTATACGTAAAATGTACATATCAATGCATACGATAAATGCGGCTGGTAGATCACCACAATCATGAGCGACAGTCATCACGTTTATACCTTAAATGAAACTTTCCAAAACAGCACATTAATTTCTCAGAATTTGATGCACATCTTCTATCCACTTATAATTGTAAATAATAATGGATAATTATGTGACAACTTAAAAATATCTATTATATATAGAATAAAAAATATGAACAACGGAGACAAGAATTTAGTCACAGACCTCACTTTCACCAGTAAACGGTTAACAGTCCTCAACTGGTTACAGTCAGCGACCAGCATGCTATTTAGTTTAGATTGGACTCGAAATCAAGAAGATAAGGTGTTACTGCCTTACCAGGAAATATAAGACAAGAGCTTTCGACGAGGACTAGTTAAAAACATAGTAAGTCGAAGTTGCATTAAAGTAAGATGGTAGTCAAAACATTTGAAAATTCTTGCTACTATTTGATAAAAATTAACACTTAAATAAATCAGAGCCCGAAAGCAACAGTACTATAAAGAATTTTGCAGAGAAAATTATCAAAACTCAACCATACAAAGTAGAGCTGGAGTCCAACTCTAACTTTTTTAGACCTATAACAAAAAAGTGTGAAGTTAGTGAACATTTTTTCTGGAACAGGACACTCTCTGATACTAGATTTTATATTTAGCAGCGATCGAAAGCCCTAGAATCAGATGATCACTAAGAAATGTTCTTACTTTTTTTCAAAAAGCACAACAGCTTCCTGCGCGAAGGAATTTTTTAATAGTAGTAGTTAATAAAATAATAACAATAGTAAATCCGTAGGGCAGTTTGTGACAAGTTGATGAGTAGCAACACATGGACTTGAGTGCTTTAAGCGTAAATTGCGAGTGGGCGTATTTAATGGGACCCATGAGCAGGGAGCAAATGATGTGTTTGAAGTCCAGCAAAGTCTTTAACCACCCATGCTAATGTTTATCCCTGAGCAGCACCCTAGTGAACTCAAAAAGGAGGCCCATTTAGTGAGTGGCGAATCAACACCTACCTCCTATTTTTTCAAATTGAAATATGGATTTATAGTCATCTTTTGCTAATAGCCCTGTTCCACGCAAACAAAACTTAATAAACAAATTTTCTGTTTTAATTTCCATCCTTTTTCTCAATAGTCTTATACTAAGCTAGGGCTTCATTAGTAGGAAGTACTTTAGTAAGTCTTTCTCACTAAGGTATGTTGAGAGAGTGTGAGAGAGAGAGAGAGAGAGAGAGAGAGAGAGAGAAAGTTCTCGCTTAGTACATCCACTTTACCATAATAATTTAGAGCTCAACAGACCTTTACGTGTTGACTTTGGCCCCAATCATGCCTTCCAAATGACCGGACATTAAATGTCCGTATAAATAAAAAAATTTATAATATCACGCTAACAAATGATTTATTAATCAGGAACCATTTTTCTTTGGTAGAATTTTTCTTTTCATTTCTTTTTTAAATTTTTTCGTTAAAGTGTATTATACTAAATAAAATTAATATTTATTTTATAAAAAAACAATTCTCTAATTTATCATGAATAGTATATGTAAATAATAAAATGGATGGTGTTAAATTTCTCATGATATTAAATTACAGTACTTTGCTGTTATAAAAATGATGATTTACACATGTAATAAGCAATACTATAATATGAAAAAACATATAAAATATAATTTTGTTAAAAAATTAGTCAATAAATAGTTGATGATTTGAAATTCAATAAAATTAAATAAAAGGAAATAAACTGAACATTGAAAATTGTATTGTTTGAGCGTTAAAAAATTTGTCATTTAAATTAAATTTTTAATCTTTACACAAAAAAAAGGAATACTGTAAATACTGTGATAAGTCTAAATTAAAATTACTATATATTTGAGGAAAGTTAAGAGAAAGTATCAATATACATAGAAAAATATCTAATTACAATATTTATTGTTTAACAATAAATAATCTAAAATAAATTAAAAAAAAAAAAAACAGAAAATTGAATGCAGATAGTACACTTTACCGATATTTTAAAACGCGAAATTCCAATAATAGGATAATTTTTCGTTACAATTTCTTTGTTGTTCTTTTATATGCTTTTCTTGCAATGATCGTGTGATCAATTTATCAAAAACTTTAGTTGAAATCAATTTCTGACGTCATTAATTAATCAAGTATTGTGCAGAATTTTAAGCAAATCGAAAATGTTACATTTAATGTTTGACTTATTTAACAATAAATTCTTCCAATCTCTGAAGGTAATGTTGTTGTCAATCTAGCCAATCAAGAAAATATTAAAATTTTTATAGATAAATTGACAAGACCAATTTTTTATATTTTACCTTGAAGTGTTCAAAAATATTTCTATTTTTTCCTAATTTAATTCTTCTTTGAAAACTATATTTTTCCTTATGGCAGCTGCTTTAATATGACACTCATTTTTTAAAAACATTGATAAAAAAGAACAAGAGTAGTCCATTTGTTGGGAAATATATGTTTAAAAATTTGTTTACTTTTTTGTTTTTGTGGGCTGATGCGCCGTCTTGTTAATACAAAATTTTATATCTTTTTCTTTCTTCTACCTTATAACGTTTAGCTTTTAATGATGAACTTTGCAAAAACAACAACCGCCATTCACCACATTTGCAAATCCAGCAGAGACAACGGCTTAATCCGTCGGATGTCTAAGGGCCTTTCCATATGGCCCGGAACTGATCTTGCTCTTTCGCAAATCTTGGACAGTGGAAAATGAAATATTCTACCCAGAACACACGTAGATTCGGATATGGTATTGGTAAGTGCGAAAGCAGCGGTACCCCGACGACACCTATGTTAGTGCTGCGTCTTCGACGCGCAAGAAGTCTTACTGAAATGCGTTCCTTCGACTTGTCCGCTTGCTCCATTTTGTCAACAACTATTTTAGTCAGCTTCTTTATCTTGTCATTGGCCTCTTGGCTTTCGGCGCTTCATTGACTTTGGAAGCAGCTTGCGTTTTTCTCACCAGCATGACGAATGTTAAATTAATTAATTGATTAAATCAAAGTAAATTAAAAAAAATGTTTCTCTTTTAAATAATTTCGGTAAATTATTTCCCGGGTTTCAACGTCCAAATATTGAGAAAAAATCAATAAAGTAATAGACAAAAAAATGTAATTTTAGATACAAAATGAAAACAAAATTTTATTTTATTTCTTTATGAGTAGTAACAAAATTACTTTAAATAAGAAAAATAGATGCAAATAAAATACAATAATATATATCTATCAGACGAAAGCGTGAATGAAGTGTAAGTCGAAGAATGTTACCGCACGCCCTTTTATCGTTTTTCTCTCACGCTCAAAATTTCCCTTTACCTATGCGCTTTCTTCGTTGAAATCTTTCAGCATTGTCTTGCAGCTTCGTGGTTCCGTGTCGATCTCTCTTCCCGTACACACACTTACGTCACACTTTGAAAATTCAGAGTTTTCTGGTCGAGGTTCACGGCCTCGATAATGTCGAAGCATCTTACGCGCAAGATTAGCTTCTAGGTCACGGGTACGCCCGTGCACTAAGAAACCGCTTAGGATTTTTAACAATAGATTAATAACGAATGAATTGAATCTAATTTAATAAAATAAACTAACTCTCTTTTTTCGCCTTGCCTTCGCATAAAGCTTTATATGTATAGATAGCGTATTGTATAGCATATTATATCATAAGTCTATATAAAAATATTTAATTTCGATTAAATTATCAATGCGCAATTTGTTTTTATTTGATTGAAATCGCGCTGTTATACGATAGTATTGACGCTCGACGTTACGCTAGCGCTCATAGCCTTTCGCCGAATTTAACTATTTATATATTCGCTTTTGACCTTTAAATTTTCTATTAATGAATTTAACTTTTAAATAGACATAATTTCACTATTATTAAATTAAATAATATTCTTTTATTAATTTTAATTAATATTAAAGCCGTTTTTAACATATAACATATAAATATACGGATACGAATAATATCTATTTCCGTTAATTCTTGTATTACATAGAAAAAATGCAGTGTTTCCATAGCAACAAATCGAATAACGTTTTTTCGTTATCAACATGTTATTATTAGTAATAAATCGAGCATTTTCTGTATTGCATTTCAAAATATTAGATATTGTTTAATATAAAAATAATAATGAAAATGTTGTTGTTCGTAAAGTACCTACGATATTGAATCGAATACTATAAACGTAATAATTTTTTTTTTTTTTTTTTTTTAGGAACATGCTAATTTTTGCATTCTAAGTTTTTTTATATTTTTGTTTGCTTTATTCTTAATGTTTATAACAAAAAATGGAAAGTTTTTTATAAATAATGTCTGTTTTCAAATTTCTAACGAAACATTGTAATTTTTACTTTTTTGTAGGTAGTTGTTGTGGAACACATGACAGATAATGTATAACCGAATTGAAAAATTATGATTTAGGTCTATCGAAAATTAACTAGTTTCTGAATAATTGAGAATCGTCAATTTTTAAAAGGAAATTATAGATTGATTATATGCTAAATCGTAAATAATAAATAAAACGTTGAATGATAGGCCGTTAAAAAGTTAGATGTACGATCATCGTGAAGTATCTTTAGGTATTTTCATTTACCTAAACTGTTAATGGAATACTCAAACGAGGTACGAAAATTCAAAGGGCAATTGGTTGATAGTCGCGCTAACGACGAGACCGCAAAACAGGTTGTACAACAACAGTTGCACCGCACGAAGAGCGTTTTGTCTCGGCAAATACAAGGCCTGCCACCGCTAGACAATCGATATCTCGAGGCCTATGGCGCTTGGCCACATCACGACTCCGCGTCCGTTCTCTTTCCTAACATATATGCGCTAATCCTCATTTTGCTCGCAAGCGCAAAGCTTTCCACGGAGGTTACCAAAGGACGCTTTTCGTGTTCGAGCCATAGCTAATCGATTAATTTTTCAAAATTCACCGAAAAGATTATAGAAGAACTGGTGAATTATTTCAAGATTCTCTTGATGGTTTCTCTTGTCTTTTGGTTAACAAAGCCAGATCAAAGAAGCGCGTTTTATTCCAGTCTTATGCTTCTACTGGCATAAAGCTCGATTTCTATTTCAATTTCAAGATTTAAGCATCTCTCCCTATCTTGAAACTCGTTGATATTTTTGAACTCATATTATTTTATAACTTACTAACATACTTTTTTTTTTTTTAATTGAGAAAAAAATAAAAACTAGTCGAGGTCTATTATACTTTTATATTTACACGTGGTTATTAATTGAGAATCATATTCTTTAACCAATTGCGATTTTATTAACAAAGTAAGATGCTTCATCAATGTTATTTCTTATCTTTTTATCTCAACCCTAAGTTTCTCGTTGTTACTTATTTGAAGTAGTGTCAGTTCAAAAATTTAAAGGTACGTAACTAATATAAAAAGTTTCTTCCATTTGAAAATGTTTTGTAGTAATAACAAAGATTATATTTAGCTACCCACGAGGATAGTGCAGAGTCGCCAAGGCACTCCTCCACTTATTTAAGACAAGGTCTACCTGCTTACAAAATTTCAGCTTCCTAGTCCTAATAGTTTTCGAGATATTTTTGGTTGGACAGAAGATCTCAAATGACAATTGATTATAAAACGTTTTTCTATTTCACCTCAAAAAAAAAATAATGGAATTAAATTACTTATGAAATTTATTGAATATAAAAATATTAATAAATTATGAAAGATCTTGTTCGTTGTTATCTAATTTCTAAACCTGCTAGCAAATACTTTATTACTGTTTTTTTTTCTTTTTTTTTTTATAATAAACTTTATACGCTTATTTTTAATAATAATTATTTTAAGTTCATACAATATTGAAATATTTGAAAATTAATATTTAATTAAATTACTTTGTAAAATTTTTAATTTTTTGAAATTTGTTTATTGAATAAGGTTAATTTTTATTTAAATTTCCTGAATTATTGAATGTTAATTTTATGAACTATTTTACTTAATGATTTTCTTCCAACCTTAACTTAATTAAGTTTCACAATTAATCATCAATGAATTGCATGAATATTAATAATCGAATATCCACCTACATAAAAAGCATCGAAAATTTATTATTCCTTTCAAATAGCAGCTATCAATCATGCATAAATGAATGTTCAACCTGTAATCTTAAATTTAAAGATACATACATTAGAGATCTAACATACTAATCGACGCAGAAATACAGTGTCCATAAATAATGTTCCAATTTTAATGGTGTACTATAACAGTTTTATTTAAACTATTTACAACAAATCATACATCAAATTGGAGGTACACTAACTTAGCTTTTCTTGCAAATGTTTAATATTTAAATTTTTAGTTATATGACACACATTCAACCTAAAATGTGATTCTTCTCACACTTTAATTAATAAGTTCGGAGTAATGGAAGCAATAACCTCTTCAATTACGAGTCTCAAATCTGGCAAATCATTAAGTAGTGACGGAATATAGACATAATCATTTTTAAAATATTTACTCTTACTAAACTGCAGAACACAAAACGCTCAGAAGTTTGTATTTTGGAAATGTGGCGCTAAAAAAAGGAAAACATGAAAACTGTACTCGCACATGCTTGTCTAAAACTGTTTGAGTTAAATCTTTAATTGTGATTTTTTTTCATTCACTCTACAACGCTTACAAATGATACTATTAAAATGTATAATTGGGACAATTTTTTATGTTATGACATAAAAACAACTCTACAACAAAGACTTACCGGAAGAATCCGACCTCATAAGTTCCGCTAGAAATGAAGAAATTTCCGTAAACACACAAGAAAGTCAACAACAATATTTCAATTTTAGCAAATCTCGTATCTGAGACGGATAAAAAAAAAACAGAGAGCGTGAAAGTAAATCGATAATCTGATGCTAGTGGTGAATTTCGCGAAGTTTTAACGAAATTACTTATTTACATATAATTTTAATCAGACGCCTTGTTTTTTATTATCGATGAATTGGTAACTACTTATCAATTGGTAAAGTAATCTGTGATTTCGAAAGAATAATTTAATATTTCTATGACTGATTACGATCAAAATAGTCTAATATACTAATAAATTAGTGATGGATGAATATCAGTATCGGTGACCTATAAATTCGAAATATTTTTCGAATAACAGATTTAGCGAATACCAAATAAATAAACGAGCGTATTATGCAGTTTGTATAAAACGAAATAACGGCTGACGGAATTAACAAATCGCGCTGGTTCGATCAATAAATTCCACTTGTCTCTAGGATTTACATTCGCCTGCGCATACTATCCGAGAGGAAACTCGGAAAAGGGTTTGATATTTAATGACTTTTGAGTAACATTTGCGCTTAGTGTGGCTGCAGCTTGCGATGCTAGCGAATCCGAAAGAGAACGACTCGGCGTTTAGCTTTGGAATCGGGCCGAGCAAGTAAACTATAATTATTGCAAGAAACAAACAGCAATGCATTACCTCGGGCCGAAAAATGTTGCGGTTCGATATCCAATGACATTACGTTAAGGATAATAATTATCGCTGCCCTCTCTCTCTCTCTCTCTCATTGTTGTTTTGTCATTCCAATGAACTTTTGCCTATTTTCCCATTAATGTTTTCTCGTCGACTGCACTGTCACTGCATCGTTTCGTTCGTTTACGTTACGCTCGATTCTCTTGTTCAATCTCGTTCCAATCCTTGACGTTATTAAGCGAATCTAATGGGTTTTAGGATTACTTTATTTGCGTACATTACGCATGCACCCACCCAAATTCCAACAGATAAATATGCGTTTACATATATAAAATATATACATAATATAAAAATCAACCCGAGAAAAATGAAAAAGGCCAACTTGTTTTAATCAAATATAATTTTTATTTAGTTTGAAAAAGATAGATTTAAGTTTTTTCTACAATTTAATTAATTACCTAACTTAAAAATTGTAATACTGTAAAACGTTCAAATTTAATTAATTTTAAAAATAACTCGACAATGTGATAATTTTTATTTTTTTTTAAATTGTCACAAGTATGTAGTAATTACAGCTATAAAATACGAACAATCGATTTTCATAATATTTGACCAGCTGTAGCCCATTATGTTATTTACGACGAAAAGAAAAACCAGACTGCTCTCAATTAAGCTCAAAATTTAAACAGATTTTCGCAGTCAGTTTTTTAGATACGTGCTCAGAAAAAAGCATCGAACGTTGGAAAACAAAGCAGCAATCGAGTGGTTCTATTTCGACTCGAATCGCGATCACAAATTATCTCTTGTCGATCGATTAAAGAAATTTGAATATCCAAGAGAACGCGGATGAAGAAAGTAGACGAAAAGTGTAAAGGAAAAATAGAGGGTCGAATAAAATTACGCAAAGTTGCCTGATCGACCGGGGAATCTCGAAAACGCATTATGCGCGCGGCGAGGCTTTTCGTGCTTCCTCCCTTCCCCAACTGCCGTTGGGACCAACGTCACCGAAACTTGCCGTACTTGGTGCGTGGAAAATCTGCCTCTGGAGAGTCGACGAGACAAGAGAGGTAACGGCCGAAGGCACTTAGCTCTCTTGCGCGCGCGCGATAAACATTCTTACTGCTTCTGGACGCTTTTGTTTCTCCGAAATATTGGCCGACCGCGACGGCTCGAATGAGTTCACGTACCTAGATACAGTGCAAAGTTTATGAAGAGCGGCGCTTTGACACCTGCAACGATTAAAACTTAAACGTCAGAAGAAAATAAACGTTTTTAAAAATCTTATGCGAAAGAGAGAAATAATAAAGGAATTTAAATAAATACAAAGCGAATTTTTCGTAACTGCGTACTACCTTTCCGGTCAAATCTTTACGTTTCTTTAAAAGATTGATTCCCCTCGTTTTTTTTTTTTTTTTTTTTTTTTTTTTTTTTTTTTTTTTTTTTTTTTTTAGTAAAATATTTTGCTAAACTTTATTACTATATAAATTTTTGCCTAGAATAAAATTGAAATTCCATTAATAATTCACTATGGCCATTTTAACTTAAATCTTAAAAAGAAATTGTATTTTTACCGATGCTCATTTTGTTTTATTTTATTGTTTTATTACTTCCAAGGCACAATAAACACAAAAGAAATACATAAAAATAAGAAATGCAATAAACGTATACTTTGTAAAGTTCATAAAAAAAAATTATTAGATAAATTTAAACGATTGAATTTTCTTTTGCATGAAATTTAATTTATTACGAAAAATAAAAAAAAAAACCAAAAAATAATAAAAATACTAGTCAGCGATACGTCAATCAACGCGCATCGATGCATAACGAGAAAACGTCGATTTTAGTTAATCGACGGCAAAAATAAAGCAAAGGAAAAAAAGAAAGAAAGCGTCGTAATTTATCCGCGTGCAAACTCGGAAAGTAAAGTGTAGGGTGCGCAAACTCGGGAAAGGGACGATGAACGACGGTCCGAGTCGTACTCCCGTCGTGATTTACGCGCGAGCCTCGATGCGTTATGTCTTACGAGCTGGGCTTGAAACGCGCGAACGTATGTGTTGGGCCATACAACGGAGAAGGCGGAAGGATGTCCGCTCTCTCCATAAATCATGAGCGCCCTGCTCGCCCGATTGTTTTTAATTGCAGCGGCAATTTCGCGTGCGCACGTGCCCCCTGTCGTTGTTACACAAGCGTCTCGGCCGTTGCCGCGTGTGCGGCGCGCGGAAAGAATCTACTGTCAAGTTTTCCTCTCTCTCTCTCTCTCTCTCCCTCACTCTATTTTGCTTCCTCATCTTCCTAACCTCGGTTTTTTCTCCCACATCCTCTCCACAGTACTATTACACTTTTGTTAGCGCATATCTTTATGAAGGACTGATTTGCATCCTCCCCGTGCTATTTTCAAATTTATGCTCTTTCAAGTTGCATTGGTTATGACGTACTAGAACAATTTTTCTATTAAAAGAATTTTAGTACGCTATGACTTGAATGTATGGTAAAATATTCATGTATCTTTTTTCACTTTGATCTTTTCTCTTCAATTTATTGTTAAACTTTTAATAGCATGGTTTTTTATAAATAAACGACAAACTAGATAAATATAATATTAGAGTTTATTATCAATAATTTTTTAAAAATTATTAATGGTTAAATATTGAATTAAAACAAAAGATATATACAATTAAGGTTATTGTACAATTTAAATAATACACCTAACGTCATGTATTAAATTTTTGCGACGTATAATATCTTTCTTTTTTTTTTTTTTTTTAATTTTGACGTTCATCTTATGCTATCTATTGGCCTACCAATTAGATGGAGCTTTGAGATGTAGCGAGGACCAATGCATTCCAAAACGAAGAACACAATGGTGCTTGTGTCTGTGCTTTTTCGTTTTCAACCCCCTTTCCCTCCCCCTAGCATGTTTGTCTTATTGGATTATTATGGAGGGGGGGGGGATAAAAATTGAACCTCGATCCTTTAGATCGAGAGCCCAGAGCTCTATCGATTGAATCATTGCGTGGCTCATAAAGGTATAATAATTTATAATTTTATAAATAAAAATTAGTATTTTCTCTTTTGTGAAACTAATTTCAAACACTTGAAATAAAAATTTTCACTAAATTTAATATTGATTTAAAAGTGTTACAATTAATTGTAATTATTCGTTAATAGCCGTAAAAATTTACATTTAATTGTATTAAAAAATTTTTTTATTTTCCTGCATTTTAAAATTGTTTATTTCATACTCATAAAATTTCATTGGGTGTATATGCAGGATAAACCATTTAACTTGGCACAACGAAATATCTCGAAAACTGCGCATTTATCAAATCAAATATCATATAAAGTTTGGATGGTTTCAAGAAAGGAGTAGAATGATATTATTAATTCTTGAGTTAGTGGACGTTTTTACGGTCGAATCAATGCGACCAACTCCATTATTTGAATATAAACATTTACTTTTTTTTTCTTTTTTTTTTTCAACACAAATTTTGTTGGTATGAAAAAAAGAAATAACTTTTATATAATACATTATTTCGTACAACCCGTTTAATTAAAAATTCGAGAAAAAATTTAATTTTTCTTCGATATTATTTCTAGCTATCGTGAAAGATAACTGCTACCAACTAAAATAATAATGAAATCGCCGTGTTAGTTGCAGTTGCTCATAATCCTTGTGCCAGTTCCCGATAAATTTCTCGTGCATCTGGAATATTTCAAACAAGTACCCTGAGAATTTTAAAACGTCACAAATTTCATCCTTAATATATGACATTATACCAAGAGCTTAATAAATTATAGTTTAAACTTCGGTTAAAAAAATTGCATCTAAAAATTATTAATTTTTCTGACACTTCTTTAAATAGTTTTTATTGTAAAATTCGTAAATAATTACAAAATTACAAATTGACAATAAAATTATAAATATTAATTCATTTTTGATATTCTTGTTTAATATTAAACATGTTAAAAAGATATTAACATTAATGATAAAAAAGTTGTAAAGGAAAAAAAGTAACGTTGAAAATGTAAAAATCTGAAGGGATGAATTCGATTGTTCGAAAAGCGGCAACCGGTATCTAATCTAAGATAAATTTTGGTTTCTTAGCAATATTTTCGTCGCATGGAGTTCCTAGCTTATCGTCGATTCGATAATGATTTGATTTACCCGGAAATCGTATAAAAATGAAAGCAAATAACTTGTCGCTATGATCTTTATTTCCCGCTCATATTCTCGCTTCTTTATTTCAACTATGATCTCGTTTTGTCTTTTTCTAACGTGCGTTATTTTCGTTATTTTTCTCTTTTGTCCGTTTTGCGGAAAATTATTTTATTGCTATAAAAATCGATAAAGAAATTTGTTTAAATTTCTTTGTAAACATTTCATTCCACTGACAAATTATCCAACGATATGAATGTATTCGCTTGCATCAAATGAACGTAAGGCAAGTACGACTTGGGAAAATATCCAAGCGGTTAATCGAATCTGCGTGGCGCTTTATCCAATCGTGGGTTTAAGTATCGATCGGTCAGTCACCGAAGTCGGAGCGTAGGTTGTAGCGGACCGCTGCGCGACAACTGCTGCCTTTTGTTTCAACCCAGTGTGGTACTTCGCTTTACGACGACACAGAGCAAGTGATTAAACGCATACCTGTACATACGGGGAAAATACGTGCAGCAGTGCTACGAATTTTTCGTCGCCTGGACTTTAAAGCCCACGAAGGAAAAAACACCTTGGTTTGACTCTGTTAAATATTTATGCCGCGTATGTAGTGTGCGCTGTCTTTTCATGCTTTACTCGTTCCAATGCGAGTAAGTTAAGCATTTTTTGACGCTTTCTGCTTCGACGCCTGCACTATTTTCTAGCGGAAACAAAATTTTTCTCCAAGTTAAATTGTAACGCATTTTTTCTGCAACATTGTGAGTTATTTTATTAATTATTTGCATTATTATCCTTTTATCGTAAATGTTTTTTTGAAATTATTTGAAAAAAAAAAAAAAAAAAAAAAGCAAAGATCCAACATGAAAAATAAATATTAAAACGTGAAGAAAGTAACTTTCGAGTCCTTTAAAGCTTAAGGAAAGAACTTTAATATATTTAGCCGCTTATAAAAGAGAGTATTACGATAATAAATTGTTTATAAAGTTTTGAAACTATGCCGGCTTGTAATGAAATGTCCTCATTTGCAAATATAATATTAAACGTAAGTGCACGTATAATATAATATATTTTATATATAAGTTTTTAAAGAAACTAGTTTAAACTTTCACGTGATTCTGTTAGTTAGGATACATTAATGATCAATTATCTTGACTTTAAATAATAGAAGTATTTTAATTTTTAAACATATCGTTGTTAAATTAACCAGTTAACTGTGTTTGACGAGGATAATCGTCATGGAAAAGTAGCAGAATTTTTTTTCACGACGAGTATACACATAATAAAAGTCGCAATTTTATTAAATAAACGTATCTGTTTCATGCAATATTTGAACAGCGACACTTACCCTGCGCTTGACGACTATACTCGTCATCGTTCAATTTTCGCGACACACACAGATATGCGCACTGACAAACAGAACGACACGGTTAACTGGTTAATATTAAAACAAGGCAAATATAATTATTTTTATTTTGTTTGTCCCTTAATTGTAAAAATTATGAAATTTTAATATCACATTTTTTTCAATTACATAAAAATTTAATTTTACTAAAACGTATTTTTAATCTTTGCGTGAAGTTTATAATTTTTATAATTTAATTGTTTAAAATTGTGAGTTAAATGTTTTAGAAACAATATTAATTTGATAAATTTAAAAGCCAATCTTATAAAATAATTCACAAATTAATCGAATGTCTTTAGAATATTGAAGGATAATAAAGAATGTTTTGTTCAACGCGTATCCAAACAAATATGCAATTTTTCTATGCTACGCGCATTTTTTCCGACGAATTTGATCACTTATCTCTCTTAGATTTATTTTAATAAAATCCTCCCATCCACTTTCATGTCTGTCTAAAGGCATTTTTTGTTTGGCTTGTCTTCCTACATACATATGGGCTGTTCTATCATTATCCATTCTCGTTTACATGACCCACCCACTTTAATTTTCGCTGCTTAATTATCTTAACAATATTTGATGCCTGTCCTCGTATTTAAATAATTAAGCAGCTAGGTTGTCTATTTCTAGAAATTTATTATATTTTAGTTTATTTACTCTTAACCGGTACACGTCAGAAAAATATTATAATCGGCGCAGAGAGTGTGAGACGCATTAACTTTTATTTAACCGCTCATTAGAGAAGTAATTTTTTCTTTCTTATCTTTAAAATTTTTTAATGTACTTAAAAAATGAAAAACAATTTGTTTTCACGATAAAATTTTAAATTTAAAATGGTAACAAAATGCACCATTTTAAACATTTAAATAAATAAATAAATTTTATATATATATATATATATATAGTGAAAAATTGATTCGGTGTGTGGCACGGCCAATATGCTGGTTAATATATAAAACCATGGTTAATTGTAGAAACATCTTTCTCGTGCTAATCCAGGCTTTTCAAACTGAAGTTCAGCTGTGCGCATTTTGATGTGCTCTATTTTGTCTTAACGCTTAGAAATCTAACAAAATAGTCAGATTTTTTTTTGTATTTAGTAACCGACATATGTTTATTATTAGATTTTCGTACTAGCTTTATATTCTTTTTGTCATTTCACGTACGGTTTTATCTTCTATTCTTTACAATGAGAGAAATTTTATAGTAAAAATTGATATATTTGATAATATCTTGAGGACATACTTAAAAAATAATCAGTTTTCTTATTTATGTAGAATTTTTTACTAGCTATCTTATAACATTTATAATTTGACGTTTTAATTTTTACCATTTAATATACATAGAGTAAACTAAAAAAAATGAAATTTACTTATACTGTATTTAAATGTTACTATAAATCAAAAGAATTTTTTTTATATAATGTAGAATATTTAACTATTTTTAGTAGTAAAATTTATAAATACACTTTTAGCTTTTAAAATTTTATTAAAAAAAATAGTAAAAATTATAATTCATTAAATAGTAAATCGCAGCGCGCGCATCCATTAATTTGTTCTTCGTTTGAAAGCGTATGTTCACTTCTTAGGTTAGCGTCTTTTGTTTACTTAAATTATTGAGCTTACTAAAATATACGCCAGGTGGCTACGTGAATACTGTACTTTCTCACAAGTGACTGGCAATATTCTCGGTTAGTATACATACTTTAAAGAAGAATCTTTATATTTTTCATATGCGATAGTTATTACCTATGTGTATGCGATATCGATATGCGGAAGCGATCGCGAATGCAAAAGTATTAACATCTAGCTAACGGGAGTTAATTTTTAATCAAATGTATATAATAATAATATAATTTCTAATCTTCAGTAAATAAATGATCACCTATGAGACGTTGTCATAAAAAAATTAAAAACAGAATATCCCAAAACAGATGTTTCTAGGTAAAGCAAAACAAAAAAAAATTTTTTTCGCTTCCCTCAAAAAATAAATATTTAATGGATTAGAAAATTAAAATTTACTGCTAAAAAATAGTAAAAATCATATTGAAATTTAGTATAATTTTCAGTATTATTGTAGCAAATTTTAGTATTTTATTTTGTAAATTTTAATATTAAAAATAGTAAAAATTTATTCGAGGTTCAGCAATATTTCTAAGCCCACCGTAGCAAAATTTACTATTTTTTTTTTTTTTTTTTTTTTTTTTTTTTTTTTTTTTTTTTTTTTTTGTACAATAAATTCTACTGTTTATAAAGTATTTCCTCGCTGTGCTATTGAAAAATATGTTTTTATTGTAAAAATTACTATAGATTATTTCTCACAGTGTACCTGTTACAGCTTTTGCAGTTTCCCTAATCGTAGCTATTTTCTTTATTCTTTAAATTTGCTTTGAATCTATTCAAAATTCCTATTTGATACTTAATTTTTATTTATTGGTTTTTTCTTTCAATTTACCGTCGTATTAGTCCTATCAGAATTTTCATACATTTGTTGTTATTTATTGCTAATCACGTTTTTTTATCTACTAGTAGCGGTAGATTTTATTGCGTGTTTTTTCATTAACGGGTTACCCCCACTTGCGACTTTGAAAAAATCGATTTTTTGTTAATTGCATTTTTTTGAAGTATAAGTATCTGAGAATATGACCTGGAAATTTCAAATCGATCCGAACAAAATTGACTGAGATATGAGCGTTGAAAGAGAAGAATCCGTTGTGTAAACAACCGGCAATTAAAACTTTAAACGCGTTTTTCTCGAAATGGCAATTCTGAAGTCGGTGACCAAGATTACTCAAACACTAATAAACCGATCTTCTTGAAATTTTGCAGGCTTATTTAATACATAAAAATGTAGTCTTTAATCGTTCGATTTTTCGTTAAAATCGAACCATTAACTTTGACTGTCCGCCATTTTGTGAAAAATGAATATTTTTTTAAATCCTTTGATTAAAGACTAGTTTATACTTATATTTAACTAAATCTATCCACATTTTTTGTTTCAAATGATCCACTTCGCCGCAATGTTGGTCACCGCAAACCGTATAAATAAAAACACTATTTCATTGGCGGCCATTTGCCACTTAACAATGTAATATTTTGCAATAAAAAAATTACTGAAAGTTCTTCAAGATGTATCCTTTAAGATGATATAATAATCGTTTAAAAAAGTTTTGTAGTTTTCTTTAAAAAAATTCATAAAAAAGGCCTTTTTTGTTGAGCTACAACTGGGGGTAACCCCTTAAGAGGTTTATGAATGTTTTGTGTTCAATTATCAAATCTTTTGTTGCAGAAAATTTATCTCTGATTTTTAATTAATTACCGATATTTTATTTTTTATTCAATTTACAATTTCTGTTCGAGCAACTCTCATCTGAATTTTAATTCAGGAAGTATTATTCAGAAAGAAGCCATGGTCATGATCGAATAAATTCACACGGATTCGCCCATGGATTTACATAGCCATATAAAATTCACGTTACTTCCTCAATAGAGTAGTCAGTATGGGTTACTCGTGTCCATGTCTGGTCTCTGTCAGCTGTTTGCGACTACTTATTTGGATATTCGTCGTTGACCTATTTAACTACAAACCGTAGGACCATCCTCAAACTGATAACGCCATCTAGTGGCAATAAACTGACCTCCGGTTTAAGTTTGAACATCCTCAATAATGTACAATTTGCTAAATTTATACCGTATATTGGTTAAAAATAATATTTTAAACAGAAATACGATAATTGTATTGGATTCCATTGATGCGTCTGCTAAACTTTTATAAACATCCCGCTTATATAAACTTAACATCATTGATTGACACTAATAATATGACGTGAATGTTTGTTTTATTGTATTTATTAATGATAAACGTATAATAGATCTTATAATTTCACACAAACTTTAATTGAAAATCATCCATACAAAATTTTGAAAATACATTGGTTTAATTGCAAATAAAAATAAAATTATATTTTGAAGAGCTTACCTAATATTTCAACCACGAAATTATTTTTCAGTAAATTAAAAAAATATAGATTAAAATTTATTCTCTGTGCAGATATATAAAAATATTTGCATAGCGTCAAATTACACGCGCGTGGAAATAATTTTCAAAAATCTGATAAAATGGATATTTTTTTAATATCATACTCACGAAAATAACATGCATATATACTTGAGAATGTGAATCGATAGTCAATCCAGTTTTTGCCTTATTATTATACATGAATCACGGGTGGTATTCCCAAGTATAAATGCAAACTTGGATAGGTCATACGTCATTCTTTAGGTTTTCTCAAAAAAAGCAATCACAGGGAAAATACTCGGTTTGATTTAGTACTTCTCTGGTTTATTACAAGTTTGCGTCATCGATTGCAGAGTTACAAAGAAAAAAATGAAAGATAAAAAATTGCATTTGAGATATACTTTGGGAATCACAGTTAAGAACGGTTTTTTTTTCTTTTTTTTTTTTTTTTTATGATGTTTTATTTTATATACTTATTGCTGTTTACATGCAGTAGAATATTTATTCTATGAATATTATCGTGCCATGTTTTCATTTTTAGTACATTTTCAGCATGTTATCGTTTATTAAATTTTCTCCGAATCCATAAATAATATTTGATAATTTGCTATTTGATGTTTATGCAACCGATTAAAATTAAATTCAAAGAGCTGTAAATAACAAGATTAAAAGTATTCGGTTCATAAATATATTCCAATGTTTTAAAAAAGAAATTCATCTTACTTCGATGCAAATAAAATTTGTATGAATTCTATATTAAACTTTGTATAGAATTTATAATTAAAAAGCTAAAGTTGAAACGAAAAATGTTAATAAATTTCAATAATAGTAAAAATATAAATAAGAATTAAGTTTTATATAAAAAAATACCGTATTTATTAAACAGTATGCTTTAAAGAAAAAAATAATTTACCGTTAAGAAATTAAACTTTAAAATTTCAATGCCTATTGTGATATTTTATTCTGCAAAAGTTTTTTTATTTTTCCCGTATGCTTTATGATTTTAGTACGTGATAACAATGACGCATAGTTAATAATTGTTTCATAACTTTAAAAAATAATGACGGATTGCAATAAATATCATCTTTTTAATTATATATTTTTTTTCTAAACAATTTGTACTTTTTATATTATTATGATTTTTATCGGTCTCATTGAGCGATGATAATTATATCAAAGATCGATATCGTGAAATTAGAAAATTTAAGTTGTTAACATTAAAATGAGTTTTTAAAGCTATTAAATAACAAGCTTATGTAACATTGATACATGCATATAATAGATCAAGATTATCCGTGTATTTTTTTTTTTTTTTTAAGAATTATTCATAATGAATTTAATTATGAATTTATTTTTTGTTTCAGGTAAGTCAAATTTGGAGGTGCCCGATGTACATGTTCAAGTTGTATTTGTGTAAGCATCGTTGTAAAAAATTTATTTTTACTTGTTTATAATATTTCGTAGATATATCGCGTCAAGAAAAATGTCTTCATTTAGTTTTTCCATGTTAAAGCAACTTATCATATGATAAATAAAGTATATGAATAATTTTTTTTTTTTTTTTAACGGTCATTATACGTAACGGCTATTTTAACATAAACAAGATAAAGTATTGTATATTTTTTTTTTTTTTTTTTTTATCGAAGCTTTAATAAATAGTAGCGTAATTTAAATAAGAGTAATTATAGATATTATCAATAATTATCACACCGAGAGCAAAGATGCTTAACTTTTTTTTTTATATGTATGTATATAACAGTTATATACCAGTTAGCATCGTCGCAGGTTTAATTTCATACCGCGTTAACCGAGTCTAAAATAAGCGAAGAATTCGAAAAAGTTTGCGCGATATTAAATTAAAAGGAAGCTGCAGCCGGCCCTGTTAACAAAGCTTTATCCAGCTGAATATAAAGTCAAACGCTGTTTGAATGATTCAAAGCGAAGGCGAAGAATTTATCGCGCGAGCGCGCATCATCGGAAGCGAGCTCGGGGATTACGAACAATTTGGGAAAGAAAGAGAGTCGGGGGAGGGGGTCCCCGGAACCTCGTTACGGTGCTGCTCCAGCGGAGATAAATTTTATCTTCGGTGCGTCGGGAAAAGATTGCGCAGTCGCGCGAGTGCGAAAGGTAATTTCTCGCGCTAAAGCGCTTATCGCTTTCCTCCGACGGTAGGTGAACCGAGCACGGGAGGAGGGCCGATTCTCGTAACCGCAGCGCACGGAATCGGAGTTCAAAGCGTTCGCTCTTTGCATACATTAAAAGAGATCTGCCCGACAAAAGGATGTAGCCGGCGCCGTTGCGACCGCCGCCGCTGCCGCCGCCAACGTCGTCGTCGTCCTCGTCGTCGTCGTCGCAGCTCTTATTTGATCGGTGAAATGCATGACAAAGGGCGAGAAAAGGAGAAAAAGAGAGCACGGATTCTTGCGCGGGAAATCCGATCCGCGGCTGCGGTCGGACGACCTGCGCAGAAATCCAATAGCAGGGCGCAGCTAGCTCGCCGCGACGTTTATCGCGGCGCGACGCGTCGATCGACTACAGCGACGGACAGTTTTTGCTCCTCCCACTTCGGATGCGTTATATCGTCCGGCTAAACTCGGACCTGCGGCTAATTGTAACGAATAAGTCTCGAGCTCATAAAGTGACGCGAATTGGTTTTTCGCCGTACACACTGTAACTCCGTTCGTTCAATCGGTGGCGCTCAAAATTTGGCCTACTGTCGGAAAAGATCCGCGCGCAGGCTCACTTCCTCGATCGTCCGCAATTCGTTTAGGCGAGACTGCAAGGCTGCCAAGAGAGCGCGGGAGCCTTTCCCTGCCGTTCTTCCGGCGATCCGTGCAGTCACTCGCCTGTTGCGCCACTTTCTCCCGCGTTACCACCTCCGTAGTTGGCCGCGGCTGCCGCCGCTTCTTTTAGCTCTCGGGTGGCGAAGCCAGTCCGGAGGATGCCATTTTTATCACTTTCTCCTCGAGCACATTCGATAGTATCTGAGATTCCATTTTTCTGCCTTCTTACCGCGACTTCCTCTCTTCGTTACCGATATAACCTTAGATTCTTAAGCGAATGAAATTTCGACTTGATTTACAAGTAACTGTAAATTATACAAATCGATTAACTTTTTATCTAATATTTATCTTGATAGTCATTTTTTTTTTTTTTTTTTTTGTTTTTCCTATTATTAAATTTAAAAAGAAAATTTAAAATTTAAGAAAATTTAAAATTAAAGTAAGTTAAATTAAAGTAATACTCGTTTAGTATCTGAAAAAATTTTTTAATTTATAAAGAATCATAAAAATTTTTAATAATTTTAGAAATAAAAAAAAGTTTTTAAATTTTCATAAAGCTTTTTTGTTAATGAGAATTCAGCAACTTTAATAACCAAGTAGACTTGTAATATTTCTTACTGCAGTAGTATTTTTGTAACGAAGAAACGCACAATTTTTTTTTTTTAATTTTAATATTTTATGTGAATTTTTTTATTTTTTTTTTTTTTTTTATAATTTCGGTTGCAACCATTTTTATTAAAATCATTTTCGAAAAATGGAAAATCAAAAACGTACAGTAAGATTTATTTAATAGTGTATTTCATCTCACATATTATTCTCACATGTATAAAAATATCGTTGTATATAAATGCAATGCTTTGCATAATTGTATAATAATTTAAACGATCATTTTTTTCTGTAAAGAATATTGAACGATTGAATAATTACTATTTTTATGATTTTCTGTTCCGTGACAGTAATTTGTTTTTTTTTTTTTTTTTTTTTTTTTTAAGATACTAAATTTTATTATGTAGCTGCTTGAAATTATTATATTAAATATAAATAAAATGATGATTATGATTTACTGTTACTATTCGCGTAAATAAATTTCTTAATTTTATCGTTAAATTTTAAAATTAACGCTATGAAAAATTAATGTGGAATGTTGTAATTTCGAAAAGCTTACATCGAAAGATCCTTTTCGAACATATTTATAATTTTTCTTATATTTTTATACAATTAGTTTGATTTTTGTTTAAATAAAATATATATATATATATATATATATATATATATATCGTTTGATATTCTTAAATAACCAAGAGGAAAGAAAATTTCATAAATTGAAAAATATTTTACAGTTCTTAATAAAATAGGATACAAACGTTTATTAGACTTTACCAATTCAAGGAATTCCCTTATACTTTTATTCAAGCGAAAAGTGTGACTCATAAAAAAATCATAAATTCATTGAAATAAAGTACTTTTATTATAAATTCATCTTATTTATTTAGCTCAATTAAAACATATAAAATGTTTTGCAACTTTCTAAACGTCTTGGCTACTTTAAATAAGATAAAATCATAATTATTATATACAGATATATTATAAATTCAAGTCGTGAGAGTTGAAAAATTTATTATATAATATGAAAACAATGATAAGAAAGATAATGTAAATAACGACCTTTATGCGATACTCATTTTTCTTTTTTTTTTTTAATTATTTCTCTCAATAATTATTATATAATGAGTAGATGTTTATTTCAAATAAAATAAACATTTGTTTTATTAAACGTTTTTATTCAAAGATAATATATGTTCAAATGCCGATAATAATTTTACATTAATATAAAATTTAAAAAATAAACACTTGCAAGATACGTTTATTTTAAAAACGTGTTTTAATTAAAAATAATGGAATATAACTCTTGCATAAATTATTAATAATAAAACTTTAATTACGATTCTTTTGTTTTTTAATAATCGATTATTTTCCATTGCAATTAAAAAAAAAAAAATCATTTATTTAATAAGATGAAAAATCACATAAGTATGCGCTTATTTTTTATTTAATAATAGAGCAGGGTGCCTTAAGAGTACGCACTTTTGAAAGATTCACACTAATTGCAAAAGACAAAAATATTTTTTAAGAGAAGGAATAAAAATAAAAAATTGTTGTAGATATTTATGGCAAAACACAATAATTTTTCGCTAAATTTCGTCGACACAGTGGCAGTTGATAGCTGATCAATATACAACTGAAATTTATTCGTAAATATTTGAAGTAAAGATTATCGCTGCTTACTCTTAGGGCACCCTATCTATGTACTTATTTTCATGAGAAAATTTGAAATTTTCGTAAACAATCGAATAACATTTAACAGCGTTAAAAATCGTAAATCGTTTAAACATTGGAAATAGCATTTGAAGTCAGCTCAATTTGCGAAGGAGAACCGATAGAACAACCGAAAGCTCCACTAAGTTTCCATCGAAGAAGTCTTCTCGCCGCTTAATTCCAGAAGCGGTAACCGCGTCTTTCATCCGTCGGTTGGAGCGAGCGACTGTAAAAACGCAATCGTGTGCACAATTAGTGAAAGAGTACGCGTAGTAATCTAACGCCGAAATCAGAGTGTCCGCTCGAATGTCCTAACGACAAACGGCTCGGTTAGAGGCGACCTAAGCGAGGCGCGAGTTATCGAATTTGTGTTTAGCCGAGATTGAGACGGTAATCATATACAATTTTATTATATCGCGATTATATCAATCGGCCGAAATTGGCTCGACTGCAGAGAGCCAAAGGACCGCCGGATCGCATCTCTTCGTTTCATCGGCGTGATTATCTTCGCTTAGCGGCGTGTCTCGCTTCATAATTCAACGGAATCAATTGCAGGGCCGAACGAGCGCTCCGATTATCGGATTAATTTTTCAAAAGGTTCGAGTATAAAGTGCTAGCTTTTGCTTTTTAATTCCTGACTTGCTCTCCTGATCCGTAGATTTTCATATTTTATTTTCCAAACTCAATGGAATATTCTAGACTGTGAAATTGTAGGTCGACGCTTCGTTATCGCGATTGCATCATTTCCTCTCTCTCTCTCTCTTTCTCTCTCTCTCTCTTTCTATATCTCCATTATTATACGTTTTAATGACATCTTTTGCCCCTCACTTTTTAAATAAACATAAATTAATTTTTCATCTTTTCTTTTTTTTTCCACCTCGCCATCGTAATTTTTTAGAAAAATACGCGCAAAACTTTTTTGTCCGCGTGAATGCGCGCGAGTGGCGGATGTCGTCGGTTTAACTTAGCGCAAAAACCGCGGATCCGTATATATTAAAATTGAGGCGCATTCTACATCCGCGCTTATTGTGGCTGGTTTTAGTACTGCAGTTCGTTGATTTTGCGCTCCTTCTAATGAGCAAACTGCTCTCATGTACTGCTCACACTAATTTGTTTGCGCGTTAACCCTACTGTATTTCATCTACCGTGTCCGCGTGTATTTGTTTTGTTTTAAAGAAAAAAAAACAATTCCATTTCTCGATGAAATTTAATATTGTTTACCCTTTATGAGTTATTTAAAAAACTTAAATGAAAATTTTTAATGCTTCAGCGTTTCGATGAAACGAAATTCTCGGTAATAAAAAAACGTTTTATAAAAGCAATAAAATCATTACTTTTTACTTTGAAAATTTATTTTCTTAGTTCGAATGCTTAAATTCGAATCTTATTGATAGTTGAAAACGAAATATCTAACTTATGAATTCTTTTATGTAAAAATATTTTTAAAAACTAACGCGTCTATATTTTACTTAATTCTTTATCCATTTATTCTTTGTGTACACTAGGGGGCTTAACCCCCTGCGCGCTTCGTGCGCCAACCCCCTGTTTTGTTATTCATTTTTATGCAAGTATAATTTATTTTTTATAAAAAAATTAATTTTTTTTTATTCTATATAATTCTTTATAAACGTGATTTTTAATTTTTCTTGTTTGTACTAGATACATTTTAATTGAATCCCATGATCTTACCTTGGACAAAGCTACGTAAAGTTGTCCATAATTAAATACATCTTTTCTAAAATCAATAGTTACTTTTTAAAACGTTTGACCTAGTGCTTTGTTAATAGTCATGTCAAAAGCTAATTTAATTGGAAATTGTCTTCTTTTAAATAAAAACGAAAAGTCATTTTCACTGTACAAAGTAATGCAATTTAAAAAGACAATATCGTTTGCTTTATCGCCTGTTAAAATTTTACATTTTAGTAAACGAATAGACAAATTTATAATTTGTATAGTAGTCTTGTTCCATTACATAATCCTTCATTAATACTTATATTTCTAATCAACATAACTATACAATTTTTTCGCAAACGTAATTGATAGGGTGGTAAGCTTGATGGGTTTCACGTATTTAAATATTCTGGTAAAATAAAATAGTCTAGTTCACCATTATTATTAATAGGAGTATCAATGACAGTATAAATGCGTTCGTTGGTGCATTCTAATAAATTAGGGATTTGTTTGTTAATATCATCAACGTCAATATTTCTAGTCGATAATATAGTATATTTATTCATTTCTTAATTTTTTTTTTTCGTTTCTTTTTTTTTTTTTTCTTAATTTCGTAATCATCAGTTTCTTAATGATACTGGGCACATTTCGTTTTCATTTTCTGATTGATTTTGTTCCTTTTTATCAAAAATACTATAGTATATCTTCTCCATAAAACTCTGTGATATAAAAAATATTTGATTTGATTTTATTAATAAATACTAATATTAATAAAAGTTGAATTTTCTATATAAAATTACCTCTTTTTATTATTAAAATAATCTTCAATAAATTTATGATCCACTATTTTACACCAGCCTTTAATTGCTGATATTTTACATTGTTTTTAAAAACACAAATCAAATTTGTAAATTTATTATTAGGTATATTAAGATCTTCAATATATTTATTTTCCATTTTTAATTTTGACATTATTTTTTTCTTTTATAAAACATTTTAAAACATTCAAATATACCTAACCTACAATCTAGAATGACTTCTGTTTTGTAAACGATAAATTCAAATTCAAAAAGTTCTTTATGATTAGCTGATTGCATATTTACGTTGTAACCAATTGCACTATTTCTTTTTTATATATCAAACCAATCAGAATATCGGAAGCTTGACGACAATTTTCCGTCATCATTTTTCTTAAGGTGGATATTTGCTACACATGCATAAATCCAAGTATTACATTTTACATAAACATAATCATTAACTGTTGTGAATTTCTTCATTAGTTTTCGAATTTTAACGATAATTTTTATTTTGAACGAAAAAAAAAAAATAAATAAAGAATAAAATTGCTGCTTGTATCTAGCAACATATCACTACTTGTACACAACGTAAAAAGCATAAGCGGAACACAATTTTCACGTGTATAATATTGAAGAAAAATACCAATCAAATGTCTATTTCCGATGAAACCTACGTTTAAAGTTGATTTTAATTTGCGATAAAATTTCCGTCAATTTCAACAATAAATTAGCATTTTTTGATTGGAATCTTACTTGCTTCGTAATTAATAAAGAATTTTCTCGCGCTAAAGCGTAAAATTTTAATCAACTGAATCATTAATGTCTTGTTTATCTTTTTCATACACACGCACACACACACACACACATATATATATATATTATGAGATTACATCTTTATCAAATGACGGCAGTTGAAGAAATTTCCTCCTCCGACATATCGGGTAAATCCATACGTTTGTCAATTTCACTCGGTATATTTCTTTTTATTTGTTTCTTTTTTTATTTTTATTTTTTATTTATTTGTTTAAATTGCTCGCATTATTTCATTATAATTTATTAATTTTTATCAATTTTGATAACGAGAAAAATATCAAATGAAAAATTGTATTTTTTAGACAAATAATACCAGACTCTTAAACGCTTAAAAAATGAAATATACAATAGTGCTGTTAAATGTAATAGCAAAAAAAAAAAAAAAAAAAAATAGTAATAATTTATGTACAGTACATGTACATTCAACAAAATGTATTAAATTTTTTTTAAAAAACTTATGTATATTCTTAGCAAATACCACAAAACATTAAAAATTCAAAGTACTCTTAAACAAACAGTAGGTCTTGTTGCAGTTTAAACGCTAGAATTGCCAGCACAACTATTAGTGTTTAAAAAAATTAATTTTGCTTTTACTTATTCGTTCAAAATTTCATTGTAATATATATTTTATATATTCAGATAAATAAACTCGTAAAGTTTAAATTGTTTTTTATTTTGTTCAAATCACTATATTTTTTATTAAATTTAAATTTCTTGCTAAATTTTAAAAATTATATTAAACGTTTATATAAAATCATATAATCGGATAAGCTGCTCATTAAAAATAATTAAAAAAAAAAAAAACATTTTACAAACAGAAAATGTAGAGGATATGAAGAAAAAACCAAACGTATTAAAATTTTATTGCCTATCTTTTATTCGCGAGTTAAGCGAAAAATTACCGAGAATGGACTTTAATGTAATACTAGCTACTGCAGTTAATTGTTCTAAAATATATTAGCATTATCTTGATTTATTTCGATGAGAGAACATTTGTTTCTAAATTTGCAGATCACGCGAAGTTTCAACCAAAATTTCATCACGAAACGGATATTTCTTTAGAATTATTTATTTTCTCGTAAGTAAATGAAAATTAGAAAAATTTAAATAAAAAAAAAATCAAATATAAAATGCACAATTCAATTTAAATATTCATTTATTTGTAATTTTTATTTTTTTATTATTTTTATCTTAATTTTTATAAGCTATATTGTACCTGCATACGCACATTATGTAATAGACAGCAGTTCAATCGATATTTGTATCCTGAAAATATAAGAAATATCTATTATTCTTAAAGTTTAAAATTTTATCAATTTTCCATTTCATTCAAGTATTTCAAATACATTTTTCTTGAAAAATATAAAACTTGAAATGTCCCAGTACTTTAAAATGAATTGCTTTTTTTTTTTTACATTGGCAAAAGATACTGAAAAATTACTGCTCAGCCTTTTATACCGAGTTAACCGATCGAATGTACTAATTTGCCACGAAACGCGCACTTATTATCTCGTATAATTTCCATATCATAATTATATTCGTAGTTAACGCGTGTCAGAGCGAAGCGCATAGATTCGTTGGTAAAGGAAAAATAAGAGGTAGAATTTCGCGGAGGTCACGTTGGTGAGGAAAAGGAGTAGGAGAGAGAGAGAGAGAGAGAGAAAGCGAATATCGAACATCTCGCAAGCACGTACGGCTTCAATGGAAGCTATATCCACAGCCTAATCCCGAGTGCTGGAGACGTCGGAGGCGATGGGGTCTGCGCTATAACTTGAATTTAGTGCATCGGGACATAATGGAGTCGGCAAGCGGGCGACGACGTCGGCCAAAGCCACCGCGAGCAGCGCGTTTCCGTCGCCGCCGATGCATTCTGCCGGCGTTGCCGCATTCCGTCGTTGCTTCATCAACGCACAGCCGCAAAGTGCGGAGGGTGGAGGAGAGGTATGGAAAGAGGGAAGGGAGGAGGGAGGAAAAGGCGGAGCGGCAGCAAACGTTAATTAGCACACCCGGTAATAAACTCATTATTTCACTCATTCCACGCGACTGCCGCCCCCGCGACGTTTCCCCTCTTTTTCTCAGCTTTCCTCCACCGCCCGCCCGCTCGCTCGCTCGTTCGTTCGTTCGCTCGTTCGTGCGTTCGCTCGTTCGTTCGTTCGCTTTTTGCGCGAATCAAGCCGGCCCGCCGAGAACGCTCAAGACGAAAAAAGGAAATTTCATGGAAACGAGAAGAGGGCTGAAGCGCGAGCGGAAAAACATCGACGAAGCCAAAACGAAAAAAAAAAAAGAAAAGAAAAGACGCGACTGCTCTCTCGGTAATTTGCGAAGAGGAGGGAATGAAAATCGCGCGTTCGAGAGGCTTCTCGGCGAGCTGCCGCGCAGCTGCTTTTTCTCAATTCAACGTGAAAAGGGAAAAATAGAAGGCGGCGAGTTACGGATATATGCTCGTTTCTGCATGGCTGCCGGGTCTCGTGCGCCTCTGTAAGCGAAGATCAAGAACGTAGTCGAATTCGACGACGCTTTCCCGCCGCCGTTGCAGCGCGCGTGCGCCGTTAGCGCGAGGTATTTTTCCAACAGTGGATGGCTGCAACGTCGCTTCGTTTTCCCGAAAGCTCCGGCCACTACGGGAGAACTTTCGCGCTCAAACTCTCTCGCCCCTTCTCTCTCTCTCTCTCCTTTAGCTTTTCGCTCTTTTTTTTTTTTTTTCTGCGCTCCCTTATATTTAGCCTCGCATTTAGTCTCTGTGGCGAACGCCGCCGGCTGCGCGCGTTTTCCGTTTTATATATATTTTTTCTTTTTTTTTTTTTTTTTTTTTTTTTTTTGCTTTACCACACAACTCCAACTCGGAACAATATCGAGCTCTTGAATAAAGTTAAAACTTTTTGAAAATTCATAGATGGATTACGCAAACGCGAAGGACATTTTTTTTTTGTTGGCTGTTTTTTTTATTTTCCTTTTCGTTGGTCTTTTACCTTAAAATCATTTGAAAGTTTCCATTGTCTGTTAAATGAAAATGGAGGTACGTTACGCCGATTCTATCGACGCGCGTGCGTCACGACTTTATCTACAGTATATGGGTATATTTACGTTTAATTAAGATGTATATGCAAAACCTTTCAACGATTACAATGTCTAACATTATTATTTATAAAAATATCTATACGTATAAAGAGCGTTTTTCTTTCATTTGTCGTCTATTATTCAACCTTTTTTCTCAATGAATCGCGCACCAAATTGAGTATAGCTAGAATCCATACGGGATACGTTTACTGCAAAGTAATAGAATGAACAATATTATCCAAACAGCCGCGGTATCAAATAATACAGATTACAATTAAACTTTTACGTAAAGTACGCATGTATAATTATTGTAGCAAAATGAGCTTTAATGCGTTTATACTACTCATGCATACCCGAATGATTTTCATCGATTTTCGCTTTGTTTATAAATGCTTTTTTCGTGTCATAATACTTAAAACGATGATCTTGTAACATTTTATCCAATTTTATCAATATGTCAAATATTGCAAGACGTTTGGTTAAATGTCATTTAAATTATTTCACGTTTTATCAATATTTTGCTGGGCTTTGCGTGGTAAAAAATGACGCTCGAAATTTTCTTAGTTAGTAATTTGCGTATTTATGTATGTTTTACTTAAAAATATTGACATATTAATTTTAAATAAGGATTATAATTTTTATGCAGTGGTAATAATTTATTCATCAAAATTTAAAATTTATGAGGTATTAAATATTAAGATAAAACGGAATTAAAAATGATTATCCACCGATTATTGGTATTATATGATTTATTAACGCACAATCGATATAAGTGAACCTAATTCAACTTTCTACATTATTTTATTTAACGTATTTAACTCTCTTCCTATTTAATCTACTACACTTTTTCTGCTAATGTGACGTTAGCCTGCGTCTAACGTATTTTTTTTTAATAATTATATTATTTCGCCTTTTTCTCGCGGCACGCGCTAACTTGCACAAAATTTCGTGCAAGCGGGCTCTCCCCCCACCACCGCGACACTTTCCACGGGCTAGGCTCAGCAGAGTCGCGCTACAGTCGCGCACCAATCGCGACTCACCACGTCGAGCCCCCACCATCCCGCTCCCGGCATGCATTGCTCTCCGCCGAGCTCGCGGAGGAGCGAACTGAGAGAATCAGTTCGAGTCGAGTCGTCACCGTCAGTAGTCGGAACTAGTTAGCGGTGGACGACCGAACTCGTATAGTCAACTTCAGTCGTTGCGACTTTTCGCCTCTCGAACGCCACGCGACCTGCCCTCGCCAAGGCGCGACTTCGAGTCGCTCAGGCAGAAGGGGCCTCGACCCAAGACGTCGCTCAGAGCGGACCCGCTCGTGCGCCTGCGTCTAAGTCGAGTGAGCTAACCTTTTATCCCGCTCACAGCGGACCAAGTCCGCTCGAGCAAAAGGAAGGCGACGACCGTCGCCGTAGGTGAGCTCGAGACTGTCTGGCAACCTGAGAGCGAGAAGCCGAACCGAATTCCGCGTACATTCCGCGTCGCGTTCCGCGTCCGCGAAAATCTACGCAACAACCGCGACGGAGTAGCTCTACCGTTCGAGTTAAAGTACCCAGGAAATTCGTTGAATTATTTCACCCTCCGTCCGTTCTTTTTTTTTTATCCCCGCCTCCCTTAACGCAGCCGGGTTCCCTCGAGCGTGCACCTCTTGAACGCTTCACTTACTAACTCGGCTTGTTTTAATTGACGCCCGAACGTGGGGCCCTTTATTTTTACCGCGACCGCGTAAAGTAAAGGTGAGTTTGGAAGAACTCAACCTACCTACGCCCGAAACGAGGCATGTACAGAACGCCTCCATCCAATAAAAAATCAGATCCGTCAACATCGACTTCTGGCAGTCGAAAAACAGCCAGTGGCGCCCATTTACTAACAAAAACAATCATTACTAGAAGTCAGAGTGTGACTTCTCGCCTACACCAACGCTCTTCGATGAAAACGATCTGCTGGCATGTCACCCAGGAGCAGAAGAAACGCTGCGTGCGATACGCGAACAACATTTTTGGCCGCGTATGCGTCAAGATGTACGTTTTGCCGTGAATACTTGTGCAACATGCCTCTTAACAAAAGCAGCTGCGCCTATCGCAAAAGGAGAAGAACGACCGCGTTAACCCTACGCACCATGGGACACCGTCGCCATCGACTTAATGGGCCCTTATCCTCGTACAGCGCGCGGAAAACGTTTTATTCTCGTCGCCACTGATACGATGTCTCGTTGGACGGAAGCCTTCGCTATTTCAAGTGCAGAACTCTCATCGATCACTCCGGTGCTAGAAAACGAGGTGTTCATGCGATGGGGCTATCCGAGAGTCGTTTTAACCGATAACGCGCCACAATTCCGCGGAAGCGCTTGGCAAAAGAACTGTGAAGCGTGGGGCGCGTTAGCCTACGTAACGCCAGCGTATCACCCACAAGCCAACCCTACAGAACGACGCAATCAGGAACTCAAGAAAGGGTTACGACTTAAACTCGCAGGCAAGCGACACAGAGATTGGGATGTGCAGCTGCCATCCATCCTTTTCGCCATGCGACGACGCACCAACAGGAACACTGGACAATCACCAAGTTATATGCTGCTTGGTCGCACATTACCGCGCCCGGGAGAATGGACATTCTCTTACGATGCGCCGACTCAAGCTCGTATCGATAGCGCTAGACAAGTACAAGGACAGCTTCCGTCTACCGCGTCGACTCCATCGAAATCAGCGCTGCAAGTTGGTGAACTTGTACTCGCGAAGAACTTCGCCTTGTCCAACGCCGTCGAGGGATTCAACGCTCGTTTGGCTCCCCGCTGGACTGGCCCATTCGCTATAAAAGAAAGGTGCAGCGACGACGTCTACATCCTGGAACGACCGGGCCAGGAGAACATTCGTCTGCACATCAGTGCTCTGAAAAGAGTGCCGCATCAACAGCATGCTGAGGCCGTGGACGCCGCCCAGCAAGCCGAAAACACGGAGCCGTCGCCCTTGCCGACGCGCTCCTGCTCATCTTCTCCACGCTGCCGAGAGACTCCATCGCCCCTGACGATGCGCGTTCTCTCACAGCAATCAGACCGCGCGGATACGTCGCCCCAGCCGACGCGCGCTCAATCACAGCAACCTGAAAATGCAGAGTCGTCGCCTCAGTCGACGCACTCATCACCGCCACCCCGCCGAGAATCCCCGTCGCCTCAGCCGATGCGCCATTCTCCGCAACAAACCTACGAAAATTCATCGTCCGAGACAAGGAATCAAGATGCATCGTTTCAAGAGAAAACTGCGTTGCAGCCGCAACATGCAAGCAAACGCGCTTCATCACCCGCTTGTAGCCACAAGCAAGAAATCAACAAAACAGTGAATTCGAACGCAGCGTCGTTGGATAACGTACGCTCAACAAGCAATTGCGCGGACTTCGCCGCGATCGCACCGCCACCGCGTAAACGCGGGAGACCGCGAAAGACCGACACTACAAAACGACTCGTGAATGAAAATCATACTGTCACGCCGTGCCCTTATTTTCTACGCTCGCGAAAAACCATAAATAACAACTAAAAAAATAATAAAAAAAAAGAGACATTGTTAATCAAAAAAGAAAGTGACTGAAAGTAATTAGTATTATTGCGAATAAGTGTAACAAGAAGGAAGGAAGAAAAAGAAATGTCAAAACAAAGGAGACCGCGAGGAGGGCGAGATGCGAAGGTTCGCATCACATTAGATATTTGCAAACTTGCACATCGACGCGGCGACAAGGAAATGAAGAAACGTGCATTGGAGACCCTTTGCATGATCTATGAAGTCGATCCAACAACACTTACGCGACAAGGAATCGGGAAACAAGCTACAATAAAAGGCCAAGTCGAACAACAACACGCGGAAATGGATATTTCGCTGCCAACGTCTGCAGAGGTTGTCCACGCTGAAATGAAAACAGTGAGTTTAGATAAACGAAAAGACCTAGAAGACGGCGCAACGATTCAAGAAATCGACGAGTTCTTGGAAGAGAACTAAAGACAGCGTAAAGTGACAGTGTTCAGTGTTATTTTAGCTAAAATTGAGAAAAAAAAATTTTCTAATTTATATTATTATATATTATATTATATTATATTATTATAGTGTAGGTTTAAGTTAGTGTTAAATTATAAAAACAAAAAGAGAAAAAAACGATAAAGACGTTCATTGTATAAAGATTCACATACATACACGCACACATACACACGCGCAAACATTCATCCACACTTGCGATAAATTTTTGTATCTACATTCGTACACATATACACACTAGCACATCATTTTGTCAATCGCGACGTTGAATATAATTTAATTGTTAACAATGACCTGTAAAAATGAAAAAAAAAAAAAAATCATAATAAATCATTCATTTGTGAAAGGTAGAGCACATCGTTGCGGCAAAAAAAAAAAAATCGTCAAACATCGTGCAAAATCGTCAAACTTCGCGCGCCGAAGAAAAAGTCGTTCATTCAGGGGGGGGATTGACGTTAGCCTGCGTCTAACGTATTTTTTTTTAATAATTATATTATTTCGCCTTTTTCTCGCGGCACGCGCTAACTTGCACAAAATTTCGTGCAAGCGGGCTCTCCCCCCACCACCGCGACACTTTCCACGGGCTAGGCTCAGCAGAGTCGCGCTACAGTCGCGCACCAATCGCGACTCACCACGTCGAGCCCCCACCATCCCGCTCCCGGCATGCATTGCTCTCCGCCGAGCTCGCGGAGGAGCGAACTGAGAGAATCAGTTCGAGTCGAGTCGTCACCGTCAGTAGTCGGAACTAGTTAGCGGTGGACGACCGAACTCGTATAGTCAACTTCAGTCGTTGCGACTTTTCGCCTCTCGAACGCCACGCGACCTGCCCTCGCCAAGGCGCGACTTCGAGTCGCTCAGGCAGAAGGGGCCTCGACCCAAGACGTCGCTCAGAGCGGACCCGCTCGTGCGCCTGCGTCTAAGTCGAGTGAGCTAACCTTTTATCCCGCTCACAGCGGACCAAGTCCGCTCGAGCAAAAGGAAGGCGACGACCGTCGCCGTAGGTGAGCTCGAGACTGTCTGGCAACCTGAGAGCGAGAAGCCGAACCGAATTCCGCGTACATTCCGCGTCGCGTTCCGCGTCCGCGAAAATCTACGCAACAACCGCGACGGAGTAGCTCTACCGTTCGAGTTAAAGTACCCAGGAAATTCGTTGAATTATTTCACCCTCCGTCCGTTCTTTTTTTTTTATCCCCGCCTCCCTTAACGCAGCCGGGTTCCCTCGAGCGTGCACCTCTTGAACGCTTCACTTACTAACTCGGCTTGTGTTAAATGTTTATTATCTACTCGTATAAACTTCTCCACTGAATTTTTCACAACACATCTATGCGATAAGTAAATCTGGTCTTGTACGGTTACTGAATAAACCATCAATCACTTACGGGAGTGAAGTATTTTTACGCATATGCCTTATCCGTACAGATTGTGAATTAAGTCTTCGCAAATCGCATTTTATATCGATAAATCGTTAACGGAAAAAAATTAATATAATAATAATTAATAAATGTTTATAAAAAAAACAATAAATATTCGAGATATAGACAGTTTTTATTTTATTAAATACCTTTTACTTGATTTATTTATGTATTTGATAAATTAATTTGCTTATTTAAGATAAAACTATTTTACGTTAATAATTGGTTAACGAAATAATATGTATGAAATAAAAATATTTAGTAATTTTTGTAATGCTTGCTGAAACAAAAAATTAGTATCCTAAACATAATTTTGTTTTAGTAGCTGTATAATAGTAAATGAATTAACTTTTACCAATAAGTATTAGCTTATAACTAAACGCAATAGAATTCAGCTATTGGGTGTACTTTCGAAAAACCCCCACCCCCAATTGGGCTGAAATTTTGCACAGATCTTCTCTTTCATATTCTAAGAGAATGTGTAAAAGGATTTTTGGCGACTGCCAATAGTTTTCGAGATATTGAAACTTCCGAAAACCTCCCACCCCCGATTTGGCTGAAATTTTGTACAGACCTTCTCTTTCACAATGTAAGAGAATATGTAAGAGGATTTTTGGCGACTGCCAATAGTTTTCGAGATATCGATTGTCAAAGTTGCAAAAAATCACGCGCCGCCTAGCCTAAGCGAGTGTTCTCCGTGACAACACATGTATAAATTGTATCGCCTTCAGTAGCTTTGGGTTTCGGTTTGGGGATTGGGTTATTGGGTTTTGTTGGGTTTAAATTTAAAATATTATATTAATTTAAAATATGAAATTACATATGATAATTTTTTGAAAAATCAATATATGTAGGGATATTGGCGAATGAAAATTTTTTTTTCACAAATATATATGTAATATATTTATTTATATTGTATATTTATATAAGTTGCCATCTTAAGTAGGTTTGGGTTATTGGGTTATTGGATTATTTACTTCAAATTTAGAATATTTTAGTAATTTGAAATAAGAAATTTCCTTTGATAATTTTTCGAAAAACCAGTATTTTCTAAGATATTCGTGAATAAAAAATTTTTTTTCGCAACTTTGACAATCGATATCTCAAAAACTATTGGCAGTCGCCAAAAATTCTTTTACATGTTCTCTTACAATATAAAAGAAAAGTTTTGTGCAAAATTTCAGCCGAATCGGGAGTGGGGGGTTTTCGGGAGTTTATCCAAGCTATTTTTTAAAATAACTTATATTTAAAATAATAAATATATATTATTGTTAATTTAATAAAAAATTTTAAACGTTTTGATAATGTAAATGCATGACAATACTGGACATTGAAAAAAACTTAAATATTTACCTTTTTATATTATTGGTTAATATTCTCACATTTCCTCGTACATTGTTCAAATTTACTTGAGGTAGCATGGAAACGAATTCTGTTGAATGTCTTCCGTTAAAAGTCTTGAAATTTTAAACGCAACTTCGTGCATGTGTTTTACGTATATGGTTAACATTTTAGAATAATCGTCCACTTTAAAAAAGAGATATAAGGTCTAAATATTATGTATTTTATCGTGCAGCAAATAAATGCACCTTATAAAAAATCTCTATTCCATTGAATTAGAAAAAAAAAAAAAAAAACTGTTTTCTTCATTGTTTAAAAAAATTAATAATTGTAATAAAATTATATTACGATTAAAATAAAAAGGAATGATAAAAATCAAGCAAATGTAAATCAAGTAAATTTAATCGAAAATTTGCCGTTGAACGATTTGAACGGCTTCGGACACACACTACTATACACACAGTGGACGTGCGCATGTGTATCGCTAACAATCACTGATACACACCCGCGCTCTTTGTACTGCTCGTTTCAAATTGACAATCGCCGTAGACAGGGTTGAGAACCATTTTAGGCCTGTACTTCCTTAAGCCTAAAAGATTCTACAATGCGTTACTTTATTTTTCTATTTATTATCTATAATGTAAACAAGTATTCCATTCTAAAAAACAAATTGTGACAAATAAATAGTAGAACTTTAAAAATCTTTTATTTTTGTCAACTTTTGCTTGCTGACATAATCTATTTTTCCTTTTAACAATATTTATCTAAAAGTTTTTTTTTTTTTTTTTAAATTCGATTTAATTAAAAAACTATTGTAAAATAGAATTGATCGCGCGATAATTCGGTGATCGTTTTTTCGCGATAGATATATTTCTATAACATTGCTTATTTTATAAGGTGACTAATCTGTTTTTAAATGTTAATTTAAACTATATCTTACCATTAAATTCGTCTATGTTGGTGTTGTTTACAATTTCAACGTTGTATTACAGCGCGCCATTGTATTAAAGACACAACTTTCTCCTTAGACGCATAAGCCAACGGCTTATTGCTTCAATATCATTCGGAATACAATATACATGGATTTCTTTTGTTGATATTCACATTTGATCCCAACTCAGAAATTCGCGGAATTTTTACGAGGCGAATGCCACGGAACCCAAGAATTCCCTCTAATGAAATCTCGTCCCTCTCGTGGCTCGTCCTTGAAGAATTTCTCAGTGTATTATACAGGAAGCTACCTGCTTTTATATAATTCTTCTTCAAATATATCCTGCGTGTATGTATTAAGTATTTTTAATTTAATGTACGTTAGTAGTTTTAGTATTACAATGTTAATTGTTCATTTTAAATTTTATAACAATACTTTTAAAACAATCATTTCAATTATAAATATCTCAATCAAGTCGTCAATTTATTATTCATAAAATATTAAAGAAAAATAATGTTTTAAAAATATAATACATTTAATAAAGTGTACTACATAAGATTATTTAAGCTGTAATTATTTTACTTTTTTATTCATTAAATATGTAAGTTATTATTATAAATTATCCTGTGCTTCCTTATGTATATTGATTTCAATACTAAATTTGAACTATTTTTTTTTAAGACGTTAACACTTTTACTCCGAAAATGTTGCAAATTTTAATTTAGCTCAAAAACGAATTTTTTTCATCGAAATTTTAAATTTCAAAGTTTTTTCTTTCAATCTCCTTATTCAAGATTTATTTTTAAATCAATATTAACCAAATGAAAAATTAAAAACTATTGTTTATTCAAGAAATTTCTTTTTTAATTAGTAATTAGATTTTTTCAAATAATAAAAATCTACTGATAAAAAATGTCTTTCCGTAAAATTAATTTAAATTTATTGAGGTTCTATTTGATACTGTTGTACTCGAAATGAATAATTTTCACCGAATAAAATTTATAAATTAATAAAGAAATATGTTTTGGTCGAATATCAAAAATAGTTGGTCCCGTAGTTAAATAATTTATTTAATGTTTTACAATTAAAGAAAAATATTTAAATATTCATTTAAATAATTATTTAATTATTTCCAAGTATAACCTACAATATATCAATTTGTATTAAACGAAAGATTCTTTGAATATTGATAAACATTCATTTATTGCAAAAAAATGTTCTCAATGAAATTATTTCTTAACTATTGAGAACTAATTTATTTGAATCAAATAAATTTAACTGTCTTCATAGAAAATTAATCAATTATTTTTTCAAAAAAGTCGTTTAGCTCGAAAGTGTATACAAAATAAAAATTAGAAATAATAAAAGAATATTTTAGAAATGTGTTATTGTATAAAATACAAATATAAAAATGTTTCTGAATTAAGAATTGATGTAAAGTAACAAAAAAAAATTTTATCATTAATTTTCAAAAAAAGGTGGATTAAATTTTCTAACGATGAATGATGATTTAATATTAATAATGAATTGGTTTGTATTTTTTTTTTTTTTTTTTTTTCAATTTTTAAACAATTTAAAAAAATAAAAATCATAATATTGCATGGAGACAATCAAAACTTTGAAGTCATAATAATTTTCTTTTTTCCAAAAAATGTATATTCTATTAAACGTTAATATTTGAAATTCCGTTATAAAGAATAAATAGAACGAATCAATTATATGTAATTTTATTTAATTAAATTTATGATTATTTATATAAATCTTGAAATTATAACCTTTTCTATATTTATAAATTTATATACACGTTAAAACATTTTTTTTGTCATTCATTATATAACTTCGGAATGCAAAATCTACTATAAAAAAAAGAGAATATTCTATATTTTTAAAATTCTTTTATATTTTAATTAAATTAATTAATAATATACAGGGAAAAAATTGAAATCTGACTCGATAAATGCATATGAAAATAAAAGAATTAGTATAAATCATAAGCTGATTTTTTGCAAGAATTTTCATTAGCAAGATTTTCATTAAAATAATAAATTTCCAAAAATTTTAAATTGCTATTGCTACAGAGTGTTATGTTATATACATGTATATTATATATATATATAACTTGCGAAAAAATAATTATTTATCTATTGAATATTGTTAATGAAGATATAAAAGCTTAAAAAATGATGTGACGTTTATTAAAGATTAATTCTTTACTCTTGAGTTATTTGAATTTTTAAACTTTAATCATCATTCTGTAATGGAAAGTTTATTGTTCATCTTCTAAAATAATTTTTATCATAGCTATCGTTTCTAGTGAATTCAATATTTACTCATATATTAAATAAAAAAAATTTTGATACTTTTATCTTATATTTAATAAAATATCATATAAAAAATATAAACATATAATTATATATATTTACATATAACATATAATTTATTATCAAATTAATATAATTTTATAGAAATTTGCAAAAAAAATATTTAAAAAATTCATAATTAAATACAAAAGTTTATACAGTTTATTTGCCTTGTATTTTACTATTTGAAAAAAATTTTGATCTTTAAGAACGCAGTTATAAATTTTGTTAAAATTAAATATGCCCCAGTTATAATTGCATTAAATATAGTATACAATTTTACACAATATTATTATGAATTGTAAATTTTTTTATTTATGTTTTAACTCCTTCCGACCTCATGTGCAGAATTAAGCTCATGAATATTTGAATTTTATATATTTCTTTATCATTATTTTATTTCTTTTTATTATTTTTTAGATATAGTAATTAATAATTTTGGTACAAATGAACTTTAAATACATTAGAAACATTAAATCGTTCTGTTTGAGTTATAGTCTTAAAAGTCTGAAAAAAAGTAATTATCTATTATTATGAAAAAGAATATGTTTTGATTCACATAAAATTCAATATACATATTGAATTAAAGATTATGCAATACTAATAATTAAATTAATTGTTTAATTAACACTTTAAATTTTTCATGATTATCGTATAATTTTTATTTAGTTTTATATAATTAATTATTTAATTGATAATTCTATTTTCAATAAATTAAAAAATATTGTAAAAAGAAAGAAAACTCTTAAGATCCTTTAAAAGGCCAAATGTGCTTATATATATATATATATTAAAGCTAATATTTGTTTATATTACATATTAATTTAATTGCTAGTTTAAGCTTTCGCAAGAGTTATTTTAATCAAGTTGTATACATCGAACGGCACTTTAATTAGCTAAATAGTTATTATATATCTCACTGTCTAGTAATATATGTTTAATTTTTCATTTTATATTTTGAATAGATTAATACACCGAAAGCCAAATACACCGGTAACATTGAAGTTAATACAACGGCTTAAGCTGCAAACTTACATTTACCGTAAAAAAGGCCGGAGTCTTCGTAGCACAAAATAATTAATTTTAATCGAAAAGAGCTCCGTCCCTTGAGTATAAGACGCTTCGTAGTTCCAGGGCCAACTTAACCGAGCCTATGAATTTTTAAATCGTTCCCGCCAATCTCTCGTATGCCATTGCGTTTCGAGTAGCTGGAATCCAGCCAGATCTCGACAGCTATGATTTTCCTCGAAAGCGCATATACAGTTCTGTGCACGCGAACGTAACGTTTTGCAATCGTTGAACGGCATCTACTTTTTTTTTTTTTATTTAGTTTAATGTCCTTTGCAAATCTAAATATTTATGAAGCTAAGTGTTTTTTTACTTTTCTTCTTTTTTTCCATTGTGAACGATGCTTCAAGATTTATAAATAGATGTTTCTATAGTAAAATATTGTTTCTTCCTTTAAGTAAAAATATGCCATCCATTGAATATTTATCTGATTTTATAAATTACTTTTGAAAAATCTTTATATAAATCCATATTAAAGATTTATATTGTATGAATCGTTTGAAATTAAATGAAATAACCAATTATGCAAGACTCTACGTGTTTTAGTTCGTAAAATGTAATTATGAGTGACATACATCGAATAAAATAATACTATCCTATACTATTACGTATCTTTATATGTGTGCCATCTATTTACAGCACGCCAATTAATTTTTTTAAAATTAAGATAATAAAATATTCGTTATTTAAGTTATAATTATAACAAAATTTCATATTTATTAGCTATAATTTTATTAAAACAACATCATTTAGATTCATTTATTTTAACTTTAAAATTCATCGTTTATCGATTCGACCAAACTTTTTTTTTTCTTCTATAATGGGCTTGTGGTTGATATTAATTATCGCTATACTGCCATACTTATTTCTCAGGAAAAAAGATTCTCTCATTTAGAGTAAAAAGAATAATTAAATATATTGTGAAATAATGCATCGATGGAAAGTAAAGTATTTATAGCTGCGAAGGCATAAATACACATGTATTTATAAATTACTGTTTCTTACTTGTTGAATAGCTCGTCGTTTGTTACATAAGCCTTTTGAGGTATAAATAACAAGTGAATCATCTTACGCACATAAAACGTACACTGGTTTAACAAAATGTTGTGTATCTACCAATTGAATTATATGAATTTTACAATTAAATTAAATTTTATTTTATTATTTGTCACATTACGCTTACGATAAAATGCGTTATATTTATGATATCGGTTATCGTCATCGAAGACAACTTATGCAATATCGAGAATATTTCTCCGTTGATGTGCCGCGATGTTACCCACCGTTTTGCAGTTAAAACATTCATGTCTTTCGTTTGGCTCGAATTATTAACTGGCCAGAATAACTGGACGCGCGGTAAATAGCGAGAACGCATGAAAATAAAGGAGCAGCGGATTAGGCAAGTTGATTTTGCGATTGAATTATGGGTAAAAGAGACAATGAGCGCGTAATTGAGCGTAAAGGCGGCAAGGCGTCGCGGTTTTATCTTACTCATTTTGCGACTTAACAAAATCACGCGTAGGTAAGCGAACCTACGGACAGTAAGGCGTCCTCAAGAACATTCGTTGGCTCTCTTCAACTTCTCCTGCTTTTCCTTCTCTTTCCGAGCGACATTCCGACCCGCTGATCTCGTTCCGCTCTAAAAGTCAGTACTGCGAACCTCCGTTTCTGCGAAACTCTCGTTCGCTCGCTTTTCTCAATGAACGAATTTCAGAGACCGAGCCGTTTCTCGTATTTTGGAATTTCCGCGCGGGATTCCACCCACGGGATTTAACGATTTTCACGGCAAAATCCAAATCCCTCCAAGGAATACAATCGCATTCTTGAAAATCCTCGAAATGTGTTCTACAGCTGAATAAATGCGGCGACGACGAGATACTTGACTGAATTACCCGCTCCGACACAAAGCACCGAGAATCCGAGCCACTTGCCGCCTTTTTCCGTGCAACTCTCGCGCACCGCTTAAGCTCCGGATCGGCCCGCGATATCTGGTTATTACCGGCGTTGGTACGCGTATCGTCGCTTTTTGTTCGATTTAATGTTTTTTTCCTTCCGACATTAATCGTCCGGCGTAAGAGAGGAAGGAGGAACGGTAGGCCAGCGAGTCGCGGAAAATTTACAGATATCGTTCCGTAACTCGCGACGAGTCCATCCCGTCGAGCGAGCCAACGGAATACGAAGGGGCCTTGCTCGAACTTTTTTTCTCCTCGGACGTGTGTCAAGGTTCTGTCGGAAATGGCCATTAATTATCGCGCGCTTCGGGAGAGATGAGAATCGTTAGCGAAGCGCGACGCGCCGCTAAGCGCGCATTATAAACAACGTAAACGGCGCTCGATGCAACATCGCGCGCGCGCGCGCGCGCGGATCGTTGTCCCGAAAGTAGGTCGCAATAGCACCGAGCCGTCACACAGAAGGAGAAACGCGCATCAGCAGAACGACGGCTGGTGGGATAAAGAAGGGGTTATAGTGAGAAGAAGCGGCGAAGCGAAAAAGCGAGTACGCATTGGAGCAACGCCCGCAGGCTACAGTTGTACATTTCATTAGTTTTTTTTTGTTTTTTTTTTGCCTTTTTTTATTGAAAGAGAGGACGAGATAGATAGTCAGAGAAAGGAAGATAGAGAGCGAACGAACAAGCGCGCGTTTTCTATCGTTCATAGCGAGTTTCCTGATACGCTGATGGGACGTACTCGCGCTCCGCGTTATCGTACAATCAATATACCGTGCACACTCGTTATCCCGTCGATGGCTCGAGCGATCGCTCTTTCTCGCTTAATCGTTCGCTTGCTCTTTTTAAACAATTAAAGCCCGCGACGATTGTACGGGAGTCGCGAAGTCGGTGGCGTTGCCTCGGCAATAGCTCGGTGCTCGTGACCGGTTCAACGGCTCTTGCCCATACTACTTAACACGAATCTCGTTATTCGGCTTTCGTTCTAATTCGAAATTGCACGCTTCGTACGCATTAAAGAGGCCGTGCGTGACGCGAGTGCAAATGCTTTCGGACAAACTTACTTCTCCGTTGTTATCACTTTCTCCGTTATACGTTACGTTAAGCGCTCTGAGTTTGCTCACGCGATGCTGCTCCTGCTCCTTTCAAAATGTTTACCCTTCGCTGTTATTTACTCGTCCGGTAGGATAATCGGAAATCCCATTCGATTTAACAATAAAACTATTTGTCGAACTTCCTTACGCGAACGTATTAAAAATCTCGGGATTACGTTTATTTAATCATTCTTTGACACCTTACGATGTCTCTTTGCGAATAAATTAATCGTAACGTGCGTGAACTTTTTTTTGTTTTTCTTTTTGTAAAACTAGACTTGACAACTCTGGTGCATAACTCAAAAATTGAAGCTTTCGATATTTCGAACCTTTTAAACATAGTCGAAGAACGTGAGAATTTAAAATTTCATAAGTTTATCAAGTAAAAGGCTTTTTTTTCAACGTCAAAGATATTTTTTCAATTGAAACTGAAAAAGGATATTGAAACTTCAGACGTCGTTACAGTGAGATACGTTAAAGAATTTTTTCACAAGAGCAATACGACTGAGATATATCGCGTTAACTAATAAATTTCTTTTGACATTTTATCATCATCGTAACGTTATAAAGTTTCTATTGATTCTCATGCAGTAAACTTTAAGGCGCTCGCTAAACTTGCTTTTACACGTTGCAATTTTTTCTAAAAACCATCAGCAGTTATCGTTCGTACATCTCTCGCGTTGTGAAAATTAAAAAGAATTTTTAACGCGAGCGTAAATTAAAAGAGAGAATATTAAAACGCTTCTGTTTATAATATACATCGTAATTAACTGCCGCGAAACACGAAGTAACGGATACGTGTGACAAAGTTGTGAATAGTCGCGTGCCGTTTGCGATAAAAGTGCAGTTTCACGTAAATATGTACGATTTCTGTATAATTGAATCGAGTTTGATTTTAAAAGCGGATTCGTCCACTGTATGTACTCGAGAGTCAATTCAATGACAGTTGACGTTTGCAGAAAGCCGATAGCACGGAAACTTCGTTCACACAAAGACGTCGTCGAGGACAACGTCTTTGTTACCGGCGCGTCAACGCACTCGGGCACGAGTAAACTCTGTTGTAGTTTTAGTTGCCTCCAGAGTTGTCCGAACGCCCGCGTCGTCCGAAACTTCTGGATGTAAAAACAAACGGAGGACAGTTGTGCGCGCGATGCCGAAATCTCGTCGCGCGACTTCGAAGAACGCTGCGCAAGAAAGCTATATGTCGCTCTGTGCGCTACGAAAACAGAAAGGAAAACAAATGTGCCGATTCTTACACACTCGATTACGCCGTGAATCGGACACGAAGAGAACGGGAATAATAGCGAAAGTAACGTGGCCGAAGTCGCTTCCCTCGAGTGAGAGCCCCGGCCGGCATTATCGCCAAGCGGGGCAGTGTGCCAGGAAGCTCCGTTGAATTATTCCCAAGTACTGCGCGCGACACCGACATTATGCTAACCGATGTGTCTGGCCCTTACGGAGCCTTTCCACTGCTCTTTCCAGCTTCGTGTACGCGTTATCTTTTTTCCGTCCCGTCCTTCCTCGTCCCCGCTTCTCGGAAATTCTCGGAGAAGAAGGCCGACGAGTAGAAAGACAATCGCTCGGCTTCCTGTTGCCTCTTTCGGTCTATTCCGGCGCGAGGTGGCGAGTAAGCGCGCACTGTTGATTCGCTTCTCAAAAGCTTCGAGGAGAGCTCCTTTGCTGTATTTTAAATTGACTAAGAAGCTTCAACTCTGGAGCGGAAATCGAAGCTCTTTACAGGATATTGTTATCGCGCCTCACTGTCTCTCTCTCTCTCTCTTTTTCTCTTCTTCTTTCTTCATCTCCGCGTTCTTCGCATTGCGCGACACCGGTAAATAGTTCAGATGATCGATTTTCGCAGTATCTCCAGCTTGTACTTTCCCACTTGCAACTACTGCTTGACAACCGCTTTCATCCTTCCTCGAAATGAGTCTTACAAAAGTTGTTAAGCTTTCTTCGATCAATGAGCTTCCCATTTATTTATCTCTCTTTCTTTACTATTTGCTCCTGACAATTAGATCGTTCGGAAAACTTTTCTACGAAGTATACATATGCATACGTATGCTATAAACTTTTTCATTCAAGATGCTTTTCACAAGCGAATATCACGAGCTTTTATAGGGAAGAGAGCTCAATGAGCGCGATTCGATTGTCGTATAAAATCAAATATTACTAATGTTGAATTTCAACGTCATCTTTGAATAGAAGGTAAAAAATAGTTTGTGTGGATTTTTGTTCGGACATATTTGTTACAAATAAAAAATATTTTCAGAAAATTAAAAGAGTTCAATTTTTATTGTTAACGCTTAAATTTTATTAAAATATTGAATTTAATTAAAAGTTATGAAATACTACAAATTGAACACAATTAAACAACAATTATTAATAATTAGTTTGAGCGATCGAACGGGGAAAGTTTGACGAGGTCAAGTGCTGCCTTGCGTTGTTCGCGAACATCAACGTCATTTCGCGTAAATAACAGACTTTTGATTTATTTGAATTACTTATTTAACACGAAATAGTCAAAAGTGTATCATAAAGTATAAACGCAAACGTTCGGCCGGGGCAATTTTGCGAAACGACTCACGCTCGCGTACGTACGAGCTGCCAAATTATCCGTAAAAGGTGAGCTTCGTTATTATTTCATATATATATTATTTTTTATCGCAGCAACTTTGACATCAAGAAAGAGGTGGAAGTTGCCCACGGTCACGCGGACCGCGTATGATGTATGGTAAAGGCTCGCGCACGCGATTATGCGTTTTTCTTTCCTCCCCGACACATTAGACCGCGATTCCAGAGAGGAGGTAGAGCGGGAGAGGAACATTTATCAAGCAAGATTCGGTCGCAAACAGCCTCGTACCTCCCCATAATATAAGTTTGTGTATGTATGTGTATATATATATATACATATATATACATATATTTAGATACATATATTCGATGCGATGTTGGCTTTTGCACACAAAGCTGTACGAGATCGGGTAAGGCGAGCGCGCGCGCATCGTGGAATTTTTCCGCTCAACCGAACGGCTCTCGGAAGCCTTTGTCGAAACGAATGATTAAACGATTCCGGCGCGGGCACTTTGTGCACCGCGATAGAATAATAGTCGCGGCATCGTCGATGGCAGCTCTTTCGGAAGGGGGGGGGGGAGATGGAAAGGGAAGAAGAGGGGCGATGGCACGAAACTGTAAAACGAAACGAAAAATATAAAAGAGAGCGCTTCCCAGGTGAACGGACAATCGTCGGCGGAGCGAAACGACGCGAGCAACCATGTTCCGAGATTTTCGGCCCCCCTGTATCTCTCCATCCCGCGCGTACTTCTTCTCTATCCTCTTCCGTTATCAATTTCCCGCGCGAAGACGAGGGGCGAGGGGACGGGGGAGAGTGGGCTACCTCGTGCGTGCTCGCGAATACATAGACGCATCGGGAGGTACGTATGCGAAGGAGACCGCGAGCAGCACGTGACGCGGATGCAGAGCGTCGCTCGGTCCTCCGTTCTCTCTCGCCCCTCCCCCGGGATGTCGTTCAACGAGCTTACGCACGGCTGCACTGGGCACCGGTTGCGCGCGCGCCTCGCATAAATTCATTTACGCCGATATTCCCCGATCGATCTTGATGATTTTGTGCGTTGTGGCCGGCCAACCTATACGTAGCGGCTCGAGTCTCGTGTCCTTTAACGTTTCGCTCGAATTTTTTGCTACTATACCCTCTGCCATTCGTCTTTTCTCGGCATTTAGTTCGCAATCGTTTGTATATCGATGCTCATGCTTAAAATGAAATTGGATCCGTTCACGGTATTAGCTTCAGTTGATAAAATCAAAGAAATCAAATTTATTTGCAAAAGTAAAAGTATAATATTATAATAGCCGGTGTACATTCATTTACAAGGTTAAAATGGTTCTTTAACAATGTTTTTATTGTATCCCTAAAACCAAAAGCTGGAGAAAATACGCTTCAAAGTTTTCAGTAAGAGAAAGTAAAAGTTTTTGGTTACTTACTCTAATGATCTGTGAATCAGCTACGCCTTACCCATAAAGTAATCCTTCTTCCTCAAACATCGTTCAGATGCATTTGCTCGAGTCTTCGAACCGTATGAATTTCCTTGCTGCAAAATATCTGGCGCTTGTCCTCTCGATTCGTTCCGCATCAGCGATATCAGCAAACATTTTGCAATGCTGGCCAATACTCGAATTGAGCAACTGCGTGATATCCAAAATCGTTGAATACCTTTCATTGAACGTACCTGCATTCATGCACTCATGTAAACGGCAATTTCAACGATTTTTTATCGAAATTTTGGTGTTTTCTAGTGATACGTCAGACTTTTAAGTTAAACGGTTCAATTGAATATTGCGTGTTACCGTTTAAATGTTAAGAGGTCATCGTTTCAAAATTATTTACAAATTTGAAGAATATGTTTCTCAATTTTTTCATCAATCAATCGATCAAGATCTTTAAAAAATTATAGTTTATTAATCGGTTCAGTTTTATGCCATTCATATTAGCTATCGACGTGTATTGAACAATCCTTATCCCGACGAGGAAATTTGTATCTATATTGAACAGTAATGTTTCAATGTTTCTCTAATATTTTCCTCCCTTAAACGAAATTAATACCTCTTATAATTTCGAAACCTTAATAAATTATTAACTTATTCATGAGACCTTTTATCAGTCGCTTTTTACCACCAAACTTTTTCTTTTCTTTATATTTCGAAATCGTGAATACGTTTTTGTATATCTCTCACGCGCTTTCTTTTTGTAACGGAGCAATCATCACCGAACAGTTTGGCCGGGTGCTCGCACACCTGCCCTGTATCTTTGAAAATACTTAGAATTGACTTCTGAAACTTTGACGATTGGTGAGTTCTTATATAGATAGTTCAGTTAGAAATGTTCTAGATATTTTAAAATAGATTCAATTACAAAGATTTATTTGACGCCAATTGAACGCATGAATTTTATTAAAATATTCGTATAAAGTTAGGAGCTATTTCGACTTGATAGAAATAAAGTTATAATTACAATTCAAAAACGTTTAAGTAAAAAATTTAAAACTTTTTATAACTCTATACCAAAACTTCGATTGTTAAGTAAAAAATAAAAATAAACTGTCAAGTATCACAAATGATATTCCATTAAAGACAAAGTCGCTCGGATTCATATATACACGATGGTAACATTATATCTGTTATACTTGGAACTGCTTTGACTTGAAACGCCGCAAGGGAAAACCGTATTGATTTCTGCGTGTTGCAAGCAGATGTTTGCCGTTGACTTTTCATCTTTTTGATCTGCCTCCCTCCGACGTTCAATTTTTGTCTCTGCACAGTTATTAATCTTTCTTTTGTATACACGAATAATAAAAAAAATATCTATATATATATATGTATATGTATATATTCTGTCAATCTTATTTTCGATATTTTTATCAATTCTTCTTCACAATTATTAATCTAGTGTTAAAAGTGCTACTTGTAAACAAATACAGTGCCGATTGCTTTAGGTAATAATTATTATGACTTTGGGTGCGTTGGAGCATTTATTTAAAAAAAAAATGTTCTCTAATACCATTTGCTTACCATTATTATTAAATTTCTACAATATTCGACAAATTTTGATATAAATTTTAAATGCATTGTAAAATATACTTATAAATATATCAAACTTGGTTTTAGTTTTCATAGAATATGAGAAAACTTTGGTTCAGGTATGCATACGTTCTCGAAACAGTCGGTTTTTCGATTTATAGTACGAGGCGTGAAAATATTTATTCATTGTTCGCTAACTCATACGTGACACGCACGGGCAGCTGTGCTTTAAATAAATCTCGAGCCTTTCTATCGGCGAAACGCAGGTTTAGAGACGAGAAAGAGACATATACGTGTCAAGTGCACCGGTGCTCGACCAATAACTTATCGCATTAATTTTAAGAATCTAATCCTTAAACCCGAAATTAATCAAGCGTCGAGGCTTATCGCCGTTGCAACTGCCTTATATAATGCGTGCGATAAAATGTCCATTTAACGACACGGTGTATAGGAAACGCGTACGCTTGCGCTACGCGCCCACTCGATGCCTCGTTTCGGTGCGGGCGATCGCAGCAGAGCGGCAGCGTAAACTCCCTCGGACGATCCGAACATCCAATAGAACACGTTTGCATAATCCGCGTGCGGCCGGCGTGTCCGCGCGCTTACCGCACGTAGTATAGCACCGGTAGCTGGCTGTCATACAATATCGCGATAATCCTCATTCGGTAGCTTGATCCATCAAACTCGGAGATTTCCCGGAGCAAGCACCGGCCCTAACGACGTGTCCGAGCCCTCGAACAATATTGTACTTGCCGTTATTTTTCGTTGGGAACTTGTCGGCGTTAAGTCGATCGTGAGCCGACGAACCTCGCTAGCCGCTGTTCCCCAACAATTTGCCTTTTGTCTATTGTTCGCAAGTCATTGTGTAGAGTCCGAGCGAGAAAGGCGAGATAAAGAGACAGAGAGAGAGAAAGAGAGAGAGAGAGAGAGAGAGACGATAGTGCAAGGATAAAACTCGAAAATCGATCGTGCATTTAATTGATTCGGTAAAAATGTGGACGAAGCGCGATTCGGTCGTAAAACCGGGACGGGATCCATTGACGCACTCGACGCGCTTTGACTATTGATTGACGCGGTATAACGGATAAAGAGCTTTGTTTACTTTCGTTACCTGTGGTACTCTAAGCATATGCCAATTTAAACACAAAACTTTGACTGCCTCGTTTATAAACACGAAAGTAAACAATACGATATGGGCACTTTTTTACGATTTACATATACAAATACAGTCCGTTCCCTGAGTAATTCGTTCCTTTCCCAGGCTGAGGTACCTCCACTGCTCGACTACGAGCTTCGACGGCGCGGATTTATTTTCATGTGCTTTGACAAGAGGAATTTCTCCTTTTAAACATATACGAAAGTACAATGATCATGCAATGCGACATTTTTTAATGAAGTTGATTATTAATATTAATTAATAATTAATATCATCATCTAATAAGATCAATTATTAATTTTATAAACTATATTATATGAATGTGCACTTATCCAACTCATTATTTGCGCAATAATCTTTTTATGACTTGGACGTTAAATCAAATATATGTATATTTAAATGATATCGAATATGCAATTCTCTGATAAAAAAATAAAAAAGGTTATAATAATTTATCATAAGTTTATAAAATATAGTTTATAAAATTAATAATTGATCTTATTAGATCATAATATTTATTATTAATTAATATTAATAATCAACACTATTAAAAAATGTCACATTGTATGATCATTGTGCTTTCGTATATATTTAAAAGCAGAAGCACGCGGGTGAATTACTCATAGAGCGCGAAACAAAATTCCTCCTATCAAAACATATCAAAACAAACCCGCGCCGTTGAAGCTCGCAGTCGAGTAGTGGGGGTACCTCAGCCTGGGAAATGTACAAATTACTCAGGGAGCGGACTGTAATTCAAGTCAAAGGGTTCCAACTACCTAAACATTAAAATGCAACTTTGAAACAATAATTTTCCATTTTTTTTTTTTTAGATTAAAAAACGAATTTTACCGAAAACATAACAAGGCATTCATAAAATATTTGTGTTCTATTTCTCTTTCTATATTACGTGAAAAAAAAAAATATAAATTCTTATTTTTAATAAAAGTGTATTATTTAAATTATTCAAGTACGATTGTTATATTAAAGTAGAAAGAGATAAAAATACAATAATTCTGTCTATTCTAATAATAAGATTTTTTTATTTAGAACAAAATTTAAAAAAATATATATATATTCATTCTACATTGGTCAATTCTGCTTAATTGTCGGTATACTGCATAATAGCTTATATAAGTGCATTTTCTGGATATAACGAGTTTTAAAATAATGTTACATATTTTCATGATGACACGATTAAAAAGAGATTTTTTGTTTTTTATTTAAAATTTCTTTGTATTTAAGATATTATTGTGTTATTAAGCAATTTTTAAATAAATTTATTTATGTATAATCGTTTATAAATTTTTTAAATTATTTAACATTGAAATATTATAAAATAAATTTTATACGATCTATTTTTTTTTTTTTTTTTTTTTTTTTTTTTTTTGTAATAAATCGTTATGCAGATACATCAAGAATACAACCAAATTTTTTTATTTATTTTTTTTTTTTTTGTCTTAATGCATGCTTAAAAAGATGGAATTGCTACATATCCTGCATTTTTTTCTTACATAAATACCGCAACTAAATTCTTTGAACGAAGCAATAAGACTCGACTGCTCGTCTATTGTTTTTTATACCGTACGTGAAGTTTCAAGATATTTCCGCATCGTATTCTTCACCCTTTTATAAATTTCAAGTAACAGAAAAGATTCAACTTCGAACGTACAAAAAAAATCATGTATCTTAACTCGTAGCGACCGTTTTTATGTATTTGAGATTTAAAAAAAAAAAAAACAAAAAAAAAAAAAAACTCAAATAAAGTTTTATATTCGTTGAAAAATGTATGCGAAAAGCCTGGCATTGTAGAAACTTATACATAAAACGTTAAAAGCTCTTTACGCGCGTTGCATAATTATAAGCGGTACGTTTTCACTTTTTCTTTTTCCTTTCTTTTTTTTTTTTTCTAGTTGACAATTCTGATTCGAATTCATTGAAACAAGCGAATGTGGTACACAAGTAGCATTGATAGACACAGGTAACCATAAAATATTTAAAGAAGATCAAAATTTATGCGAACTTAAAGAAGAAGCGCGCGATACGATGCGATCAAAGTAGCACGCGAGCTGACAAAGTCGAAACGAAAATGTTAATGAGTTTTGATGCGGTCCGAGGAAAATGACGACGAATAATTCAAAGATAACAGTAATCGATGAGCGCTTTTAGCGAGCCAGCATTATAAGTGGATTGCAGTCCCAAATTTGCAAGAGCGATAAAGGTGAAAAGCAAACGATATAAATCGGGAATTTCAAACGTCCGCGACATCGATTCCACGTCTGCTTTTCCGTCCATTCTCTGTCTCTCTCTCTCTCTCACTCTCTCAAGTCGTCCAATTAGTGCTCACCAGCCGTCTGCCCACGGCAAGAATTCCCTCCCTTCTTTTTTTTGCCACGGAAGAGTTCTCCATCCGGCGAATGGGTAATTAACGAAGTATTAGTTGCGCTCGATCGCGGTACGCGCAAGGAAATCGCTCGGCTGCTCAAATAATAGAGGCGCGCGAGCGCAAAGACACGAGAAGAGGAACGACGAAGGAGCCTCGATGAATTTCTCCGAGGACATTAATCCGGACTCACTCCTCGACCGCGTCCCATTATGCGAGGACTCGCACCGACAAACAGATTTTACGTTTATATTATCCCTCCTCACCGTTCGCTTCTCCTCCTCCTCCTCCTCCTCCTCTTGAAAACTCCTCGGTGTCTGTCTCCGATTGCAGATGGCGACACGCAGAACGCCTCGTCACACCGTAATATTTCTCAAGTCCACTCTCGCTTTCGCCGATGGCCTCGAATGGGTCGTCTGGGTTTCCGCTCGCTTATATATCCAAGTGCCGTTGTCATTCATGTTTATATCTCGTTTTGGGTTACCCGAAAGCTAGCTCGATTAATGTCCCGAACGAGCAATTAAATATTTGGAACGCGACGGGTCGCTTCAAAAGTGCGCTATATAATACTTTGCGAGCGTCCAATTTGAAATTCAATCTAGAACGCCGTAAGTGTCGTGTACTATTTCGCGTCGACAATAGGAAAACTCGTAAAGATTTCGTTCGTGTTCGGATAGGAAAAAAAAAAAAAAGGAAAATTCGATCTCGTTTGCGAAAAGTTTTCCGATGTACAATGGACTTACTTTTCTCTCTTAAAAATTTTCGCATTCGTAAAAATAACAAAAGTGTAAAAGATGACTTTGTACTTTTTCACAATGCGTAACGCTAGCTCTCTGTTACTCCATCGGTCTTGTTTGCCAGCAACATTTTTTATAGCCATGTCTAAACTTCTTGTACGTCGAGAAAAAAAAATTTTACTTCAATTGAAATTTAAATAACTTTTATTAAAATATAAATTTAATAAAACAATTATTATCATTATTATTATAAATTTCTTTTATGAACCAATTAAATTATTTCCATCAAATTTTCATTGATATTATGGTCGTGTTTTAGAATCTTAAATTTCTTTATCTCTAACGAATAAATTTATCAAACTCACATTTATTATGATCTAATTAAAATTTCTATTATTCCCATATATACCAGGCTGTTCAATAAGTTTTGCGGTTCGATAAGAGAGGGTGTTGCTACTAGCCTAAATTTTTTTTTGTTATGTTGGTACACTCTTTATATGAACGTATGTGAAGTTTCATTTCAATCTGTCAATTCATTCTTTGTTTACAAGCCATTTAGTATCGACGTGTCACAGTATTTTTTTACAATGGAAAAAATCAAGTATCGTGCAGTGATTGAATTTTTAGTTTTGGAAGGTTTAAAAGCAAAGGAAATTTATGAAAGAATGTTGAAAGTGTATGAGGACTGTTCGCCTTCAATTAGTACAGTAGAAAGATGCGTTGCTGATATTAAACGTGGTCATACAAGCCTTGAAGACGATCCGCGTCAAGGATGTCCAAAAACAGCAACAACACCAGAAATCGTAGAAAAAATACAGGATATCGTATTGGAAAATCGTCGAGTGACTGAAAGAGATTTAGTAGGCATCTCATTGGGCAGTGTAAGCAATATTTTGACTGAAGTATTGGGTTTCAGAAAGCTGTGTGCACAATGGGTGTCGCATTCGCTAACAATGGAACAAAAACACATTCGAATGCGACTTTCTCAGCAACATTTAGAGCGTTTTCGAAAGGATAAAGTGGATTTTGTGCGTCGATTCATCACTATGGATGAGACTTGGGTCTATCACCATGATCCTGAATCGAAACAAGAGGCTAAAGAGTGGTGTGAACCTGGTTCTTCGGCTCCGAAACGAGTTCGTGTCCAGAAATCGGCCAAGAAGGTGTTAGCATCAGTTTTTTGGAATGCGAAAGGAATTTTGTTTGCGGATTACTTGCAAACTGGTAAAATAATAAATTCTGAATATTATTGTAATCTTTTAGACCAGCTGAAGGAAAAAATTCGTGAAAAAAAACCCGATTTGCAGAAGAAAAAAATCCTTTTTCATCAGGACAATGCACCGCGTCACAAGAGCATTTTGACAATGGCTAAAATCCATGAATCAAAGTTCGAATTGTTGGAGCATCCACCGTATTCACCAGATTTGGCCCCTAGCGACTTCCATCTGTTTCCAGACCTAAAAGAATTCATGCGTGGAAAGCGTTTTTCATCAAATGATGAGGTCATAACAGATGTGGAAGCGTATTTTGCAGCCCTTCCAGATTCTCACTTCAAGGATGGAATTCATAAATTGGAATCTCGTTGGAACAAGTGTATTGATGTTCAGGGAGACTATACTAAATAATAAAGTGTATTTCAAACCATAAAATAATTGTGTTTTTCTTATCGAACCGTAAAACTTATTGAACAGTCTGGTAAATTACAAAATATTCGGGACGTCGTTGCATTCGCGTCGTTCGGACCGGCGCTCGTTCGATGATCAAAGTTAAGCAGCATTGCGCACAGTTAGTACTCGGATGGGCAACCACTTGGTAACTCCGCGTATTGTTGGCACCCACATCGGCCACGGCGGTCGCTCGATCGGTAGAATAACGGGATCGCAGTCTCGGAAGCCGCCGCTCCCTCTCCGCGTACTTCGATGTAGTACACGTATCGTGTTTAACAGCACATCGCAGGCTTGGGTAGCCCAATAAACCACCTAAAACTCGCGTCTCAGTTTAGCGAAACCGTGAGATTAAACGTTAATGCGGACGTTGTAGTGTAAGATGAATAAAGAAACAATTTGAGAAAATTATTTGATTCGATAGTATATCGCGCATATCTTGGATTCAAAATTTTATGAAAAGTAAAATTTATTATTTATTATCGTAAAATAAAATATTTAATTCTCTTCACGAACAATTAAAGATTATCATACAATATGTCGTGTTCGATAATCTTTCGTCGAGCGATTAAAATTCATCTCAATCTACAATTTACGACGACGCAGGCAGAGAAACAAAGTTATGCAATTAATAAAAGACGTCATTGACGAGTTATTTACGATTTACTTATATTTAGTTAGATTAAATTATATTTAACTAAACTTTTATTTATATAGACGTCATTTACGATTTACTGTTCGAGAGCAAAAAATTTGAGCGCGCGAGTTTTTTAACCCTAGATAGCCGTAGTGAGGCGATTTAACTCGTTTAAAATTTTAAAAATATGCGAGAAATTTATTTTGAAAACAGAGTATGTATATTCGTAAAAATTGTTTTTTTTTTTTTTTTTTTTTTTTAATAAAATATTACGTTTAAGCAACTTTATTCAAAACGACAATTTTTATTCACATATATTCCGTTCTTAAAATAAATTTTCCACCGATTTTTAGAATAATAAACGCGTCGAATTGACTCGTTTCGACAATTTAGCGGTAAAGCTCGCACGGAAGCTTGTTATCTCGGCACAAGCGAATTCGCGGCGTCGGATTATGAATTTCTCCGATATTCAGAGAGACGAGCCGAGAAGAAGAAGGATGAGGAGGAGGAGGAGGATATGAGGTAGAGAAGAGCCGGACTGCGTAAACGGAACGGACTATGAAAGTCCGCGCGTCGGTTCATTTGGGTCAGCTGTTCGAGTGCTCGGATCGAGTCCCGACTCTCGTTCAACGCTCGAGCCGTTCTCCCGTCACGAGCCAGCGGATACTGAATTAAACCCGAAGCTCTTCGGCCTCCCGATGCGTCTGAATCATTGACGCGTGTCGCCTTTGCTTCGATATACGGGCTCGTATCCAGGCAAACGTTAGAGGATATACGCTGCTTTTCCATTCTTAAAACTTTGACGTTATTTTCCTCTTTATTGATGCTCGCGTGTTTATTGATAATTCATTAAATCCGCTTAAAGTATTCCCCTGCTTATAATTATTTACAATGCCGTGTACGATAAAAACTTATTCGCGAATTGAGAAAATTGATTAACTTCAAACTTCCTTCATATATATTTGTTTGCATGTATTTGAATTTTATTTATCCTCGACAATGTCGCTATTTTAATTATTTAACATGATGAATAAAACTGTAAATTAAAATATTGATTTTGAAAATATTTCCTCCTCTTGTCATAAAAAGAAACCATAAAAACGGTTCTAATAATGACTAGAAGAATTCCTTGTACGAACTTTCACTAGTTAGTGTAATACTTTCAACTGCGTCCTTGTAACTTTAAACACTTTCTTTACTTTAAACCGTAATCCCAACGGTGGCTCGTTCGTGCATGATATTTTTTCTTAACCGATTATTTTTAACGCTCGTAAATCGTTTATGTCTTTTACATAAAACATGAATAAATAAATTTATTATACATAAAAAAGATAATTTATTGCTTAACCATACGTACAGACTAATAAAATGACATTTTCTTTTTTTTTTTTTTTTTTAATTTAATAATTTATTTACGAAGATATGCAATCCAATAATTTATAATTTGGAAACGTGTATAATATTTGGTACTTTATATCATTAAACATCAATATGTAATTGTCTGAAGAATAATATTTGCATTCTCGCAATTTGACGGATTTCGTAAATCGAACGTTAAACAAAAGCGCGACTATCTAAAGAAATATTTATTTAAATTTTTAAAATCGATGTAAAAAACGCGATATTTTTTCAATACCATTCAAACATTTTGTTTACATCGAAATTATTATTATTATTAATTTTTTTCCCGTTTCTAATTTCAAATAATCAAACGACAAAACGGATATCCTCGTCGTTAAAAATCCTATTTTTGTTTTATTTTAAAATAGATCTAAAACACAAGGGAATTTACTTTTACAAAGTCGTGTTAAAACTCGCAATAAATCATTGGGTATAATTTCGTAAACGAATTCGCGCGATATATGCGTCACGAGCGAATGAAAGCGCGTTTGTTACAAACGCTTTTGCATCTTTATAATCGTCAAACAAATTATCAAAGTCATGTTGTCCGCCACTCCCCCTTTGTCCAAGTATCTGCTTTTGTCACATACCTGAGGCAAATCTACACTCGTTAACTTTAAATTCATCGAATTAGCATCGCCTAGGAACTACGGTCTTGCACAAGCAGGAAGTTTTATATCTGCGGGTAACAATGAAACATGTCACGCGCTAACGATACGTCATCAAAGTATTATAACAATAAGAATGAATAATTTGCAAATTTTTTTAGTTTTTCCATTTCTGCGAATACAATAATTGAAAAAAAGGAAAGTACACGTAAGCGATAATTTTATTAGGATAAATAATTTTTTAATCGCTAGAAATTTCAAATTATTAGATTATAAATTTTCAGAGATTTATTGTTTTATTATATCGTCATTAAATGATTAATAATAAAGTTTTATAAACATAGTGAAAATGATAAAAATGTATTTACAATAAAAAATGAAAAATTAATCGTTATTTTTATTATCGTGATAAATGTTTGTAGTCGGATATTGAATGAAAAATTAAATAATAAATTATCATCATAAACTCGATAAATAAACGTAAAATTAGAAATTCAATAAAACGTACAAAAATTACGTTAAACTAAATTCGAAAGAAAGTCTGCGCGCCGCATTTGCTTTCGTTAATATTGCATTAGAATTTTAAATAAAAGCGCAAATAATTTAAGCTGCAAATTTTTCCGTAAATAATTAAATATCTTTCAATGTCAGTTATTAAGGTTGTAGATAAATATATGTATCATTAGAAAAGCAGCCGCCAAGTTTCATAAGCGACGCATAAGATTTCCCGTATTGCCGATAATAATTTCACTCGTTAATCGCGATTTGTATATATTTATATTTTAAAAAAAGCAATCAGGAAAAAGATATAATTAAAATCACTTGGAAAATTTTGTGGCTGGTGCCGTTTGTTGTAACAGATTTAATTTCATAAATTTGAGCCAGCAGATGAAACGCTTAAACTCGTGTACACGCGGAATGTATTTTTGGGATATGAAAAAAAAAAAAAAAAAAAAAATGCCCGCTTCTTAACTTTTAACCATATGTAAAACGGGTTTACGAGGCACGTATGCGTATAAAGAGTATGCGCTTTTTTTTTATCATTTTGTTTTTTTTTTTTTTTTTTTTTTGTTTTTACTTTTTCATCCTTTGCATCATTTTTCTTTGTCGTATTTTTTCGTTACTTCTCTCCCACCTTTTTATTTCTGGGTCTGAGACCACTTTATTCTCTCCGCGCTCAATCTGCGCAACTCTCAAAGCTGGAAAACGGATTTAGCTGTGTAAAATGTTGCACATTATTTGGATGCACATGCTTTATAAGAGAAGCTTCCGCACTACTTGCGAAACTCGCCGGAACAGTCGTCACGTACGCATTTTGCATAATATAATAAATTTACCTCTTTGCTAAGCGCTTTGTTTTCCTTCGTGCCTGCTTTATTTGTTTTTTATTTACGCGTTATTGCCTTCGCTCGCAGTTGCGCTCCTCCAATGACGTCGTTCTTCCGCAGTTAATTGTTTAGAATCACGGCAAAAATACGAAAATCAAGGAACGACGACTCGCTCTCCTCGTGACACGACCAAATTCATTACGATAAAGTACTCGTAAGACTTTGAGAGTTTGATAAAGTAATTTATACGAATGTTTTTCTTCTATAAAAATCAATCAATTCGCTCGCTGACAAAATGAAATCGGCCGAAAATTTATGCCGTTTAAAGTTCATAAAAACATTCGCCATAGTGAAGTTTTCGTTATTTGAATAAACGAAGGAATTTTCACACAAAAATTTTTCTGGTCATTCGTTGTTTAACTTAAATTCGATGAAGCATGACGGCCATTCAACAAAAATAGGAAAATCTGGAGTTAAAATGTAACCGTGCGTACCTTAATTTACATAAATTTCGCTTACATAAAATATTAAAATAAATTTATTATATATTTTCTCGTATAAATTTTGCGCATGGATGCTCTCATAATTTATAACATACGAAATAACGATAATACTACGATCCTGTTTTCAAAATTTATTGGCAACAAAACGTTTAAGTTAACAATTAAGCAAATATTATGTTAAATGACTATATCGATTTTATACTAATATATGAAATATATTATCTTTATACATAATATAATTTTAATGCGTTTATGGATGCTTTAAGCTCATACAAAAATTCATATTATTTTTTTTAAGCAGAACTAAAATACAGTATCTAAATAAAAATTGATGTAAATTTTTATAGCTGCCTTAAACTATTCGTTTTTTTTTTTTTTATGAGTGATATCAAAATTTTGTAATATTAGATTTTATTTTATTAATTCGAATCTACTGCCAATGTGCATATTCGCTTTTATCGTAGTACGTTATTTCAACATACGAATAATAAATACATTAAAAACGTTTCAAACATTACATATTTCCAAAGCGAAATAATTAATTTTTATGTAAATATAAATAATACATGCGGCGATCGCAGTTAAATTGTTTAATTGTAAAAAAAAAAAGAAAAAAAAAAAAAAAAACAATTATACTTTGATAGGAAATTTATATTTAACGTATGCATTTTGTAATTATTTAAAAATTCAACTAAATATAATTTCTGAAAATATTATATATTCTAAAATTAAAAATAAAAAAAAAATTAAGAAATAAATAAAATAACTTAAAAGCTGTGAAAAATACACCGAGATATCAATTAAAATAAAAAAAAAAATTAAAAATGTTCTTGTATTTTTAACATTTTTATAAAAAAGTTTATAAGAAATGCACTGTTTGAGATAACAATGTGATACGAAAATTTACGAAAACGTAAATAATTACATATTCTTTTCAGCTTGCGCTCGTAATAACATGACGTTTCTAATGATGTCAAAAGCAGTAATTTACGACAAATTAATTTTCATGAAAATCATATACAATAAAACAATGTATACTTACACGTTTGCAGCATATTCGCATCAAAGTCGATGCAATAAATGCAAGTTATGTAGATATCCCCCATTGGACGTGCGAGAAAAAAGCGCCAACTTTAACGTCGATATAAGCGCCCTGTACTAAATTAACTCTATGGTTCGAAATGCCCGTAAAATCCAATTACGCATTATAATAATGGAGGCGAACGGGCTATTTTACGGCCATAAGCAGCGCTTTGTCGAAGGCTACAACGAGGCGCGAATGAACTTTGTCAGCCGTGTCATCGAACCTTTAATCGAGAACTTAATCGTCCTCCCAAGCTTTCGGCTAAAGGCTCATATTTCTTTGCATATTTTTATTCCTTATTAATTAATGTACATGAGCATGAAGATTTGTTAGCATCGCTCGATAATTTAACCAGCTTTTGTAGCTAACCTTTTTCTTTTCAAACAAAAAAATTATTTTTCTCGCTTTGATAAGTTGGATAATAGTCGAAAATTTTGTTTGAAATAATTTAAAAAAAAAAAAAAAAAAAAAAAAAAAAATTCGTTTAAATTTATATCAACATTTTATTCGATTTTTAGTTTTGACATACGTTGATCGTTCACGATAGTAATAATAATTGTAAAAGCAATATACTTTACTCGCACGTGCAATTATTATTCAAAATGAAATAGCAATTGATTTTGTATTCTAATAACGTTTAAATTTATCATATCACAATAATATTATACAAAAATATTTATATTAAAATTATCCATTTGTATATATAAATATAATTCTTTCGTCATTCTATTCTTTTTTTTTTTTTTTTTTTTTAATAATATTAGCAAACATTGTTAATTTTATGAATTATTGAAAAATAATTGTACAACGATTTTTACTCACGTAGAATATTTTATTGCCAATTGAAAATTGCTTTTATAAACTCTCCTAATTAATAACTAAATCTCAAAAATTAAATACTAAACGATAAAAAACATGTATTTATTTTGTAAGCTTTAACATGCCGTTTGTGTTAACATTTATATATGTTACCATTTGAATAATTATAATGAATTATAACGAATACGATAAGTCACGCTCGTGGCTAAATGTGTACCTATTTCATACAAAAACGATCGTTTCGGCTTCCTCGTCAAAATATCTGCACGAGTCTGAAAGATAATCAGGCCGTTTGAAAATTTTTACAAGTCGCTTGTTGGCCTTCCGTTTTTCTATTATTCCGTGCACCTTAGAGACAAAAATAACAATTTGTGAATTTTTCGCGTCTGTACGAGAAAAACCAACAGAAAATGTACAAAGCAGTCGGGCGTTCTTTCGGTAAACTTTGCTTTTACCTCGCAAGGGATCTTAGCAAAGATTATTTGCAGAACTAACAGAATTTTATGTCTGAAAACATTCAAACATTGTTTTTGCAGCGAAATGACTTTTTTCCTCGCAAATACAATAATATAAATTAACGATGAATTATCGTCGCTTATAATTTCGTTTGCAAAAAAATTGATTCGAATCAAATACGTTTCAATAATTTGTTTAAAATAACGTTTGTTATTTAATTTTTTTTATTCGTTAAAAATTTTATATTGAATTACCTTTCTTTATTAATTATTAATATCACCAATTAAATCTATTTAGATTCCTATTGTTTCGTACAACATAATTATGAATAAATTCATCAAATCCAAATATTAAATGAGCTTTGTTTCTCGGAATAATCAGTAACGAATAGAGAACATTTTCAAAGCTTCAATCAGAAAGAGAATAAACGTGAATAAAAGAAATATAAGATAAGCCAGAAAGTCGACGCATGTATTCAAAAGGCATATGATTTTTAAAATACGATTTGATAATCAATTTTAAAAACGTTTTAGTAAAAAATCCTGTTTTAAATAATTTTCACTTTGATTTATTTTTAATCATCAAATTTAAGGATATTACGTAAACGAAATTTAGTCGGCGAAAGTATAACCAATGGAAAATCGTCGTGTGTAATTTTCATTCATCGCTCCGTCAAAAAGTAAATTCCTTTTACGTGAAACAAAAGCCCGAAAGTACGTCCACCTTAAACGCAGGAAGATCGTTAGAACTCCCTTTAACGCGGGAATCCCGGAACCTTACACGCTCCCGCCGTAAAAGCGCCGAGAGCAATCGCGGATTTTGCAGCCGCGCGCGCCCGACGCTCGAGAGCACTTTGAAAAAGAGGAGATGGAGGAAGTCGGCAGCGGCTCGCGGCCCGGAAAAGCTCGATCCCTCGACGACGGCTAAGCTCGCGAGAGAAGCTCTTTGCGCGCCCGTCCGCGAATAAATCAGTCGCTTTAATATCCTCCGCGTGCGGTGCATCCCGCTGCGCCCCCCCCCCTCCCCACTAGCCGCCTAGCCACTACTCGCCGCGGCTTGAACCGAACGGATCCACGGCTGTATCTCGCTGCGAGAAAATTGGATATATCGCGACGAACGACGGATACGTCACACGGAATTTTCCCGAGACTTTTCTCGGAGATATCGGCGGCCGCTGGGACGAAAATTAACAGAGCGTCGCCTCGCTCTCGCGTCTCGTCTTTATTTTTAATTTTTTTTTTTTTTTCTCTTCTTCCTTCCGCAAAACTCTCGTCGCGACAACGTGTTTTACCGCTGTTTCTTTCATAAGCTTTAAATATTTCCTACTGCGTTGCGTCGCGATAAACACCGGCCTTTTTCGTTCTTACCCTGGAGAGATGTTACGTTATTTTTTATGCGGAATATTCGTACTTTATTTTTTTCTTTTTTCGTTAATTTAAAAAAAAAAAAAAAAAAAAAAAAAAAGAGAGAGAGAGAAATTTTCCACTAAATTTTTAATATCGCTTGAAAATTTTTATTTCCTAAAAAGTATATTTTTTCGTTCAACTTTTATTTTTCAAATAAATTCTTCTCAAATATGAAACATTATTTCAAGCTTTAATTTTGATTATTAAATATATTTATCAATTTACCGATTTCAAAAAAAAAAAAAAAAAAATAAAAAAAACCGTGTAATTTATTCATTAAACTTTTAACTTACATTTTACATTTTTTTTTTTTTTTTGTTTCAGGTAAGCTGGAGCATATCTAACTAATGAGTGTTGTTCAAATGGGTAACTACATTTATTCCGTATTTTTTTATTTACATTTATTGTTGAAATTTTGTTGCTTTTATTCTCCATTGTCGCAAAAATAAATAAAATTGTTTATGATGGTTATTTTTTAATAAATGCAGAATGACTACAGTTAAAACAAATATTTTTTTTTTTTTTTTTTTTCATACAAATCGTCGCTAATTGATTTGTTGCCATAATGAAAAATTGAAAAAGTAAAAATGTTAGTTCTTTATATGACAATAATGAACAGAATTAACGTAATAAAGCTTTTGCTATCAAAAGACTTCGTTACAAAAGTATTAAGCTTCATCGATCGTTGATTCCTTTTTACATTAAATTATTGCGATATATGTGTGGCATTGTTCATTGTACGTTTTACTAGCAATAGACGGTTTCTCGCATGTGTACAATTATTTAAAGTAAATAAGTTATTTTCGATGCGCTAGACGCAACACAATATAATATAACAAAGTCGCTTGTAAATAATTTTTTAAATGAAAAAATATGCATATTTAGCAATTTTTTATATTCCATTTAAATTTCAAGAAGGTTTATTTTTTGCATCGTCCTCGTTGTTAAATTAAATTTCTATTATGGAATAATTTCTTGCCGCGTTTCTGTTAGTTTTGACCGCTAAAATTTTGCCGCAGAAACATCGTTTCCTTTTTTAAACCGAATGTATTTAATTTAATTGCCACGTATTTATCTCTAGAGAGATTCATTTAAGTGCACAGTGTAATTAAACTTTTGATAAATATGAAAAATAAATTAAATAATGAAATCACAGTTGAAAATGAAAAAAATCAATCGCACTCGCTATGCAAGAGGCAGTTTCCGAAATCGACGACACATGTATATTTCATTGCGGAGGATATTAGAGTATCAGAAGAAAGTACATAGTCGTCGCTTAATGAATGAAGTGAAATTGAAATTTTCCAAGTCTTTGGGGGGCTGAAGCGTAATAATAAAACTTCTCGACGTACCGTCGCGGCAAGCAATCTATTTGTGATAAATGTCGTCGAATGATGTGGGGCGCACGCGTACGCTGCTTGTTTACAGTCGTGAAACGAGAGAAGAGATATATATATATATATAAATGTATAGAGAGAGAGAGGAAAGGGTCGCACGAGCTATTAATTAAAAGCCTTAACAATGTTATTATTCGTAGTCGCGTAGATTTAGCGCTCGCGCTCCCGCATTCGGTTTACAGAACGTCGTGTATAGAGAGCGCGTGTGTAACCGTGAAATGATTCACTCAGGAAAGATAAGGGAATGTAAAGGACCGCCGAAATCCAATTAAAATGCTAATTTACTACTTTGAATGCGCTAACGAGTCGACCTTTTGCCACCTGTGTTCTCGTATTTGTTCCCCGACTCTGCATTTTCTTCCTCAATTTACTGCCTAAATATTAAAACTTCTGATTTTAAGGATTTAACATGCATACACTTACTTACTACACCTTCATCCCTTGCCCTTTTCTTTTTAATGAAATCCTAATTAAAAAGCATTAATTTTTTTAATTTTTATTTTTATTTAAATCGTTGCTACTTTCTTCTTTCCCTCCTTCCTTCCTTTCTACGTTTACGTAATCACTTTTCTCCGCACTCCTAAACATTTTTTATTTATTTATTTTTTCTTCTTTTTTAACCGCAAATTTTTGTTTATATTTCATTGGTATATTTCAAACGATTTTAAATAATATTATTTTAAAAATAATTGACTATTAAAAAATAAAAACAATAAGCTTTGTTTTCAATTTATATTTTATATGCTAAAAAAATAATATACCGCGAATAATTACATCTTCATGAAATAAACGTACTTTTACCGGAAAAAAGTTTTCTCTAAAAAATTTATACAATCATTTTTTATGACATTTTGGCCGATCGCCCTAAAATAATAATATTTTCCAGGAATTATATTTTCTTTATGAATGATAATCTTGCAAATTTAAATGTAAACAGAAAATTTTGAGTATGTTATACGTATATATATATATATAATAAATAACATCATGAAATATGAAAATATGAATAAATAATAAATTGTCTATTATTACATGAAAACGATAACCCGAATAACTATAGTACTTAAACCTCAATATTGTGCATCTCGTTACTAAAAGACTGGCAAAGCTTGTAATAAAATTTGAAAAGTTTCGACATTTTAAAATTAATATTAAAATTATTAATGCATTTAATTTTTTGTCTAATGATTAAATTAATTATATTTATGCATTTTTTTCATAATTGGCTCAAAAGATTATCAAAATTTTCAATAATTCGCTTTATCATAATAAATGATTGTATATATATATGTATATATATAATAAACTATAGGTATATACCATTTATTGATTGTTATTTGAATAGTTATTTCTAATACGACGCATTTCATAGTATAATATTAAATCGTGATGGTCGACGCCAACAATAATATTGATGATTGATATTGATTAAAAGACCTCATCAGAACTAATAAAAAAAAAATCCAACTGCGTTCAATATTGATGATTGATTTCACATACAATTATTCGTTATGATAGATCAATTTAAACGTTTTAATAGATTTTTATATGATCTTTTTAATATTATTGACATTGCAAGTTTAAGCAAATTTTATATTAACCACAGTTGATGATCATCATTATATTTTTATTACATTTTAAAGCCTTTATTTAACTTAAACGTTTCTGTCATGGCGGAAAGGCGCAAATTTTCTCGTCTTTCTTTTTTTCAACATATTTGCCGATATAACGTCGACGCATAATTAAAATATTGCATACACATAAATCTTATCTAAAAATTCAAAATAAAACTATCGTTTATTATAAAGTTTATTATTTTTACGTTGAACTTTTGTTATAACCTCAATCGTTAAAGTATATTTTTTAAAATATTATGTAAATGTAAATTTTAGTTACGTTGAATCGATCATTTGATAAAAAAATTGTTTCTTTGAAAGTAATAAAAACAAATCAAATGTTTTTATGATAATTTATACGACATCGAATTAAATTTTTTTTATTAACATCAAGTGTCATTGCATTCAAAGTTCTTTAATTATTTGGTATTAAAATTTGTATTATATTAAAAGCTAACCGGGTTAACAATATATAATTAAATAAACAATAAATTTATCATGCTTGGAAAAAAAAAAAAATTTATTTTTATATATTTAAAATATGAAAATACTTATTTGAAATTATTTAAAAATAGATAAATTTTATAGATTTTTTTTTTTTTTTTTTCTTTCAAAATTATATTTTTAAAATTGTTAAATGATAAAATTTATCTTTTTAAAAACTTAAATTCAGAACAGAATTAAAAAAATTGTCAAATGGAATAATAATTTTGTAAATGGTGAATGTATATGAGCATCACGGTAAAATGGACGATGTAAAGGTTTAAAAATTACAATTTGTAAAATGATATTAAAAATTCAAAAGAAATTTAATGCCAGAAAAATTTTCAATTTTCATAACGAATGGAATGTATTTTTCTTTGAGATTCATAAGTTAATATGTATTAAAAAAAAAAAAAAAAGAATTATTATCAAGTTCGTAAAAAAATTTTTGTTTTAAACGATGGACTGTTATAAATGTTGAAACATCGTTAGCGCGATTATCGTAAAGGCAGGAAATTTAGATGTTTAAGGTTAATTGTAGAGTAAGACAAACAAAGCGTACGGCGAAAAATCGTTAATATAAATTATCACCCGGGAATGACAAGTAAACGAACAGCGAATATACCAGAGAGCTAATATACGCGAATTATTAACGTTCAGATGTGCGTCTCACTTCGCGTAACTCAGAATCTGAAGCGCCAGCCCGAGGCAATGTAGGCAATAGAAATACAGAGTGCACACAGAGACGCATATTGACATGCGATGCATATGACGTTTACATTTATATCTGTTAATTAATATTTAATCATATATTATTATATTTTATTTAAAAATTATTAATTATATCTCGCGATTTATTTTGTTTTAAATAAATCGGATTATTATTATTATTATTATTATTATTATTATTATTATTATTGTTATCAACGACATAAGATGTGTGTGTGTATTTTTTTTTTAAATACAAAAAGCCGTTAAAACTTGTAAAATTTAATCGATACTTTTAGAAAAAAAATGAAAAAAAAAAAAAAAAAAAAAAAATTAATTTCTCTCGATGAAAATAAAATTAAAAGCAAAGAAGAATAAAAGAAGGTTAAAAAGCATCTGATTAAGTCGAGTCACGCAAATCGCATAAGAGATTAAATGAAAAGTACAGATGCAGGCATGAATGTTGGCTTAGCCAAAGAATAGGCTAAGGGTGTTGATGTGTACGTAATCAAATGAAGCACGTCGGAAGACGTTTCGTGTAATTAGTTTTGGCTTGCGGCCAGCGGTTGCGATCACGTGCCATCGAGTCGACACGGAATCTTTGGATCGTGGTTATTCCGTCCAGTTCCCTTTCTTCCCTCCTCTACCCCTCCTCTCTCTCTCTCACTCCGATCGATTCTCATCCTTTGTTGGGAGTCTATATTCGCGTGCCCCTTACTTCCGCACTTTTTTCTTTGCTACCCTCGAGCTTTATAACGTCTAGTTTGCGAGACAGCGGATGAAGAATCTATTCGCATCGCAATACGGACGAGGATCCGCGTCGCGCGGAATCAGCGATTTTCAAAGGTGATAAATGGCCTGTCTCATTCGCGCTTCCGTCTTAATTCATATTTTTCAAAGCGTAAGATGTTCGTTCTCTCGCGCTCTCGCAAGCGTCGCGCGTGAACGTCTCGTACGACTTTCATCCTAAAATAAATAATCGCTTTCGGAACGATCTTAACGAAATAACTGGAAAATTTTTCCACCGGCAGAATTAACGAGGTTAAAGCAAAAAGTTTTAATAAGAAAGACAAACCGACGCCGGAAAGCTCGCGCGCGCGCGCGTTACCTTCATTTATCTTCGGGATGTAGCTCCGAGAGAGCGTGCTCGCGCGCGCGCGCGCCGGGTGGCTTTAACTTTTTTTTTTTTAACAAAAAAAGAAATTTAATCTCTCTTATTTACCTTTATAAAACAAACAGCTACGGCGCACGTGTTAATTTAACGTTTTATTGTAACAAATACTTTGAGCCTTGCTTGAATTTTTTATTTAACGAATGGAAGACGACTCACGCGTTTTTATCTTAAGCAGCGAGAAGCGTCGCCGTCGCGAACGATTACGTAACGCGCCTCGACAAGTAGCTCAAAAACGAATCTAATACTTCGAACGATTACGTATACGAGTATAGAGTCGGAGAGAGGGTGACGCGCGCGCGTGCGCGAGCAATGACAAGTTTTGAGCGAGGAAAATTCGAGTAGCAAAGCGGAAAGCCGCAGCGATCCTCGTCTGCGAAGGAGCTTCGAGGTCGGAGGAAACTCCCTTTGGTCTCCCCGCGCCCCCTCCGCGAAATAACTTTACCGTTGATTTACGCAGCGGGTGGCTTCTATCCTCTTGGCTTCTCTGTTTAATCGCGTCTACTCGAACGCTGCAGCGCACGCGCGCGCTAACCAACGATGCAGCTCGTTGAGGAAATAATTTAAGCGGCGCGGAGCATTCTCTCCTCTTAGGATACATCGCGAGACAAGCGCGCATAAATTGCTCTTTATGCAAATGATGTATAAAGTTTGCGTCCCCTTGACGCATTTCGCGCTCGCGCTTATTCCAATTGACTATAAAACAGCGACGCGCCGCACGATTTTTCGCACGAGGGCCGCCGCGCGGCAATTTCCATCTTGAAAAGCTTCCTCTCTATTTTCCGGTTCTTCAATCGTAGCGAGTAGCGCGGATCTTTCAACCCGAGCGGAGCTCCGCGACTATCGCGCGCAAAATCGCGGCTTCCATCGATGAGAGAAGGAACGCGGAGTCGATCCTTTCGTTCCAATAACACAGCTACTTTCTATCTCCGTGGACTTTATATCTTTCTTATTTCTCTCTCTCTCTCCAGATTTTCAGCGTGCTGCCCGCTCGGGTACATGAATAAATTCAACGGGTTTGGGAAAATTTGTCAAACGTTCTGTTGAAAGTCCTCGCGCTTCTATTCCTCGCTCGATCGTGTTTATTTGGCTACCTTAACCTTGCTCGCCACGTTGAGATTTTGAAAGTCTAATAGCGCCTCGCGATATAAATTAAACCATAAATATTGACGAAGCCTAGTCGCGCTGTCCTGTTACGCGAAGGTATTTGCCGCGCCCGATTTCATACCTTATAAAACGCGATCGATTGTACGATCTAGCTTATGCTCGGGGTGCGCGCGTGGAAAATTTTATTTTCGGTTATTACTCTTTATTTATCCAAATCGATTATATAAACGAATATTAATTCAACTTTAGTTATATTAAAAGAGGGAAAATATATACTCCGAGTGTTTATTGGAGCCGCATAAATACCGTCTCTATAAACGTTATTATTTCAATGTTAACGTTGTTGTTAATATATTCTGCGTTGTTTTATTAAAAAAAAAAAAAAAAAAAAAAAAAAAAACGACTTAATATTAATATTAATACAAATCAATTGCAGCATTTGGTTAAACTATTGTTGTTTAGCAACAAATCAACACGACGAACTGTTGTATAATAAAATAAAGTTAATTGAGGAATAATTTAATATTTTCAAATTCGCCATCAATGTTAAATCATCGTATAATTTTTATTAATTTAATAATGCCATTGATAATAATAATATATGCAGCGGTAATAGCTTAAAAATTTTATTTGTGAATTATTAAAAAGCAAGTGATGTTTGTAATTAAATAATATACAGTTAAAAGTACGTACGATTTTCTTCACTTATTTTATTTGTAGATTTACAAATTTATATTCCGACGGTGGATTGTCAATACTTTACGTCTTAATTCCTTAATCCTTGACAGTTTTAATATTATATAATAACATTTTTACCTCACAACGTCGTACCTGTAATCTATTAGTCTTTATTTATAATGTTCCACCGGAGGTGGCATGTTTCTTTAATTCATAAAGGAGCATGATTTATCGAGCGAGTTGACATTGTTAACAACCGTTTGAAACATCTCGCGGACTACGAAAGTTAAAATCTATTTAACGGTGTAATATTAAAAAAAAAAAAAAAAAAAAAAAAAAAAAAGCAATTACAATATGTCAAACGAAAAATGAAAAAAGATTTTATTCGTTAAATAATTCGATATTTTGATTTTTCAAAAATATTTTAATGAAAAATAATCCCCGCGTTAAATAAAAATCTTATCGATAATATTGTTTTAAAATTTTATATAAATCGAATCTGTAATTAAACGGAGTAAAAGGAGAGCGGAATATTAACTTCGATTTAACATATCTAAAACGTACTACATTTCTAAAGTCCTTCGTAGAAATTGAAGCAGGTCGGAATTATGGAGGTATTTATATCTCTAGATACATTAGTTACGAGTGAATGAAATACGCTCGCGTACTAGTCGATGTTGCTCAATATATAACATTTTGCAATTACGTCTTCGGCTTGTTCAATGCAAGCCGTTGGGCATCCGATTAAGATGCGAATCGCATACGATGCCCGCGTCCTTCGATTAATCGAGTCGTGCAATCGCGTAGTATTTTGGTATCTTTGTTCTTCAAATTTACTGCGTTAAGGTACTTCTGTATAATCTTGTTATATGCGTGTTCGAATTTCCCAAAATTTACTTCAAATTCAAAATGCCATATTAAGGACGAAAACTTGCCTCTCTCTTTCTCTTTTATTGAGAATATACTATTTGCGATATTGTTTTGATACAGTAGAATTAATAATTTAGTGTGCTCAATTGATATGTGTTTATATGACATGTAATAAATTCAGTTTATTCATATTTTAATATATCTCAATCTACTTTAACATTTAATAATCACTCTATGTAGCTGTATATTTAATTAAATCTTATTCAATTTCAACAAATATTCTCAATAGCGTATCAATATTTTATCGTTTTCTCGTTGTAAATTTTTTATGCGCTTCAATTAATTTTCAATAATTTGAAAATTTTATTCGATTCATTTCCATACATGTATTAAATAACGCGTCTAATGCATCACGCAATTAATTTGAATGAGCAAATTTTAATAATAAATTTGTTTGGAAAAATTTCATTTCGGTTCGCGTCTTTAAATTTTTATACGACGCTCGTTAGTTTTTGCTTCATTATCCTAATATAGTTCATTACTGTGAGAAGAAAGAGGGAGAAAGAAAAAGAGAAAGAGATGGAAGGAAACGAATTATGAATGTACCTCCTCACAAAGAAGATGCGGCTACTTATATGTATGCAAGAATCGCGTTGACGTTATACTTTAATGAGATCATGGTTCTCCGGAGAATTAGGCTAATTCCATATTATATTCTTGATGGAAAAGTGACTCGGAGCAGACAAAGTACGATGAAATAAGGATAACTATGTTCATCGCTCTTCGGGTTTTTGAAAATTTTTAATTTCATCGTCATTTTATTTTATGAGTGTCGAAAACTGCGCGAACGCGAACTTTATTTGAAAAAAAAAAAAAAAAAAAACAAAGAAAGTCAGTATTTTTACCCGTGCTTAATCGGAGCAATCATTAAGAATTATATAATTCGACAAGTTTTAAAAGCAACGCAGCGCTGGAACATCGAGTTTGTAAAATTTTCGAACCGTTATGAAACTGACTGACGAATGAAACTAGCGCAGAGAGAAAATAAAGGGAGAAAATAATTCTGTAATTAATATTTGAAGCGATCGATCAAAAGTTGACGAAGAAGCTGAAAGCTCGAAAGAATTCGGCAGAAGTAGTGATTGAGCCGGGAGAAAGGTTTCGCCGGGATACATACGGAGAGAGCTATAAGTCGCTAAGAGTTCGGCAAGAGAGAGAGAGAGAGAGAGAGAGAGAGAGAGAGAGAGAGAGATTTCGGTGGGTGTGACAAAAGGCTACTTAAAATCGAAAGATAACCTTATTTTATTGAGCCCCGGAGAAAAGTTCCTCGTCACGGGAAAAGTCCCTTTCTCCTTCGCAACTGTATACGTATAGTTGAAAAAGCAGACAGAGGAGAGCTCGTCATCCGTTCGCGCTCCGCGTAAGTCCCGAAAAGTTTCTGGCAAATTTCGCGAGAGCTAGTCGGAGCGCGCTTATGCCGTAGCCGAATGGTCGATAGATAACGGGGTAATGATGCCGCCGCGAGGCCGACGGATACCGGCGTTGTACAAAACTTCACCTCCGACCGAGAACTGCGCGATTTTGGACCGACGAGAATTTTCAAGGGAATGAGCTCACGGTAAAGCAGAGAGAGAGAGAGAGAGAGACGGTGATGAAAGGTGTGGAGGGAAAAATCGAATACTCGCCCCTCCCCCCCTTTTTTTTAGCAGCGAAAGAGAACTAAGCTTCCGATTTTATTTCGCTCTAGGGTGCTCTCGCCGAAAGAAATCTAGTTATGTCGGATCGTAAATTGAAAGTTCTTCTGTACTCGGTTAACTTGGAATATCGCTCTGCTAACTCCTTCTCGTTCCTCCCCCCCCTCTCTCTCTCTTTCTATCTATCTATCTCTCTATATATCTATCTATCTATCTATCTCTTTCTTTCGACTAGATGGCGAATTATCAAAATGTTTCCGACGTGTACGTCGAGTTTCTCGTTAAACGCGTCAACGCCCTCGAAACTTCTATCAAAGTTTAATGGATTATTCATTGTTATTATTCGTATGTAACGCGTATTGGAATAAAAGGAAAATAGTGCTCGGCTTACGCTTGCGGACTTTTTTTATTCCGCGCGTGAAACGCGCACCAAAGTCGAAAATAAAATGTCTCTTACTTTTGACGAAAAGCAGCTTTGTGAAAATTCGAAGCTCGCTCTCTCGGGAAAGATAAAAGCCACGTCATTTTTTCTTTTCATTTAAAATTGTAATTTTTTAAAGAAAAAAAAAAAAAAAAAAAAAAACGCAATATTATAAAAAAAAACGCTCGGGTCGATAAAATTTAATTTAAAAATTCTTAAATTTTTTATGCACTCGTCGATTGGCCCGTTCTCGCATCGTCACAAAAAATCGATGCAATTTTTCATTATTCACGAAAAAAAATTATAAAGTGTCTTTACTCGCGTTCGGCTTTCCTATTAATAAATATCGAGCGTTTATCAAAGCGCGCGCGTGCGCGAATCGTTAATTGAATTTAAGATTTAATACGCGTACCAACAAGAGAATCGCAATCAGGATAATAATGCAAAATTGTTTGTTCGCGCGGGACGCGCGTACAATGCATAAATCGTCGAGCCAGAGAGCAGAGAGCAGAGAGCGACTCAAGTTGGAAAAGTTGGCTAAAAGAAATGCAAATTAGCGAACCTATAGAGCTTATAATGGGTTACCGGGGCTGCTTTTATTGAAATTATAATCTGTGCCCGCATTGAACAAGCGAACAAACTCGAAGGAGTGAAAAACCAACAAAATTCAGAAAGAAAGATAGATAGAAAAAGGGGGGAGGAGAGAGAGAGAGAGAGAGAGAGACTACACAGAGCGCGACGAGACAGTACTGGCGTCGTGTTTCTCGTTCTCCCGGTCTAAAAAGTACCGTTGAAGCGGCATTAATTCTTTTGTTCGGCACTTGTTTGCTTTTGTTTCACCGGCATCATCCCAAATGCAAAGAAGTACCTTGGCGCTGCTGGGCGCGCGATAAAGTAAAATTGCCGTCGCGTTTTTGGAGCGAGAAATCACGTTTGTTGGTAAAACAAGTGCCGAGCCGAGGTGATGGCGTTTGCGCAGAGGGGTGGAGGGAGGGGTCGGGGAGTAAGAAACGGAGGAACGATATTGTTGGCTCGGTGTAAACAAGCGACGCGCGCCTTCCTCGTTCCATTCTCGCGGCGACGATGACAACGACGACGACGACGACGACGACAGCTTCGCATGGTAGCTTCCGCCTCTGCTGAAAGAGTGATCCAATTACTTTCACCTTAAATGCTCGCCTCTCTCCGATATTCCATATTTCTTTTTTTGCTTATTCGGCAAAACATTCGATGCGTTGTTCAGTTTTTCTTTCTTGTTGCTCTGTCATTTTTCGAAATTTCAAGCCGACGGAGTATCAAACGAGTGTAGGCTCTTTTATATAAAGAAAACAAAAAAAAAAAAAAGAAAGAAAGAAAGAAAATCGATTTTGTAACGCGATTACGTTGCTACAGATTCGACTCGGATGCAAATTATCAAAATTATAATTATCCTTGCCTATGTCGTCATCGTACACCTTTATAATATATGTACATGCATAAATAAATAAATGGATACGCGTACTAGCGATAATACACGGAGCAAAATATCTAGGAATAATTGCTAAAAAATGTAAGAAAAATTAATATATTAGTTTAGTAATCCGAGAGCAGTCTCGACATCTTGCAAAAATTATTATATAGTATAGTAAATTTTAAATATAGCAATTATTACTAAAATCCGTATCAAATATTGCTAAACATGTATAATAATTTTTGCTAACCAAGTATAGTAATTTTCCTTAAGGAACTGTAGTAATATTTCCTAAGAAAGTCTGGTAATTTTTACTCTAACTTTTTATAGAGAAAAATTTTACAGAAATTAAATTATTTCCCCCTCCCTTTTCCCCTCACTCCCAATAATTTTTACTATACTTACAGTAATTTTTTTTAAAAGTAAATTGAAAAATTCATTTGCTGTTTTAGATTATATCCTACAAATTTGAGAAAAAGTTTAAAAATGTCGAGTCTGTACCTCCATTCTAATATAGCATAGTAATTTTTTCTAGAAAATTTTACTCCGTGTAGACGAGAAATTTTATGCGATCTATTCAGATATGCCAGAAAAAAAAAAAAATAATAACGAATATGCATAAGAAAATATATTATTGAATAAGGAAGCCAAAGGCATACTAAAATAGAAAGAGCAGTGAACCGTGAAAAATAATCACTATTTCAAAGATAAAAGTACACATGTACTCGTGTGTATTTTAAGAAAAATTCAAAATTCTTTCTCTTGTAAAATGGTACGTTTATTCGTTTTTTTTAAAAATCATCTTATTTTTCCGGTTATTCGTAATCGAATAAAGCCATCAAATATAATACAAATTTTTCGAATTAAAGTTTTTATAATATTCGCGTAGATTATATACGGAATCTTTTTTTTTGCCAATGCATTAAAATTTTTCTCCGCTTTATAGCTTAATTCATTCGTCGAATGAAAAAAAAAAAAAAAAAAAAAAAAGAAGAAGAAGAAGAATAAAGTAACGTATAAGTTTTCTCGATAGGATGCGCTTAACTTTTAACGCTTGCTCTTACTTGGCTCGAGGCTCATCGACGACGATTTAATCCAAACGCGTGGACAAGCGAGGCGCGCGATACTTTCTCCGCGAAACTTGCTGCAACCGTCGCTGCCGTTGCCGCCGCCGCCGCCGCCACCGCGAGAGTTTTGTCGGCATTACTTAGAGTCATAAGACCGATAAATCTCACTCTCTTCTTTCTCCCTTAAGCTTAACTGTGCAAACTGCAGATTGCCGAGCAGCACACGAGGGGCCGACGACGATGGGAAAGGGAAGGGAGGAGGAAAAGGAAAGAGCCCAAGTCGAGTTAGTTGCCGCAAGTTTCAGAGACTAATTTGTGTAAGAGCAGCCCGCGGTCGTTTCTAGCTAGGAGAGAGGCTAAAAGATCGGGCCGTTTAATAAATTGCAATTATCTCGCGAGGATCGTTAAAGCGCACCACGGGGGAAGCGAACAGGAGCCGGTAGACGCCAAGTTTTCTCGATTAACGCGACCCGGCTGCGGAAAAACCTGCCAACTATGCCAATGCCGTCCTCCAGCGTAGGTAAATATGCGCGCGATATCTTCCTTCGTCGAGAGGACGAGAGCATTCGGCGAATTCCTTCGTTCCCGAAAATTCTTCGGCCGTTTAAAGAGAGGGAAAGAGACGATCCAATAATCCGCCGATTGATAAATCGTTGAATGCGCGGCGTTACGACGTGTGCCCTCATACCCCGTTGTTGACCTTTCACCTGGATTCGGCAGCCGGCGAGAGCCAACGAGAGCCAACTAGTCGAATCGCCTGCGTTCTCTCTCTCTCTCTCTCTCTCTTTCTCTCTCGGCGCTTTTCTTACGGATCACCGCCGCTGGCTCTTCCGGCCATTATCGGCCCGCGTATTCTGGAGCGCACCGACGAGGAAAATGACTCGCGCGCTTCTCAAATTTTGTTAGCCGGAAATTACACGGAAAACTTTGCATTATTCCATTGTCGGTCTTTGATGCGATTTCATGCGCTTTAAAAATTTTCCTTTGTTTTAATCATTCCCTCGGACGATGTATCATTCTTGTTGGTTAATATAGAATTACACGCGAGTCGAGCATTTCAACGCAATAATTATCGCAGCTCATAAAATAATCGACTTGACGTAAAAATGAAATTTAAAACGAATGCTTATATATTACGATAATAGTTATCTGACTTTTATTTTTCTTCATATTAATACGAAGAATACTAAAAACTCTTTTGTTTTTTAGAATCAAATGCGCGTGCGTCGAGTTGTTTTTGTGCTATGAAAATAATTGTCTGTTTTTGATAGAAATAATTTACAATAAAATACGTACAGTATATACTATATATATAAATTTTCATCTTTTTGTTTTGATTAAATTTTGGGTTGGAACTAAATAACTTTATTCCTTAATTATAATAAAGTAATTTAACGAGTATAATAATTGAAATATGTTTGTTTTAGGTAATTGCACAAATTAACAAAAAATTAAAATTTCGTTGTAAATTGAATAAAAGTATTTTTAAGTACGAGATATCGGTAGCAAAATTTATTCATATTTGATAACTGATTGATTCTGCTGTATAGTATTTTAAGCTCCACTGTCAAACGATGCATGAATAATCAATTTATTCAAGTGCTTTTTGCGTAAAACTTTTAATGTGCTTATGAAACTATCCGCCCCCCCCCCCTCGTTAAAACGGTATGTGTAATTATTTTTAAAAGAGTTATAGTTGCTTGGAAAATTTGTTGTTACATTATGCAGTTAAGATAAAATTATTTATTCTATAATAATAATTATTGAATAAGTACACATTAGATAATTTGTAATTTATAATAAATATAGATGCATAAAATAAATTACAGTTTTACTAATATTGATTTTCTGGGCATCGATAATTATATTTGCATGTAAAATTACAAACTTAATGAATATTTGGTTATTTAATGATCGAAAGCAGAAGTGGACAAAATTCGAATTAAATGACCGCGATTCAAATTCAAATTCAAAATTAATAAATCGTTTTGATTGTCCCAATTTAATTACGGTTGAAAAAAAATAATTTTCACGGATAATTAAAACATCGCGACAAAGCTATCTGTCTTCTGAAATGTTATTAAAAAAGCATTATAAAAAGCAGATATGTATGAATAAAATAACGGACGGAAAGCAATAAAGTTTTGTCTTTTTTTTTTTTGTGTTACTTTTTTTTTTTTTTTTTTTAAGGCATTTAAAATAAACGGAGTTTATTTCAGTGAAATAATTCGGTCAACTTGATAATTCAATTATTTTTTAACGAATAGAGGTAAAAAATAATGTATCGTAAAATTGATTGCGCACTAGAGGTGTGCGCTAAATGAAAACGTTAAATCGAGCATATTTACTTTTCATCGATTAATAACAACGAAACTGACAGCGCGAGTTTTGTTTTTTCAATTGAAGGGTGTAAATGAGCAGGAGGGGAGAATTCGTTAAAGGATATATACGAATTCTTAAAGCGTTCGATAATGTTTAAGAAATAGTATAGTAGTTGCTGCGCCAATAACGAGAGAGAGAGAGAGAGAGAGAGTTATAATTTTAATAAAGCGGAGCGCGAAAACGCAGTGAATAAATCGCATAAAAATTATTTAAAAGGTTTTCAACTACGCGGGGGTTCGTTAAAAACGAAGAAACTTCCATTTTATGCCGTATTTTACGAGTACTACTCAGTCGAGGTGCTTTAGATAAAAGGAAATGTCCTCGTGGATTGCGCCGCAAAAGAGTCTTGAAAAGGAATGAACTTTTAATATTGAAAACTAGCCGACTGCTTTAAAGGCGAAAAGAGGAGAAAAGAAAAATAAAAGGAGGGATGAAAAAAAGCCATCGAGTTGGTTATGGATGTGATGGTAAAAAGAAAGAAACATATATAGAGAGAAAGAGAGAGAGAGAGAGAGAGTAAGAGCAGAGAAGGAAGGAAGGCAGGAGAAAGAGTCATTTCATTGAGTAATTGCACCTTGAAAAAGCCAGTTGGAAACTCACATTTCCCTCCGATGAGCTTTGGAATTGTAGTGCTATTTCTAAATAAGTTTGCAAAAGACGCTCGGTTTGTTTACAACAACTTATGGCCAATTACGAAGTGCTCGCGCGCACATACCCGCTCTCTCTCTCTCTCTCTCTATCTTTCTCTGTCTTGTGAGAGAGGATTCCAAAGTAGAAAGCTCACTCATGGTGATGACTTTGAAACATTCGAACGAGCAGCGGAAATTTGCCTTCTCGTCGGGGTAAAAGGCCGAGCTTTCTCTGTTTCTCTTCTCTTTCTCTTCCCCTTTCTCTCTCTCTCTCTCTCTTTCTCTCTCTGCCCCACTGTTTCTTCTCGGTGTCAACTTTACCTAGTCTACTTGCCCACCGCCTGCATTACACGACATCCTTTTGTTGCCCGACTCTCCAACTTCTCTACCACTTTTCCTTCAACGTCGCATCAATTAGCCTTTGCAATTCATTTTCATTGTTGGCCTTTATCGAATACTTCTTCAGCCAATCCTCCCACTGTCTTTTCATATTGCCATCTCGTGAACTTGCGAAAGGCTATTTATGCATCGGCTTATGATATATCGAATTTATTATTTTCTTTACAAGTATTAGTGCTACATTCGTTAACTGCGTACTTTTCAAATTTTCTCTTTATTTTCAAAATTTAATAAAGATGTAGAATAGATTTTCTTTAAAACATGGAAAACGACACCAAATTGTAAAAAAAATATATATCTCCATTATTCGATTTTCATAAGCTTTCGATCTTAGAATTTAATAAGTTTTAAAAAAAAAACTAGGATAATTTTATAAAATGTTTTTGGAAAAGAAAATATTTTCTTTCTTTTTCTTTTTATTCGTTTATCAATATTCAATTTTATATCAAAATGTAAAATTTTTATTCACTTTTCAATTTTATTTCGTGATTTGATAATTAAATAAACTACATGAAATGTAAAATATTTTTTTTCAATCAAAACATTTTTTTTCTATTTTTCATATTACCTTAATGTACAATGAAAGTAATTATTTTAAAAGCCGTTACATATAATTAATTTTTAGTTGAAAAATAAATATACGACCGAATGGCTTTCAAAATATCTAAAATCAATGGATTAAATACACTGAATATTACTCTTACATGTTATCATTGTTATTAACTATTATTCATCTTAGTATAATCTAAAAAACAATTCATCCCTCAATTGTAAATAATCTTCCCATTGTCTGATATTTTATTTTTTACCACTTACGAGCTTTGTTTCTAAAAGTACTCGATATAGTCAAAATGGATTTTACCGAATAAAGATTTTTACGTTTTTAGGTAGTAAATAAAAAATAATTTCAAATAAATATTAGCTTCGAAATCATTTTATTTTTTCCATCAAAATTTTCATTTGCAATTTTTCATTTTCAATGCATTAATAATATTTACAATATATGTTTATTCGACAATGATTGTATGCAAAATCGAAGCATTTACAGAATAAAAGACAATCGTTTACTTTAAACATATTACTATTTTCTATAACATGTATTTTTTTTTTAGTTATTGATTTTTTTTTTTTGTACATTATAATCAGATAGTATTTAGAGCAGCATTAATATTGTAGTTAATTTCAATAAATAATTGAATAATTTTACATGAAAATTGTATAACATTATTAAAAGATTATTCATTAAGCATTAGAAAGTATTTGTTATCTTGAAAATTCTTTGCATTCTCAATACATTTTTTCACTATTCATATTAAAAGTTACAATAAGTTGAGTAATTAATTTTTCATATTGAAAAAAAAAAAAAAATTCTGTAAGAAATAAAAAGAAGTAAGAAATATTTTATATAAATTGCCGCACAATGCAATACTTTTTTTCATAACAAATTTAAAAATATTTTTATTATAAAAAAATTGATCGAATAAACTTGATCCTTTTAACTTGAATTTTATGTGAAAGCGCATTGAAAAAATGCATATAATGGAAAAATTATTAAAATGTATTCTATTAAATGTCTTTATAATTATTTTTACTGTGTTTTTATTCAACACATTTGGGTTGAAAATCTTAAATTGATGTAATATTAAGTAATTGAATACATCTGTATTTGCCAAAAAAAATATAAAGATTTGCATATTTACAATCATTTACAATTGATGCAAATTCATAATTTTATTTCATAAATAGCAATTTTTAAAAAAAAATGTTCAATAAAAAAGTTTGATTTCGTTTGGCATATTGCAGAAATAAAAATGTAATTTTTTTTTTTTTTTACTTTATTATATTTCGAAGTATTCGATTTGATGAATTATTATTTTTTTAAATTTATGTGAATAAGCAAAAAGTTGTAAATGATTAAAATTAATGAGAGAGTAATAAAAATACATTGAATTTTTTAAATTTATTGTCTTACTATTTTATTGTAAATTGTGTTTTCATTATTTATCATTAAAGGTATCGAAACAGATTTTTATCTTATAATCCGTAAATATAAATTATAAAACATCAATTTGCTAATTTTCGCGTAAAAAGCAAAGTTAATAATTCTACGAAGTATTGATTTTAGGTTAAAAAAAAAAAAAAAAAAAAAAAAAAAAAAAAAAAAAAAAAAATCGAAGTAAATTGTAAATTAAAAAAGTCAAGTCAGAAAGAGTTATGCATAAAAGTAAACACTGTCGACGTGAAACTTTATTTTTTATCGATCAATAATTTCTATCGAATATTTTTTATAGTATTGAAAAGTTAAAAAAGGAAATTTTAGGAATAATGTAATATATTGTTCTTCCTTTTTTTTTTTTTTTTTTTCTCTTTGTTTTATTACAAAAATTATTAAACATTGCAGTTACGGATTCTGCGTGTTTTATTATCTGCGTTTCAAACTAAATAACGAACGAACAAGGACATTGCGCTTACGTAAAAATGAGATATTGATGAAAAGTTGATGCAATATAGTTGTCGGGTATTTATTTATTGTTATTTTTTTTTTTTTTTTTCATAAACAACTTGCAATATGCATTTCATTTAGCTTTTTTTTTTTTTTTTTTTTTTTTTTATCATCTCTTCAATACACATTTACTCGAGTTTACGCAAGGTCGCTACGGGCGTCATGGCATTAAAAACTGTTAACCGTAATAATTATTACGCAGAGCAACCGCAAGTGCGAATGTTCTCTCCTCTCTACGATTATATCCTTTCCATGTAGAGCCGTCTTAATAGCTTGACACTATTTTCTTCTGTGCTTGGTACTTTTCATAACCGCGCGCGCTCCTTTTGCTCTCTCTCTCTCTATCTCTCTCTATCTCTCTCTATCTCTCTCTCTTTATCTCACTCTCACTCTCTCCATCTTCATTTCCTTTTTCCACATTTCTGCCTTTTCTTTTTAACGACGCGCGGCGGCTCTTTTCGTTTAATAATAAAATGCAATGCAATACCATTACTACCGGAGTCTTTCAACATAGTTGACCGAAAGAATCGGACTTTAACCTTTATGCTCTACTTTCCAACAATCTTTTTCGCCGGATTAACCTCTCTTCTCGCTCTTTTTTTACTTTGCTTACGGATTATCAAAAAATGACACGCGACTCTAAACTTGAGTTTTAAACTTTTCGAAAGAGCTCTTTTTGCCCCGTTCTTTTACTCGCGTCGCGCATAAATTACATTGTGCATAAATATCATACTTTTGATTATTGAAAAAGTAAACTCGCGTTTTATTAAAACCTAGATGTATATAAATTATCTAAAATAAAGCATAAAATTTCTTTTGTATCTTTTTACCGATTAATTAATTAGTCGTTTTAGATTACGCGCGCGATCTTAAAAAGTAAGCGATAAAATAAAGTAAACCGTATTATTTTTGCCTGTAATTTGTAAAAATTTAAAAAGGTAAAGCGTATGTGAGCAAACCGGTTATCCGTAACCGCTGTTTATTTTCAAACGAAAGGTATACGAATAGAAAATATAAATACTTTGATTAAATAACGATAGGAGAGCGAGGCAAAAAAAAAAAAAAAAAAAAAATAGTAGGCGTACGTTTTATTAAACAACCGACCTCGTGGATTTTATCAATGCTCGCCTGTTGATCTTTGCATTATTCGTCGTTTACAAAGCCTTCATCGGTGCGCTGATGAAAAAGGCCAGCTTCTCGCGTAAAAACTAATGAATGCGATAAAATCAATATTTTGCATTTAAAAGCGCGTCGCGCGTGGCTGGCTGGCTACGTATAAGCTGCGAAATAACCGTGGCTACGTTATACGCGCACGCATCAGCCGCGCTGTGGAATATTACGCGTCGGCTCTCTCCTTTTCTCTCTTTTTCTCCCTTTTTCTCGGGCGCAAGATCCATTAGCGAGTATCGTGCATTTTGCAATCGGAGAAGCCCATAAACGAAGGCATAAAAATGTAAAAGTCGAGACCATTAGAAGAACAAAACTCGTGAGAATAAATATATATACGCTGGCTGGATTCGGTTATTCCTCCGGCGCATCATTGCTGGCACGATGAATAAAAACATCACCGCCGAGTCAGTTCACCATGTATATGTATATATATATGTGTGTGTGTGTGTGTGTCTCTGTGTATGTATATGTATATATTTGCACCCCGAATATATGCACCGGGCTCACGTATGTAATCTAATTTACAAGCTTCGTGCAGGGATTAGACTCGTTTTGTATGCATTGTGCGACGCTGCCTCAGAAGCATTGTATTAATAGGACAGCCGATATTACACCGCGACCGCAAGAAATGTCTTTTACCGGCGTTTTCTTTGTTTATGTCCCGACTATCAAACAAATCCTCAATTCCGGTGTCTTTTTATCCCCGCGGGGCATTGTTCTCCTCTCTCCCCCCCCCCTTGTCCCCTTGTCCCCTTTCCTTGTCGCGTCGTTATAATAATAATAATAATCTTAATGTGGATGAAAATGAGATTAACTTATTGTCCTTATTAATTTCGACAAAGGTTGACTATTTAGCTCGCTTTGCGAAGTCACGTTTCGCGTTTTCATTACTCGGTGACGTATTGTTACTGCGGCTGATATTTACCTTTCAATGTTTTTTAAAGCTCCATGGTGTATGTATATACGTATTTACAACATATACGAGTACCTTTGTGAAAATAATTTATTGTAAATAAGTAAGCAAAGATTTAATTGAAGTTCTTTCTGAATTAAAGCGAAACAAGCGTCGAATGAATTTTGCATAAAACGGAGCGCATCCTCGCGCCGGCAAACAATACGACGGCCTTTAATTAATCAATTACTTACCTTTTTTTTTTTTTTTTTTTTTTTTTTTTATTTTAAAATATTTAAAAGGTAAATAATCAAATTACTAAATTTTCCTCGAGTTCCGGATGTTTTTCTAATTTTGTATACTGTATATCGTTGTACGGAGAATACGGCATTGGAATGTATCGACAGAATTGCGAAAAAAAAAGAGGAATGATAGTAAGAATTGCTATTTGATGAAATCGTGGAAGCTTTTTCGAAACGCACGATACGCGGAATGACCACATTGCAACGTTCATTACAAAATCTGTCGGGAAAAAATTGCTTTGCAATTTCTAAATTCGTACGCCCTCGAAAATCTACATTGGAAACTTGTAACTCAATTATAATTTCATTGGAATATTTAATCAAGTTCCAAGCTTAACGTTTTATTCTCTTTTTCACTTTTAACCTTTCTCTCTCTCTTTCTCTCTTTGTTATTCCTCCCCTTTTTCTAATCACTGGTAAACAAGAATGAGGTAACACTACCAGTGGCTCATAAATTTTCAGATCGAGAAAAAGCGAATGCGTACTTTGAAATTTGCGCGATAGTGATTGACTCGTGTTCATTTGCCCGGATGGGTTGGGCGAGGGTAGTTGCGAGACCGATGGACGGGAGACGGAAGTAGACGGAATCGAAATATTCAGTATTTCCAATTACTTTGGTTCCCCGCTCGATCGGACGTGTCCCACGATGCGCGACTATCGCAGGAATTGGAATTTCATTTCGTTTTAATTGAACGTCGCGTCGCATTCCAATTCGCGAGAGTAGTTGCCTGTGCTGCGACTTTGCCGCCGCGCGCGCACGCCTCGCTTCCTCGCTCCTTTTTTCTCCTTTTTTTTTTTTATCCATCTCGCTCGCTCGCTAAACTTTAAGCCACGCGCGTTACTCCTCGGTCTTTCTAGCGACTCCCCGAGAAAAATCAACGCTCCCCGGGCCCTTTGGCACGAGCAATTTTCAGGCAGCGTTACATTGCGCGAGCGAGAAATCTTCGAATCGCCCTCCGTTTCCTGAGATGTCTCATGAAATTCAAACTCGCGCGCGCCTTGTAAAAAGAGAGTTAAAGAGAGTATACGAGAGAGTAAGAGAGAGAAAAAGAGAGCAAGAGAGAGAGAGAGAGAGAGAGAGAGGGAAGGGGGTGGAACGAAAAAATGAAGAGAGCAACAAAGTTGCGGTGAGCGGTAATTAAATTCGGAAATAATGCAACGCGCTAAAATTTCCAGCGTAACGCTTTGATAAAAGTCTACTTCATTATCTCTTATTAACAGGCGCGCGCTGCGCTAAATTGCCGCCGTACGCGCTAAACATTACCCACGCTCCAAAAGAGCATAGAACGATCTATACTCGTCCGACTGAATTCACAGCCTCGTTTTTTAACGGAATGTCACGCACACCAGTTTAAATATCGCGCGAACGCTTTAAAGATAAGACTTTTTTTGTTTTTTTTTTTTTTTTTTTTTTTTTTTTTTTTTTTTTTTTTTTTTTTTTTTTTTTTTATTTTTTTTTTTTTTTTGAAAGCTTGGCCCGACTTCTTAAACGCAAGAGAGACGTTAATGAAAAGCAATATCGCTCTAAGGCGAGTTTTCACGGAGGTGCGGAAACGATGCGTCAAAGGGGCGCCTCTCGCGCGGTTAAAGACTAGCGTATCGCCTTCCGTCGCTCACTTAAGAGTGCGCCGAGCGTCGCTACTTTTCCCTTGAATTAACATCCAAATATAAGACCCGGCTGGATAAATATGCTCTCTTCTCGCCTTCCTTCCGCCTCTCCTTAAACTCGTTTCTCTCTCTCTCTCTCTCTCTCTCTCTCTCTCTCTCTCGTTATTTCGTCTGGCTGAGTCGGGAATTCGCGCGGAAGCCAAAGAGGCAGCTGCACCAGCAGCTCGACACCTACATACGACTTGGGTAAATATTTAGCGGGAAAATCTCGTTCGCCTTCTGCCTTTCATCCGACTACTCTTTTTTTTTTTTTTTTTTTTTTTTTTCTCACTCAGCTGATAGATGCGGTTACCATATTTCTCCATTTCAACGTTTCGTTGCCAGTTTCATCGCGCGATTCCTTCGCGAATCTTCTCTCGCTTATTTCTCTGCACTTTGGTACATTCGTTCTCGCGTTATTACAAATATTTGAGGTAACGGAGTCAAAGCCTCGGCTGTTTTCTCTCTCTCTCTCTCTCTCTCTCTCTCTCATTCGCGAAACGTATCGCTTGAAGAAAGCGCCCCGTGTAATAAATAAGTCGACTTTCACGAGAGCAATTTTCATTTGCGAAATGGTTCGTGTATAGAGCGCTTGTACTATTTAAAATGCATTCCGAAAGCGGTTCGGTTATGCACAAAAAAGTCGTGCGCAAGCACGATATCATTAAATTTATATGCGCGTTTGAGCAAGCTTTACAAACATAATAATACATTCTTGTTAGTTCGAGTATTTCTGCCGTATAAAAATACCGCGTGTACTTCAATGTGAACTTGACAAAATATTTACCGAGTAAATTTTCATGTATACATATATTTAACATATAAAGTTTTTTTTTTTTTTTTTTAATACACAATCTTACACGTTTCGTTGTAAAGCGAATATAATGAAAATTTAAGCGGCATTAATTTAGGAAAAATTTAAAAAAAAAAAAAAAAAGCATTTCACTTTGTCATTTGAAAAAGTTTGAATAAAAAAATATTAAAACACATGTATAAAGTATTTTGATCTTTCGTTTAAAAGAAAATATATATTTCACTTAATGTTATTGTGCATACCAGAGCGGAGTGTATTATAAAAACATAACGAAATAATGGCGGCGTGTATTTTTGATATTCTAAAATTAAACATCATTAGATTTTTTATAGAACTTTTGTAATCGAATGACGATATTCAAAAATAAGTAACTTTATTTTATAAATTAAAGTCGAATTTTTTGAAATTTATTAATAATAAAAAGTGAAAATAATATTTATTTTAAACTCACCTTTAGTGTACTTGATATTTTATATTATAGGTATATAATGTGTGAATATACAATGGAAAATAATCATACAATAAGTGTAATTGGATTTTAAATAAATTCAAAGAAAACTACGCACTCTCGATGTATTTTTTAAAATCAATACAATGTGTAGTAAAAAAAAAAAAAAAAAAACCTTAAACTTTTGTAAAAAGAAAATGCAAGTTATATAAAGTTACGCCATTCAATAATCGATACTATTTAAAGAGTAAAGTAAATATTTACTCGGCATCTATGTATCTTGTATTTGAAAAAGGGCTCGATAATGAAAATTGAAAAAAGTACTATTTCTTTATGAGAAAATATATACTTACGAGAAAATGCAGATATATTGTCTTGTTAAGTGCAAGCAATAACAGAGATGTTTAAGATATTAAAATTTATAAATATCGTGCGCTTGAGATTCCGATGTTTAAAAAAATTGACTTTTTTCTCTCGTAGAAACGCAACGTTAAAGTAAAAGAGTAAAAGTAAAAGAAGTAGAACGAAGCTGGGCGTAAATGTATCGCAGTTTCTCGGGGCTTGAATAGACGCATAGAGAAAGAAAGAGGAGAAAGATAAAAAGTAAAAGCACCGGGCGATAAAAGGAAAGTAGAGGATATATAAGGAAGGAAGCGAAGGTGGCTCGGCAGAGCCGCTGGATGAATCCGTTTCCACGGGATGATCGAAAAGCTAAGCGGGTTAACCAGCGGCAAAGAGGAGAGCGAGGGATCGGTTTTGCAGGTGCAGAGAGCCCCGTAGGGGCCGTACGGGGCGGTTGTTGTATACGTGAGTATTGAGTACGAGAGAGGACGAAGCCGAGGTAAAGGGTAAGTCCTCCTCGATGCGGCACGAAGAAATAATGCGGCTTTTTACCGGAAAAGTAAACGGCGCCGGGCTCGGCTACCGTCGGAAAAGAAACAGAGACGCAGCCGCGCATCGAGCCTTTGGTTCGTCGACGCTACGTCGCCCGAAGCAACTGCGGCACTGTCGCGGTAGAGTCGCGGCCCTCTCGCGTTTATGGCTCGTATACGTTTGAGAACAACGACAATGGGCAAAAAAACGCCCGGCGATGCCTCGTCCTACTTTCCTCCTCCTCCTCGTTGTCGTCGTCATCGTCGTCGTCGTCGTCGTCGTCGGTTCTTCCCGCTTTGTCCCGCGGCGCTCTTCTTTCGCTCGACTTTTCTCCGGCTCCTTTTTCTGCCTTTCACCTTTTCCTCTTCTTTGTAGCATCTTTTTCTTTCTTTCTCTTTCTCTCTTTTTCTCTTTATACCCGGTGGCGTCTGCGGAGCGCGAGCGCGCGCTTCGGCTCCCATAAATCAAAGCGAATCGCAAGAAAAGCTCCCCGCGCCGCCAAATCGCGAGCTCCTTTCCTAGATCGTTCCCTTTCTCGCGCCCAACTTCTTTCATCCCGTGCATTTGCAGCCTTCCACCAGCAGACCGCTCTCTCTCTCTCTTTCTCTCCTCTCTCTTCCCACCACTCGATTTCTTTTGTTTTTTACGAGTTTCTCTTTTCCTTCCTGGCCCCGCATCGGCCCCTTTTTTCCTCCTCGGCTCCCGCACATTGTATTTTGCCTCTCTATCAGCCTTTTTCGGCTCAACTTTTTTATCTTCCCTCGCTGCCTCGATGCTTTTCCTCAATCTGCCCCATTGTAATAGAGCGCTCTTCTTATCTCTCCTAGGAAGAAAGAGCCCTTTCAACTCCCTGCGAGTCGAATCAATCCTTACCTCGGATATCGATCGATCGACCCTCCAACGTTTTCAATTGCTCCTTCGCGTATTGAATATTTTCACGCCCCGTCCCTCTCTCCCCTTCCGTCTTATCGTTTATATTATTACATAATTTAACTTTGTTTTCTCAGATTTAAAAAAAAAAAAAAAAAAAAAAAATGAGAGAAAAATTTCGGGCCACGATAATTTACCGTTAAATCGACCGTTTTCGCCTCGCTCCACCGAGTGCTTCATTGTAAATGCGCGCTATCTCGCTCGGGGGTAATATGGTCAAGTCTCAAGTTTTCTCATTCAAAATGGTTGTTCCAAAGCTACTAACCTAGGTTACTAACTCTTCCGTGCACTATATTAAATTTTTAATGTGAAAAATTCTTGTCATTAAAGTTGCTAAAACTCCAAGGCTCGTCCTATAAAGTCCATTTAGCAAATAGCGGAGATGAAGGTTTTTAAAAAATTTAACGAGATTATGTGTTCATTTTATAGAAAAAAAAAAAAAAAAAAAAAAAAAAATGATGAACATTTATCATACCTAATATCAGTCATTAATTATCCATTAGCTGCAATTTGCCTCGTCGAAGCTCCGCGTAATTACAATCAAAGTATTTATGATTTTAATTCGAAACTTTAATAAGTGAACGAGAACAACTTGAAAACTATCCAGCAACTGGTTTAATTACCCGAATCGAGGCGTACGCATAGGTAGACGCGCGGCCGTACACCTCATTAACTTTATGAATGGAAGAGTTTCTTATCTCAAGACGCGTGGTTATCGGGAAAACAATATTCCCCTTCGAAGAAAATCGATGCGCGTTCGTTTTTGTTTAAAACACCGCGAGAGGGACTTGTTTTTTTTTTTTTTTTTTTTTTTTTTTTTTGACGTGAAACATCCAATGGCGCTCCACGGCGCTTGGTAGTGAATGCGAATGATCGGAGCTCGGGGATAAAAAAAAATAAGTGCGCCACGCGTCCCATAGAACGTACATGTATGCGCGCGTGCAGAGTGGGCCCTTGTATCATCAGGCAGCGCTTCCCTCTCCACTGTGCTTCACTGTGTGTTAAGAGGGTAAAGCGTACGACGCTGTGTTTCTGTATGTGTATTTGTCGTATGCCTGCGCGTATTGCTCTGCACTACCTTTTCATATTACCAATAAAGTAAAAAATAGTACAAAAGTAATACTTGAGAATAAATTCTAATTTATGAAGAACGAGACAATAGTTTCGATGCTTTACATTTTCTTTTTATTATATTATAAATAATAAATGTCTAGTAAAGTACTTACAATTTTTTTTTTTTTTTTTCAGATTAGCGAAACATTTTTTTAAATTTTATTTTATAATTGTAGTTTCTTTACGAAAAAATTGAATTTCACTTTTAATTTTTGCAAATAATTTTGAATAATTCATTTTGAAATATTATAAACTTTAAACATTATTTTGATATTTCGTTTATGCTGTCCTCTAAAACAAGTACAACAACTTCGATGAACTGTACTATGGTCCGCCATATCAGAAAATTTGACTATGAATGATAAAATTTATTTTTTTTTTTTTGCATAAGTTAAATTATATTTAATAAAAACCCGTTTGTTCCAATTGTTTAACGTATATTGCCTTTTAATACATTTATATTTTTGTAATACTTATGTACACATTTTTACACAGAAAATTATTAATTTTTACAAATTATTAATTTTTGTTTTAATTTCGTTCAAATCAATAATAAATTATGTTTCATATTTGTCAGCCCTCCCGTGACGGTTTAATTTTTTCTTTTTTCTTTCTTTTTTTTTTTTTTTTTTTTTATTATTTCTCAAGCCATAAGGAATCGCATCGCTGAAATTTTTTACATTTTAACGCTTTATAACGAAGCGCGATAAAGTTTCGTCGAAAATAAAAGTTATCTCGCGATGTATACGAGCGGCGAACGTGCAGAGAGTTAATCCAATGAAGCAAAAAATATAGGGTTGATTCATAAAAATGAACTACAACGAAATGATTAATCGAGTTTATAACAATAGTAGCGTTAATTAAAACGAATCGCAGCTCGGCATCAGTTATAGCTTAGAGTAGTAGCGTCAAGGGAAAGGGAGAGGGGTGAGGGGAGAGAAAGTCTATCGGGATGCAAAAGGTAGGGGAAATAAAAGTGTATTGGTGCATGAGTAACGTGTTTAATATTTCCAGCGCCTTGATCGCTTTTCTTTTGTGCGTTTAATCGTCTCCCCCCCCCCCACCCCCCTCCCTCCACCTCCACCTCCCATCCGTAATATCTCATACTCCGAACTCGGTCCGAGGAGACGTAGACGGCCGAGGCGATGGCTCGTATCTTTTTGTTTTATATTTCTCTTCTTTTTGTTCGTTGATATTCCCCGTACCTTCCGATCTTCTCCCTCGCGTGCGCGCGCGCGCGCGCACATCCCAGAGGTGCATTACGCGCGTTACTGCCGCCGCGCGCGCGCGCGCGCACTTGCGCAACTGGCCAACGCGCAAAGTAAAGAGGGAAAAGTTGGAAAGTTACGCCTCGCGAGCGCAGCGGGACAAGAAAAACTTTCTTACGACTACACCTCATCGCCGATGTCGGTCCTATTTTTCTCTCTCTCTCTCTCTCTTTCTCTCTCTTTCTTTCCCGGACGCTACTACAAAGTGCAACCGTTGACGATGGCTCTCTTTCTTGCTCTTTCTGCCTTTGTCTTTCTCCTTCTCTATTTTTGCCCGATGCCGGCCGATCAGCGAGCTCGGCGCTTTATCATTCCACGTCATCGATTCAATTATGCCGGCTTCTTTATGGCGAGCCAGTCAAGAGAATATCTCTAATTAACGATGACTTTGTGCCGCGATACGAATAGAGTAGTAACGTCGACTGGCAACGTCGCTCGAAGCGGGACACGTATATATACATACTGCTCCCGATGTTCAACGGTGTACTCGATGCTACTGCTGCTGCTGCTTTTTATCGAAACGATTATTTCCGGTACGTTGAGCGTCCCTGATGACGATGCTCCACCTACTCTAGAATTGTCTTGCCGCATCGCGCCTTTTTCCTTCTCCTAAAGACTGTTTCGCCTGATTACTATGTAATTACGCCGTTTTAAGCGCTTTTATCTCTCCGCCCATTGTCCCCCTCTTTCTCTTTCTCTCTCTCTCTCTTTCTCTTATTCCACTCTTCCTCGCTCTCTCCCCTTTTTCCCCTCTCTCTCTCTCTCGTTCGCTCTCTCGTTCTCTTTCTTCGCAGATCCTACATTATTCATATAATTGCGTGCATTTGCATAAAGCCGCGTTTTCTCAAAAATTCATTGGCTTAAGGCTGGACGAAAAATTAAAATTCTTTTTCTCGCGTATGCTTGAATTAGCAAATGGATACTTTTAGCAGCAAGAGTAATTTTCTTGGAAAACGTCCATTTTTTGAACAATGTTATCCTCTAGCACCTACCACTCCTAGGGAAGATAAAATTTCAACTGTAAAACTCATCGCGCTTAAGTGCGAAATCCAAGCGGCTTACCGATATCCTACATGTTTTCGAGCGTTTGCAAAATTTTGTTTAATTTTTCATGTCTACACTAATCCGATAGAATAAATAAATATATATATATATATGCATCTCTCTATTATTTATTACCTTCATTGAATGATTTCACATTTTCCATAAATTTTTAAGTATTATAAATATAAATATTCAAGTTTTTATTTAAATCATCAAATTTAATCAAGAGAAAAACTTTTCCCTTGTTTAAAGTCAAATTTATGTTTTATACGCTAAATGAATTTCGGGTGTTAAATTTATATGAAACTCGTCACTTTAGTTTTTCAATATAAGGCAAATGATTGTCATGACAAATATACTTTTACCATAAGATTTGCGTTACATTTTTAAAATTGAATACACATTTTCTAAACTTATTTTTTATTATAGTTATATATATATATATATTTTCATACTTTGTACAAATGAGTTATTTTCACATTATTTTTTATTTAGGTTCAATTGTATAAATAGAATTTTAAATAATAAAATATTACAATTGTTGATATTAAAATATTTAAACTATTTAAAAAGTTAAATATTTTTAAAAATTGAAATAAAACTTTTTTTTTTTAAATAAGGTATCACAATCAAATTGAAATTTAGTTTCACTTGGAATTTTATTTAGTTTCGTAACTTTTAAAATCCAAATTGATGAACTTTTTGTTCATTACGTAATAGTAATTCGCTTTTTATTAACAAATTTTTTTTTTTTTTTTTTTTACTCATTGTAATGAATTTAGATTTTAAAAATTTTAAAAGTCTCGTTTTCGAAAATAAAATCAATTGTACTTTCTCTCTAAATTTAAATCACGTAGATATCGTAAAATCATTTTAAATATTTTACACTATATAGTTCTCGTAAAAAGCATTTCAATACTAATTCAATAAATGATTAATTATTATATGAGTATTTAGTGTAATTTAGTTACGAGAATCAAAATATCTACTATTGATTTTAAATTTAAAAAGTTTGATTTATAAAGATTAGGTTAGTATAAATATAAAAAATATCGGTCGGTTATCGGGTCATCAATAAATTAAAATAAAAACGAGTCGAGCGATTTGATTTCTATTAATAATACCGAATCGCGTTAATGGAAGATAATGGCTGGATAAAATAGATCATTACGCGATCGTGAAATTAGAAATTCGAGGTAAAAGTCGTATCACGTATTGCACAATGATCCGATTTAACCCGCAGAATACCTGCATCCCTTTCCGGAGATTTTAATTTTCGAGAGCTCGGGCCTCATTCGAAATTTAACAATTCTCTCGTAGAGAAACACAGCTCGTTCGATGGCCGAGGAAAATTTTTGAATAGCCGTATTCCCGCGGCTCGATTATAGCTCGGCGAAGTTACGGGTGGTTAGAGAACGAGCGCCGAGCGATATCCGCGCGGCTAAGGGCCGCGAGAGGGGCGTTGCCCTAGCCCCGATACGAATAAGCTCCGCCGCCGCGTTAACGCGCTAGCCGCGCATTCGTGTTTTTAAAAAACGGGTATACCTAACGAGAGCTCTCGCTTTCTCGTACTCTCCAGGACTATTGAGAGAGCATTACCGCCCAGAGCCGATATTATCGTCCGTGCACGCGAACTCTTGAAAATCTCCGAGCGAAATCTCCGCTCTCACCCCCTTATTCAATGCCCAAGAGCTCGGCGAGCGCGCATCGACTTTTTTTTTTTTCTCTTCTCCGCCTCCTCCCTCCACCCCCCCCCCCCCCTTCCCCTTCCCACGACTCCCCGACGCTCCGGCTTTATCTTCCCTTCGCTTTGTGGTTCGTCCTTTAGGTATATTACCTCGATACTGCTCCGAGAAAGCGAGAAAGAGAGAAAGAGAGAGTCTACGAGGTAAACGGTCATTTCAGCAGAGTACGACTGCCTGCGAGGGCAAAGCCTGCGGGAAATAAATATAACTTTTCTCCGCGCGAGGGTAGCGCCGGTGGTTTACTCCGTTAGTAGCGGCGCTCGTTCGTTTCGCGATACTCGTTTACGGGGCAAGTAGATGCGCTCGCGCTCGAGTCAGCCGCTCCTCTCTCGTACCTCCGCTCGCTTCCGAGGCAATCCCCCGGCTCGCGGGGCTTTCGCGAAAGCCTTTTCTCCCTGGGCGACTCCCTGATTTATCGAGGGCCCGCGTCTCGCGAACCGCCATTGCCCGGCCCTCGTTTACGTTTGTACCATTATTTCTCGGTGGCTCACGGAATCCGTCTTTTGCTCCCGCAGGCCGAGATTACTTTGCTTCGTGGCTAATCTCGCGCTTCGCGGCTTTCTGCACGAACCTCCGCGTTTACGCACCAGCGACGCCTCGGTGAACTTGCAGATAAGAACGCCGAGGATTTTAAAAGCCGGCGTGTTAAATTAATCATGAGAAATTTTTTTTTATTTTATTGCCGAATCCATTATAGCGAGCGAAGGATTTTGAAAAAATTTAAAATTATATTGGCCATCCGTAAAAATCAATTTACTGATAAAATTCAATTTTTAAAAGCGATTCGTTATTTTTCTGCAAAATAAAAAAGATGCTCAAGTTTTATTATAATTAACGAGAATTCCGCATTCGGGTTCAGTTTTTCAAATTTTCAAATAGCAGATTTTACTAGTTGATTCGACCAATTTAATCCCAATAGGTTTTTAATAGGGCTTATTTTTGTATTTAAATTTAATACTACAAAATTTAAAATGTGAAATTCTTAACAATAATGAATCTCCTTGCATTAAATTTTTTATTTATATGCTTATTGAAATTTTAAATTAGTTGATTTCAAAACATTTTACTTTAAAATGATATACCTAAACCGCTAGATTATTTGCTGCCTCACATTTTAAAACATGAAGAATAATACATCACGAGAATTTCTAGGTAGATTCTTTATTCGTTTTTATTTCGTTGCTTTTTTTTTATTTTTTTAAGAATCATTGTATTTTTTTTTTTTTTTTTTTTTTTTTTTCAATGAAAAATTGAGTGCAGTATCGGTTATTTTAAATTTCAATCAACCAAGTGTTTGCCGTTTTGAATTTTCAACAATTAACATCAAAATAATTTTAATCAATATTTCAAAATATCTTAATAATGACAAAATTCTTAAAATTATTAAACTTTTATGGTTGAAAAATCCTCTTTATTTAATTATTTAGTTAAATAATTCAATTAAATGTTTAAAAATTTTAGTTAAACAATTTAATTAAATATAATATAATGTAATAAAAATGACTATATTCTGTTGTTAATATACTATGATTAAAAATCATAGTTGTCAGATACATAAAATGATAGTTACGTTTACTACTCTAAAATAGTCGATTTAAATTCAATGTGCAATTACACAACATAATAAAAATGACTATATTTTGTAGATTAATATACCTAAAATGTAGTCAACATAACTATCAAAAATAGTTCTTAGTATTCAAAATATTTGTTTTCACAAACGAGAAATTATAATTAAGTTTACTACTCTAAAGTAATAGATTTAAATTAAATTAACTAATTGAATATAGTAACGATGACTATACAATATGAGTTGATATAGCTAAAAATAGTCAATTTGATTAATAATTATAATCAAGAATTTCAAAATATAATAGTTGTCCCCCCATAGTTATTTTTACTATGGACTTTTTTCTCAGTGTATTTTCTTAATATTTAAACTAAATTCGATACAAGTACATAATTATTTGGAACTGACAATATCATTTTTACGAATTTTCGACGTATATAATTTTTAATTAAATTTCATTCTGATTTTGAATATTAATTTTATGAAAAAAAAAAAAAAAAAAAAAAAAAAAAAAAAAAAAAATAGAAATAACAATTGTTATAAGTTTAATGCTTATTCCACTTGCAAGTGAATTTCAAATTACATGAATCGATTAATATCGATTAATCTTGATTAATACGTAATTATGTATTTTTAAAATACTCTTATTGCACACAAACTCTCGTTGGTAACTTATTCGAGTTAAAATCATTAAACCAGAGTGTTCTCGTTTCAAAAGGTATAGACGAAACGTAAATAGTTGCTTCGATAAAGCGTAGCGCGTATCGCTTCTTTTTTAATACGGTTGTATACAAAGCGCAAATCCTTCTTTCTAATTAAAAATGCAATTTTCCCGATGCTAGCTCCCAAGCAATGATGCGCAGTAAAAGAAAAAAAAGAAAAAAAAAAGAAAGAGAGAGAGAGAGAGAAAGAAGGAAAAAATGAGCGAGTGATAAAAAGACGGGTGCGAAATAATTTGAAAAAGGTTGAAATATCGTAGATGTGAAACAGTTAATCACCCCCGAGAGAGAGAGCGGCAGCTTTCTTAAATCGGGGGTATAAAATTTGTCGCTACTTTATAACCGTTACTCGAGATAAAGGGCGAGCCATCGCGCCGATGAAAAACACGCGGAGCATCTGGAATATCGATGGTAACTAGCGTCGCCCAACCGCTCGTTTATTTTTCCACGTTTCTTTTTCCTTTTTTCTCGCGGCAGCAATGGCGGCAGTAGCAGCAGCACCAGACACGAATCTTTTCTGGCCTGATCGATTTCTAATCGAGTCGCTCGTCCCCCCCCCCCTACTTCTTATACGCTCCGTGACGAACGCAAACTGCATTTCCACTCGGTCTCCTTTTTCTTCTTCTTTTCTACGATATCGTCCCGGGGGAAATGGAAGAAAGCATCGCGGGTGAAAATCTCCCGGGCCGATAAACGGAAAAGAGAGAAAGAAGAGCGAGGGAGGGCCCGGGAACGACGAGGGTCGAGCCGCCAGATGTTCCGGCTCCGAGTGTTTTTCCAGTCATTACACGCCGGCTAATCCCGCGCCTCGCAATAAGCCCGCGTCTAAGGTCGTTAGCAAGATTCGTACCGACGAGGCTTCTCGTCGTCGACTTTTGGGAACGGCGACGGAGAGGGCGAGGGAAAGAGCCCCCCGGGGAGAACGGCTCCCTCGTTTCGCGCTCTACGATTATGATTGCTCTCCGTTCCAAAGGGGAGGGAGAGAGAGGAGGGTAGCTTTTATGGTAAATCCGAGCGCGGCGTCGAACGAAGAGAAAACACCTGCTCGAATAGCTGCGTCGCAATAGCAGGGAAGGAAGCAGAGAGGAATTTCTGCTCGCCGTCGCTCGACAGATACTCGCGCGTCTCGCGGCTCTCGGCTATTTTCCTTTCGACTTTTTTTTTTTTTTTTTATCCGTGTCTAGCGCGAGCTTCGTCTGATATTAAACTTTGCCATGTGGAAAAAGTGATTTATTCTGGAAGATTTTACTTTTCCTCCGTGGAAAAATGAAGAAGAAGAAGAAAAAAAAAAAAAGAAAAATACGAAAGAGGAAGAACCGACGGTAAAAAGAAAGTCGCTTTACACCGCGAATGAGGAAGAAAACTACATTATTTCTGTCATGTACCAGAGGAGATGTATGCATTTTCAACGTTTTCTCCGCGACTTCTGGGAATTTAGACTGATTTATAGGTTGTATAATTGTAGCGTAAGAGGTAAGGGAGCGACAGCACGAAAAGGGAATAGAAAGAGAGAGAGAGAGAGTGAAGAGGGAAGAGGGAAGAGGCTTTGAAGAGGCGTGGTATCTGGGGAAAAACACGCGATGGCAAAGCCTTGCCTCGCAATTGCGAGCATTCGTAAAAGCATGCATCTTGATTTATTAGTATACATTAGTATTTTGTATGTACTTTTCCTTTGTCGTACGCATATATATATATATATATATATAGTTCCGCGCTCGGGCACGAGTAGCGATGCGTCGGCTGGGAAGCTTTCTGCCACGCGATATCCTGTTTGTTAATCCCGTAATCTGAGATTTTATCTCAAATTTATTATCTCTCGGCTCAATATGTTAAACAAAGAGAATGGCTAGTAATGACCGATTTATCGATTAAAACGTTTTTTATATAAGGAGGAAATAGTTTCCCCTTTAGAATTCTCCGCGTCGATGATTTAATTGATAACGCCTCGTAAATCAACGAGTTTACCATTATTGTGTAAGAAAAACTTTTCTTAACGTTATTGGAATTGATTATATATTTTTAAAAACGTAAACTTGATATGCTTTTCATCAAAGTGAAACACATCCAGCTGCAACTCCACTTTTCTGAAGTACATATTTTTGCCGAATAAATATCGCCGCGTATACCCTATAAAATTCGAGTGAATGAAAATGGATATAAGAAAAAAAGGAAAACGTTATTCTTATAGCGATATACTGAGTGATAAGCTTCGTGGAAAAATAAATATTATTGTAAAAAATTTTATTTCCAGTTTTATAAATCCATGCTAGCTATTCAAATGCAAAATAGAGAAGAAATAGAATATATACATGCTCGCTAGAGGAGAGGAACAAACGCGTCGTTAAAAGACACGAGAAGTAGAGATACAATGCAACGCGTTTGCAAGCATTTAACAAAACCTCGATTTTTGAATTCACTTCAATTGTAAAGCAACGTGTATGTAGGAATCGAGTTTAAACAATTTTTTTTAAATAAATAATCTCGAGAGTGTAGATACAGACTTTTTTTTTTTTTTTTTTTTTTTTCTCTACATGTATAATCCGCGAAAACCAATTTACTTTACATTATCGTTACGATAAACTCGCAATCATTTTTTTAAAACTTGTAACATATTTCGATAAGACAAAAACATTAATAAATATCGCGACCTAAATTTTTTCGAATATATGTCCTCAATTTAGTTGTATAAGAAATGAAATAAACTTCATTATTTTTTTACGGGAAAAAAAAAAGTGAAAAAAAAAACAATGGTTTTGATAAAGTAGTTGGGTAAATTGTTTGACCATTTCTTAAATGAAACAAAATGAACTTTAGCTTAACTCGTTTAAAATCGCTGCTGCTTTTTAATAATTCTTAGATTCGAAGTTGGCGTTCGTTTCGAGCTTTGGCAAATAATTTTATGCGGTTCATTCGATTCATCTTCGCTGACCTGATTTTTCAAATAGAATTATCCGCTTATGACCGAGCGGTTGTATCAATGTTTAATTAAATTCTCATAAGCCGCGCGTTAAAATCGAACATTCTTTACCGCCGGCAAACTAATTTTTATTTTTTCACGATATTCAGTTTAACGCTTTGTGTCCAACGTTATACAATATCTGAAAATTTTAACGAAATTATGAAGGAAAAGAGAAAAGAAGATTTTTCGCTCTCGCGCGAGTAAGCAATAAAGTGGTATAAGTGAAACGGTAGTTAAACAGAAACAGGCGAACTCGGCACATAATCCCTTATAATTCTAACAAGCTCATTAGACGGACCGTAGGACAAGCGAGGACCGTATCGTACCGTCCCTCTGCGCGGCTATCATTGTTTCTCCCCGCCGTCAGCATTATAAAACTGTCGGGTATTCGTACGTATACACTTACATGTATACGTATGTACATACGTATATACGCATATGTACACAGCCGAGGGGAAGAGAGCGGGCGCAAACACACGCCGGAGTAGCGCGGAAGGGACGAGGAAAGCCGTTGCGAGTCTGGGCGCGCGACGAGGAGGAGTAGGCGAGAGAACGCACACAAGAGGAGAGAACTCTCGGCACTTCTCCCGGCAAGCGCGCGCGAGCGGCGGCTTTTCAACCGCGGTTTACGTCTCTCTGCACACCTTTCGTTTGAGCTACGCGCTCGGATTTACGACTGCGAAACTACTTGCCGCTCTGGATCTCTCTCTCTCTCTCTCTCTCGCCAGCCGGCGGCGGTTCCCTCCGCCTCCCTTTCGGCCCGAGCTTCTGCTACGATTTCAACGCGGAGAACGTGGAACGCGTTGAATTTCGAGGCAACTCGGCACTCGTTTGCTCGGAAGACATTATCGATCCCGAGCTCTCTCATTGGATTACTTTGCGCTCACTTTCTACTCCGAGTCCATCTCACGGTACAGTGTCTGCCCGGACGCGTTAAAGTACGCGCGCGCGCTATACCGAGACATTTCCACCTACGCGCTTATCTACCTGCGCATCTCCTCTTCCCGACCTCTCAATTCTCTAGGGCCGCAACGTTCCAGGGACGCGTCGCGAGGCCGGAGGGAAGGGCCGCGCGAGAGAACGAAGAGGAAAGAGCCAAGAGAGAAAGAGAGAGGGAGAGGGACAAATCGCTGAGATAAAACGAAGACGAGCTCGCCGAGACAACGACCGGCGAAAACAAAGACACGAGGGAGACGAGGATTTTTTCTTATGACCGGCGCCGGCCAACTCAAACTCGCTCGACATCTCGTTTTTTTCGTCAAAAAAAAAAAAAAAAAAACGAAAAAAAAAAAGAAGAAGAAGAAAGAAAGATAAAAAGAAAAAGCAAACGAGAGCAAAAAAGGAAAAAAAAAAATTGACGAACGTTAAGGAGCTTTCGCGCAAAGCTCGCGTGTCCAATCGATTTTAATAAAACGTGAGTCTCTCCGTCGAGAGTCGTATAGCGCCTCGTTACTATGGAAACGATAAGGAATTTAGCATAAGCGTCGGGTACCTTGGTACTCGGACAGTTTATGATATACCTTATTTGCGCTCGCTCGTTCGTTCTTCGGCACGTGTAAAGCGAAGGCTTTTTGTACATACATATATACACATATACATGTATACATATACCCACACATAGATCTCGTGCAAAGCGCTCGAGCGCGCGTTTACATTTTCTATGCGCGGCTAAAGCAAGCTCTTCAATTTTCGAAAGCCTGTAATTTGCGGCCGGAGTACCGAATTCTATCTCGGCAGCCGACATTTTATGGGCTGCACCGGGAGCGCGTCGCGTAGTCGTACTTTTTCTCTACTCCCGATCGGCATCCGTCCGACTTTGGCGAAAGAGGAAAAGAATCACGGCGAACAAAAAGACAAAAAGCGGAGATCGTACGAGCTGCCACCGAGAAAGTGAGAGAGAGAGAGAGAGAGAGAGAGTAAGGAGGGGAGAAGGTGAACGGTATCGGAAGTACGTGGCCGGCATGATGTAACGAGCTGGATTTCGTCCGATCTCGGCTGTTTCGAGAAATAGCCAGACGCCTCGGCGTCCTCGAATGTCCGCAGTTCGACGAGCCAGCAGAACGATGTCTTATACTTGTCCAACTCGACTCCTCTCTTTCTCTCTCTCTCTCTCTCTCTGGCTTAGCTCGAAGAGGCGAGCATTCTTCGCCGCTTTGATTTACCGCCGACTCCCGAGTCCTGGCTCGGGCCACTTACCGCTCGCGCGCTCTTTCTCCTCACGGCGCTGCGGAGCGGCGTGCGGTGCGAGAGGCGAACGTTCCACGCTTTGTTCCGGCGAAAATCGATATTTCGCGGCCAGCGTCGACGCTCAAACGGCACTCGTCCACGTCCTTTCTTCCTCGACGAACCCTTTTCTTTCGCCCATTCAGCTTCTTTAACTATCTCGAGCCTCTGCAGCCCTTCTCTCTCCCCCCGCCTCACTCCGCGAGAATTTTACGCTTACCACCGCGGTAAGACAGACCGATCGATCGCCCGACTTTTCCGCGTGTTTGCTTTTCTTTTCGCGAATATTGTTTTCCATTTAACCCTCCCTCCCTCCCCCCCCCCTCTCCCGCGACTACGACGAAGAACTTTCCCTTTCGAACTTTTCAAAGTCACGTTAAAGACTTTACAAAGTTTTTATTTTCTTTTTTCGTTTTTTTTCTTTTTTTTTGAGGTTACCGAAAAGGGGGGGAGGGTTTGCGGTAGACCAAAGTTTGCGTTAGCAGTAAGTACACGAAGGTGTTAAAACCTCACGACAGCTGGAATACGTAATTTTTTCACGAGTCATGAATGTTCCATGGGGTTCCATTAGCTGCCGGAGTAGCGCCCGAGCAAGCAGCCTTTTAAACGTTTAATAATCCATACTTTAGATAATCTTCTTTTTACTAAAATAATATTAATTAATAAGAGCGTTGTGCTTTGCCGGAGAGAACACGTGCGCTCATTCGCTGGAATATGTCGGTTAGAATTTCACTAAAGCAAGTGAAACTTGGCTTGTAACAAGTGAAAATCTTTGTGCGCGCGTCATTAAAGTGCACCAAAGCATTAAGTGCATTAAATTACATACTAATTAGATTTCTTATTTTTGAACATTATGATATACTCTTGGATGTTTAAAAAGTTTTAAACCATCGGATATGAATTAATGGAATTGGAAAATTATTTTTGCATTTTATTTTCCAATTCGACTTTTTCGTTTAATTTATATTTTATTTCTCCATTTATACTTTAATTTCCAATCATACGTAAATATGTTTAAAAAATGTTATTAACCCATTATGTACCAAATGTACATGATGTTGGCGCTTGACTTTGATTCCTCGTCATTTGCTCATTTGTGATTCGATTTTGATGAAAATTGGTATTCAAGTACATTCGAGTATGCTCTTTTTGAAAAACCTAAAGTTTTTCCAAAAAACTGCAAAATAAAAAAAATATGTCCAATTTAAACAAAAAAAAAAAAAAAAATTGAAAATTTTTTAAAAGTTTTCGTAGTTTTCGCTTTACCAAAAAATGTGTCTAGACCATTCGATTTTATTTTTTTAGAAAATCTTTCTTAAACAAAATAATATGACCGCTTAAATGTCGGAAAATTTTTGAAATGTATAAATATTCGTTAAAAATGAAGTTTTTGTTGGAAAAATTTATTTTTTACGTTAAAAAATGTTCTCAAAACGAATTAACATCAAGATTATCATTATTGATTAATAAAATTCTCAAAATGTCGCCAACATCATGTAGATTCGAAACTTAATAGGTTAACTAACGTACTTTAACATATTACTAAAGAGCAAATAAAATGTTTGAAAATTTGATAAAATTGAATAATTTGAAGAGTGTACGTTGAAAGTTTATTCGGTAACAATAAACTAAATCGCTTTTAAAACAATATCCATTGTTGTCCATTAACAAAAACGGCATCTTGTAATTATCAATTATGCGTTAATTGATATTAATTAGCGCGATAAATTTACGCTAAATCGGAAATAATTCGCCGTTAATACGATATTGTGTAGCAGCTTTATTAATTCATTATAATTTGATTATACTCGACTTGCGGGCTGTTCGCCATAACGAAGGACGTATAGCTGCTTCATTTTTCTCGTCACCCTGACGCGCATCGCTTCATCCGTCCCTGGCGCAAATAGCTGCGCGAGCCGAGAGTTGCCGCTTATACTCGAGGTAGCCGAGAAATTTGTTGATAGGTTAGAAAGGAGAAGGAGAGAGAGAGAGAGAGAGAGAGAGAGAGAAAGGTAGAGGTAAAGGAAGAAAGGAAGATCAAGAAAGGAGAGACGCCGCAGGTAAAGAAGGAGGAGGAGGCGGATGAGCGAAGGAGCGAGGGAGCGAGGAGTGCTACGAAATAAAATGCGGACGATCGGCGAGTGCATCGCTGAAGGATCCAATTACGTTGCTAGCTGGTCCATTAGGTCGGACTTGCTTTGAGCCGTCGGTGTGCTGCCGGCCGCGCGTCCTTCTCGAAAAGTTGGAAAGCTCCGGCAAGTCACACGGAAAATTGCCGGGAAAAACTTGAAAATATGCGAAAGAGCCTGCCGTCGGCGCACACCGACTTTATATCGCCGGGACTTTTGCGCGGCGGTGAGTGAGGGGGTAGGGGGAGGAGGGGGAGGGGGGAGAGAGGAAGAGACGATCGCGCCGCGTACTCTCCGGAAAACTTCCTAGGTATGCTGTCCCATCCGCGCGTCGCTGCCGCTGTCACGCCTCGCGCTGGAATCTCGGCTCGGTTGTCGTCTCCTTCTCGTTCTCATTAGCCTCCACCGCGCTCTCCTTCCCCCCTCCCCCCATCCCTCAACCTCATCCCCTTACGTCCCTCTCTTTATCTCTATCTCTCGGCACTGCGGATCATTTTCCACTTTCCGCCACTTTTTCCTACCGTGTTTCCGTAATTTTCTTGCTGCAATTTCCGTCATTACCACTTCCTTCTTTGAGCTTACTATCTTTTCTTTCTTTTAAACCGTGGCGACATTGTTCAAATTTTCCGCATTATTCCTTTAAATACTTTGAGAAGTAAACTTATTATCTGAACGATGAAAAAAAGAAAAAAAAGTAAAAAAAGGAAAGAAAAAAGAAAAAAAAAAGAAAAGGCCTATTTTATATACATATATATATATATATATATATATATATACTTGAGACGTTATCACGAAAAAGAAAAAACTAGAGCTGATTGTGCAATAGTAATGTAAAGCTCGGGGATGTATTTATGAAAACGGAAAAGGAAGGGAGAAAAAAATTAAAAAACGTCTCACGGTAATTAAATTTTTATGAGAGAAAAGGTGATTACGACTTTTCATTAGCCTATAAAATTTTCATAAAAATATTTCTTTTACGTCGGTAGGAAATAATTATAAATTTAAAAATTATTATTTAAAGCGCATTATATTAATGAATGTAAAGAGAGCATATTTTGACTTTAATATGTATTTTATAATGGATATATTACATTCATGCAACCAACATATCTGGACGTATACATGATAAATAAAACTGTAACGTTAGCATTTCGCGCGATTTTAAATTTCATTAACCATATTAATATAAATGCAAAAATGTTTAATTTCATAATATTGCTTTTTCTCTCGTTTAAAATTGAACATCGTGTTTCAAATTAATGCTGTTGTTTAATTGGTTTACGTTTTAACAAATGTTTATATAATGGTAGAAATGAGAAAGTTTTGTTTTTAATAAACATTGCCAACCAAAAATTAAGTAGATGTGCGCGTTAAAACTTTTTATAATGAAAATCACTATAGCGATAATCTGTGATCGAAAAACTTATTAAATTCTCCGAGGCAATCAAATTTTCGTTATAAACTTGTTTCGTTGAAATTTTAAATTTGACATAATTTTGTTGCTCTTCCTTATTTGATTATTATTATATTTTATAATAATTTTTAAAAAAATGTAATTTACTAGATCGCATAATATAAAAATATAGAAACAGTTTTCAAAACTATATTTATTTCGTGATTTACGTGAAGGAAAAAATATTTCAATAATTCTTCAAAATATTTTTCATAAAATTTGAATGCGGATCGTATAAGCTTTTTTTATGATTTTGATAAAAATAAAAATAATAATCATACGAATGTCAGTTATTAAAAAACTATCAGTATTAGAAAAATATTTAAAAACTTTTCGTAGAAAAAAATTCTCTCCGTTAGCTTGGTTTACTCGATCGGAGATTGATTTACAAAGGAATTCGGCGTTCGCTTTACCTCGATTCGATAAGCGCAAGTACGTAATGCATATAGAGAGCGTTTACGTACGTTGCAATAAAATTTACGATAACTTTTGATACTCGGTGGTTTGCTTAACTCGTTGAAAGTTTATTCAAAGGTGCGCGTGTATAAACAAACCCATATTTAACTTTCAAAGGAGACTCGAAATTTTTCCCACGAGACTTAGCTGTCGCATAATTTTTACATCGGTGTTTCGCCGAGAGCTTTTGGTGATGTTGCGCGTAGGTGTCGCCATGTAAGAGAGAAAGAAAGAGAAAAAAAAAAAAGAAATAGAGAAGCAAAGAGGATAAAAAAATCAGAGTACTGTGTGGCATTATGTAAGGTGAAGTATCTTTGTCGGAAGTGCTTCGTCGGGAGCAGGATGTCCTAAGCCCGTCGACTACAGGTCTCCAGTCAACAGTGTATTATGAAAAGTTATGCAGCTCGCTCGCGCCTGGTATGCATTAAAGAAGTAGAATGACGGAATAGAAATATAAATTTGCCGTGGCGCATTCGAGGAGAACCATTGGATGGAGCCGAGGAATCTTTCTTCTCGGCTCTCTCATGAAGTTCTTCGGTGAATTCTATGAAATTCTTCGGCACCGCGTTGCGAGAAAATTGAATTTGCGCGAGTTGTCGCGTTAAGTTTCTAGGTGAGCACAAGGATGGTGGAGGGTAAGGAGGATGAAAGGAGGAGGTTAGGAAAAGCAAAAGAAAACTACAGAGAGAAAGATGAAGCGCAAACGCGAGGTTAGAAAGAGTAGTAGTCGGAGAGAGCGAGAGCGAGAGCGAGAGAGAGAGAGAGAGAGAGAGAGATAGTCCTCTCCGACTCTCGAACTACGTATATAGATCTTGGAGGTTCGCGTTAGGCGAATACAAATGGTCGGAATGGCGCGCGCACCTTACCCTAGCAAAGTTCCTCTTGCGGATTGCACTCTGAGAGTCCCTGCTGAATGTCTTAAGACTTGATGCAGCCGTACGCGCAGCTGAGCGCGCGCTTACATCTATATATGCATATGCATGTACACACACACACACACACACACACACACACTTGCGAGCGCGCGCACACTTGTACGCGTGGGTTAGCGAGGGTGTTAAGCCAACAAAGGTCGAAGGAATCCGTGAATGGTCGGTTAAATCAAGCGGTCCAAGGGTCCCGAGGTTGGAGCCAACAGATTCGCGCGGCTTTAAACTCCCAGGGACGCGTCTCGAGGCTACAATTTGCAAACTATCGCCGATATTCCCTCGTACGCACCTTCAACTTTTCCATTGGTGTATTGACCGAGAATTACGCGGAGTCGGCCATTGTACACCCGAGGAAATATATATATATATATATATATATGTATATGTACTCAATTTCCAACTCCCCGGGTGCCCCGTTGCTTCTTTACTCGGTACTTTGGCAACTCCCTTAAGCGCTCGTCATTTATTTTTCTTTCTATTTTGCAATTACGCCCGAGATTCTTTGAATCCGTACGCAAAGTTGCGCTGTTATTTAACCATTTGCTCACTTGGCTTCTGCAAAAAAAAAAAAAAAAAAGCCGCGTTTCCGTACATTTTCTTTTTCTTTTCTTTTTTTTTTTTTTTTTTTTTTTTTTTTTTTCGAGAAATGAAAATATATAGGACAAGTTTGTTGACTGTTCAGCAAAAACTCCCTCTCCGCGTAACAAAGTCACTTTTATTATCATCCATTGCGACAAACTCGGTAACGAATAAAAACGTTACCTATCAAACGTCGCCTCGGTATTTTGCTGACTCTTTCGGAATAAAAAAAAAAATAAGAAAAAAAAAAACAGCGAGAGAGAAAATTAATATTGCTATAAACTTTTAAATGCGTTGGATGCATTTCATGGCGCGATTTATGTTAAAAGATTGTAGATGCAAGAGCCGAGGAAAAAGAAAATGTTCCTTCATCTTTAATCAAAAAGCTCGTTTTATAACTGAAACTCGGCCGTAAAGTGTAGTAAAAAATTGTGCATTAACGTTTTAACAAGATGAAATTTCATGCTCCATGAAATTTTATCGTGGCTAGTGTTCCAAGCCTAATCACGAGTAAAAATATAAGCATTTGCTTGTCGATAACCGATTACGTCCAGTTTATGCTGTTTAAACTTGATAAGATTCATTGCCATTTAACTCTGTGTTGTACAATTAAGAAATCGTTCGTTTACGAAAGTCGTTAATTACACGAGTCATGAAAAAAAGGCATTATTTCATCGAACGATGAGAACAAATCGTTTTCTATGCCTAAATATAGAAATGTAAACTTAAATGTAATATTTGTTTGATTAAAAAAAAAAAAAAAAAAAAAAAAAAAACACAATAAGGAAGATATGGCGGCAATAAATTATAAGGCATATTCGAGTTTGAAGCTGGAAATATTTTCGGTGCCAAAGCCTAGGCGTCATATGCACTATTGTGTCCAATTTGATGTACGCGGTAATAGAAAAAAATTTATCAGTGGATGCTTGGCTCCGAAAGTGCACAATAAACCGATCTCATTCGTAATGTTTAAAAAAAATAAAAGCGCGCCCGCAAGCTCGACGAATGTACGCGAGCTAAATAAAATGTGCGCGAACAAGCAGCGATAAATTTTTGCTGATTTTCTTCTCGTGGCGACACGGCCGTTGGAATTACAACGTTCCACGTTTCTCTCTCTCTCTCTCTCTCTCTCTCTCTCTCTCTCGGACTAGCAACGATCAGCGCAAATCATTTGATTTCTATTGTTATTATTTAAAAAGTCTCTCTCTCTCTTTTTTTTTTGTTTTTTTTTCTGCTTGATTGAAATTTACTTCTATTTTATCGATCGTCGTCGAACTGTGGTTTGTGATGTTTTATGCATTTATGGCGGTAAAATATCTGTCGATAACTGCATTTAAAAATCCGATCGATTACATTTGAATAGGTATGGACATGCTTCGGCACGCACCAACGAGTTTTTTTTTTTTTTTTTTTTAGCACAATTTTAGTTAAGAACCTTTGATTTAAAAATTTATAGTTTTATTTTTTTAAGAAAGGAAATTTGCGCTAATTAACAATTTAATATCGTTCAATTAGCTTCATCAGTCTTGTAACGTTACTAATTTTATAATTTATAGAAAAATGTGACAAAAAAAAATTAAAATTACAAGCAAAAGAGAAAAAAGACTTTTATTTAACGAGATAAAACACCTTCTTCATTGATTAAATAAAAGTAATTACATTTGAACAACATTTTTGTAATAAATTCATATTCTTTTTATTTTTCGTTTTTACATCTATAGCTGAATTTTGAAAAACAATTTTATAGTAAAAAAACAAAAATATTTTTATGTTCGAGGGCGTTTAACAAAGTAATAACAGCATACCGAGCTTTTTCGGGTATTATATAGTATCTCGCAAAAGTATGTAATAGATAAAAATTTATTTGCTTGGATATATTAAAAAATTTATTAAAAAATACCAAAGATAATCAAACTAATATATATATTTATTAAATGTGAATTTATTATTATTGAGTAAGGGGTCAAACTAACTAATAAAGCACCGTAATTTACCGTTTCAGATCGGCTCGTTGAAGAACTACTATCTGTTCGAGCACAAGCGGCTCCACAAGCGGTCGCTCAGCGTGAGCGAGCATCATCACAAGGCACTGAAGGAGGAACCGCACGTAAGCGCACGCGCCCCTTTAACCCACCCCCGCGATATATATATCGAAAGAGAGTATACGTATATAACAACTTGCTGCTTATTTCGTTATATACTTGCGCAAGTCCGGGCGTTTACGTCGGTGCCCGCGAAATTGCCGGGAGAAACGGGCGCGCAACGTTCGCTACCTCTTCCATTCTATCCCCCCGGCACTCGACACCGACACTTGACCGCCGCGCACCGAGTAATTAAATTTCCGCCAAGTCCCGATCTTTTTATTTTATACGACCCTGCTCGACCACCTCCTCCCTCCTCCCGCGCCGAGACTTTTTTTCTCACCATTAATTCACACAAATCCACCGACAACGTTCGAATAAACAATTTCCTGAATGCAGCACTTTTTTTTTGCATTTTTTTTTTTTCTTTCTTTTTCTTTTTTCATTTTTCGTTGTCGCGCGCGCCTCGGTGTAAGATAAACTTCCGTGGTTTCCACGGAAAATATTTTATTTTGCCTTCACTCGTCGTCGCTTTAATCGCGCGCTCTCTTTCTTTCTTTCATTCTTTTTATCTTTCTGAAAAAAACGGATAATTAGTTTCAATGTAATTTCTCGCTCTTAACAAATTGCAAGCTTTCAAATGACGTAAATCTTTTTACAAAAATCGTTTACCCAACTTGTCTTAAATTTCATTAAGAAAATTATTTTACTGTGAAATATTTTTTTTTTATTTTTCTTTTTTTTTTTCGTATTTGCTTCAATTATTTTTAATTATATTACTTTACCCTTTATAAACGCTTATTTTCATAAACATTCATTGAATAAAAACCCTATATAAATATATATGTTTGTTTTAACTACGAACGACTACAAGACAATCTTATTTACATCTAAATTTTCAATAATTTTGAATAAAATTTAATCTTTCTCGTTTTATAAAATACATTTCCTGACTAATTAATCGATTTCAATTCATGCAGTTATTTTATTTTAATTACCTTTTGGAAGAAAATATTTTAAATGAACCAATCAAAATATCTTGTTATGAAAAATGAAAATGTTTATTTGCAAAATTTCTACATAAAATTGCTTTTTAATTATGCTTAATTTAATAATAATATATATATATATATATATATATATATATATATATATAAATTTAAACTGTTGCCATGATTAAAAACAAATTGCTTCGCAATTAACCATTGTTGATTTTCTAATCTTATTGTTGAGCATAAAAAAAATATTAATTCAACATTACAAAAATCAAAAGCTATATATATTTCGATATCAAAAATTTATACATTATGAAGTTTACTTTAAAACGGTGAATAAACATGTAGTTTTAGAAACTGAAGAACTTTTGTAGAAGTCTTGATATACATTTTTACATCTTTTATAAATTTACTTTGGTTATTTTAATTAACTTTTCTATATTTTTATTTAATTTTGAAATGAGTCATTGTTAGCGTTACTTTGTTTTATTTTTCACCTTTTTTTTTTTTTTTTTTTTTTAACTATAAATAATAAAATTGTACGAAACAGGACATGATAATAATTAATTTTTTTTTTTATATAGCAATAGAAGAGAATAAATTGCATGTTAAATTATTAAAAATGTTCTTTAAATAATACTAAAGAGTTTCTGTTTTATTTCACGTAAAAAGATAATTTTTTTTTTTCAGATTAAATTTATCAGTAATTTTTATAAAAATAAAGGCTAATATTCATGTCGCTTATGACGAAAAAATTTAAATATTAATGAAATAGATTGTTCCTTTTTTATTTAAAATCGCCGATGTTAAATTTTTTAAATAGATTTAAATTTCGTAACAGTGATAATGTAATAACGTAGTTATCGTATTTTCATTTATTATTCGTATTAATAATTTATTAATGAGTTTCCGCTCACGCGTATTAACAATTCATAATGTTATCGAAATTAGTTCATTTCTTTTGTTTTTTAATAACTGAAAGCTTATTATTGTGGACTTGTTTCAATTTACAGTAAAATATGAAAAATGTATCGTTTGATTTTTCAAATTATAACTTTATCGAAATAAACTATTGATAATGAAAAATTTTTAAAATCGTATAAATGTCAATGTAATTATTGCTTAAAAAAAAAAAATTTATTTATCAAATCGAATCCAATCGGTATTATATATTTGTTAATATGCATATATATATATATATATATATATATTTATGTAAGAGTTATTTATATACTCTCGACGTCAAAATATTGACGCGTACATGATAAATTCACATAAAATCAAATTACTCGTCGCCATTAAAAGATATTAGATTAAAGAACTTTTGTTCCGAGTCGAGTAAATGATCGTTGAACTTTGTCCGATTTATAACGCGCGGCCAATGACATGAGCGGCAAGTTTAAGCGTAATCGGAACGATAAAGTTTCTCGGCGCGCGTATCTGATTGTACAAAAGAGGGGCTTTTAATCGATTGCAGGTACACTGGTTTCAACAGCAGCACGAGAGGAAGCGAAAGAAAAGGGACTTCACCGCGGCGGATTACGGTGCTCATCCTTTATATTTTCGCGATTACGGATTGAGACAGGAGAGCTACCACCATCAAAGGAATCGCGGCGTTCCCCTGCAAAACTTGTTTACCGACCCACTTTTCAAGGAACAATGGTATCTGGTAAGTTTTCCCATCTAGTGGCTTGCGCAGCTGCGTTCCACGCAAATTAACTCGTTGATAAATATATAGAGAATATCCCGTTCGTTTACGCGATGAAATTCAACAAGTTTTTATTTAATTCTCTCTAAAACGACGATGCAGTATAGTGCGTAATCAACTCGTAAATTAGTTAAAAAGTACTTGTAAAATGAGTTTAACCCGTTGCGAGAGGGAAAAAGCTAAATAAACACATCATAGCTAATTGTATTATTTAAAATATCCATCAACTGCACTTGCTATTTCTTTGCTATTTAAACTAGAAACGAAAACGTCTCTCTGCGTCGTTTCCAAGCTTCTAGAGAATAAATGTAAGTTGGAAAAATTTCAATTCGTCGATATACTCGTAAACGCTACATTAATAATTTTATCAACGCAATGGGTTTATTGGCCTTAAAAATATGAAGAAATCGAACGTTTTTCTTATAATCGCATGTTTATAAATAATTAATATATTCGCTTCACTGTATAAAATAACGTTTGATAAATAATGTATCGCGAACGATAAAATTTTGCGATGCAAATAATCGCCAGTGTGACAGTGATTAAAGTTGGAAACAATTTTTTTTTCTCTTCGTCGATTGAATTTATTTCTTCATAATGTCCGTCGAGCGGGGCGACAATTTATTACAACTTTCTCGAGCTTTAAAATTAAACGGCTCCGTATGTAAGTCGAAGCTCTCCGCGACGAGGTAAACCGCACTCCGAGCAATTAGGCCAAAGGCCCCGCGCAACGTTCGGCCTCCGAGCGTCGAAATGCCAAAAATCCTCGGTACAACTACCGAGACGGCTTTCGTATGCGCCTCCTCCGTGAACGCGCTCGGGAGATGCAGAACGACGGGACCGCAACGCTCGCCGCGCTCGCACGTCTCGTCAACGATGTCGGCGACGTGACGTTCGCAACGTTTCTCATCGCTTCGCGGACAGCCGCAAGCTTACGTGTTTCCTATAAGCGCGTTACCCTCGCGAATTTCGACTCGCAAGAGCCCTACCTGCGTCCGTCTCTCTCTCTCTCTCTTTCTCTCTCTCTTCCTCTCTTCGCCAGTCTACGGGGGATGTCGTGCTTAAATTTTCTAGCTCTCTTTTTTCAAGCGCGAATTGCAATGTAAATACATCTCGGTTATATCTTGAACGCGACTCGACGCTATCGTGGGTATGTGTGTTTTGTAATCGAATGTTGGTAAAATTGAAAATATTTGGACAGAAGCAATTGACCGCGTCTGGATGCGGTCGGAAACCGCGTAATTGACTTGCAGTTGAAAAATAGAAAACATGTCAAGTACACAACGATTACGGGCCGCGTATTTTTTTCCGATCCCTCTGGAAGCTTTTCGAACTGAAACGTTTATTTATTACTTACTGTTTCATCGAATACTTTATTTATTTTTTTTATTTATTTTTTTTTTTTCAAAAACTGACTACTATACCGCAAGAGTTCGATACGTAAATTTAAACACTATTTTTTTCTTTTTTTTTTTTTTTTTTTTTTTTTTTTTATGAAACTATAAATGTTGGTTTTTAATACAGCTATTTTAAAGGGTATCTCAAGCGGAACAATGAAGCCACCGGAAGGTAAAAATTTTTAGAATAGGATATAACCATGAGTTAATTAAATTAAATTTTATAAACCGTTTAATGTTGCAAAAGTATATTTCTTTATTTACCCTTTATCTACCAGATTATTCGCCATGGAAATGTCGATCGATAAAAAAATATATAAAGCATTTTTCCGCCATTTTCCAGTCGTTCTTTTCGATGGTAAAATGAAATTCTGGAAAAATCCTACTTTTTATCGTATTTTTGTAAAATAAAATGAAAATTTCCAAGTTACATCCTAACGTGCTATTTCTCGACTATAAAATGCACGAATCATGTTCTTTTTATTTTCAAAATATATGCGTGGCTTTCTTTTTCTCAAGGATTACCTACTTTTGCAAGATAACAAAAAAATTACTGACAAATTATTTCAACTTTAAACTTTAACATGGAATCAATTTAATATTTTTTTTTTTTTTTTTTTTTTCGTAAATTACGGTTCTCGCGATGGTTTTGAAAAATTTCGATTTTTGTCATAATTTTGTTGGGAAAAAAATTTTTTTAACAAACTAATTTTAGAAAAATAATGTCAAATAAAAAATTTTCGAATAGGTATCAAAAAAAAATTTTGAAAACGATGTACATATATTATATACTGACCATAAAAAAGCCATTACAGAAAATTTGAAAATTCTAAAAATTGTTATTTTTATGACTCTTATTTAGTAGAAGTAATTTTTGAAAAAAAAAAAAAAAAAAAAAAAAAAAAAAAACTGTATGTATGCATTTCGTTATAACAAAGACACGATTTATGCACTTTATAACCGAAAATATATTTTTTCATGTTATTTTGCAAAAATATGATTAAAAAATAGAAAAAACACTGGAATTGAAATTTGCGCAATTCAAATTGTTTAATGTAAAAAGGCACGTCTTCGAAAAAGGTGAAAATGATAATTTGCGTATTTTTTTTCTATTGACATATCCGTGATGAATACGAGTAAAGCAATAGAAAAGTGTACAGAACCTTGTGAAAACGTCATGCCCTTATGATTTTAAAAAATTAATTGATGACGTGAAAAATACAAAAATTTATAAAATATACAATTAAGCTTGGAAAACTTGAATTAATTAATAATTGACGACAATTGAAACACGCGATGTGAAATCATATTTGCGAGAAAAATTAAACATATAAAATTTTAAAAATTAGTTGTTATATATATATTTTTTTTTTTTAAATTAAAATAAATATTTATTTTTTACTGCCAAAGAATAAATATTTATTTTATTTATTCACAGTATTTTCATAACAATAAAAAAGGAAAGGAATAAAGTTTATTATATTGTTATAGTTTTTGGGATTAGATGGTATTGAGATCTTCTGAATTTTTTTTTTTAGAACATGGAATATTTAACCGATTTTAATTTTTATCTTTGAAAAAAGACAAGTTTGAAAATCATTAAATATTATACATACATACAATTAATTTAATAAAAATAAAAGAAAATTATTGAAAAATAAATTTTTAAATTATGAAAACATTTATAACGACAAGTGTAACAAACCCATCACGTTGATGATTCTTTCCATTTATGCTAGAAAGTCAATTAAAAGTGTCATAAAAATTTTTTAATATTTTGTCAACATAATCAGCTGATTATAATGAATACACGACGCCTCCATTCGAATTTGTTTCATCTATGAATTAGTATTCAAAATAGCTCAGTTGGGTAAAGCATACATTAATTATAGGACATTTGTGATTTTCTGATATTAAAATTTTGGATATCCATGCAATGCATCAAATCCGTTCCTACATCATATACTCGTACATCTTTATTCACTCAAAAGTTCTAAAATCTTGTCGATCTTCCAATACGCATAAATTAAGTGCAAAAGATAAGCCATATATATATATAAGTTGTTCAACCGTAATGGCTTATCTTTTGTAATAAAAGTATGATTTGAATATTAAAAATATATGTATGTATGTATGTATGTATATATATATTTAATATTCAAATCATACTTTTATTGTCATCTATTTGTGAATCTAAAATAATAAGTTTTGTCGTCTTCCTTAATCTTCCTTATATTTAAATATTAAAAAAGTGAAGTAAAAACAAAAATAAAATCGAAGACAGCTAAATTTTAACAAAGCGCAAACAATAAACCTTGTTTAGTTATAATCAAATAGATAATACAATTAAAATGTAAAAGGAAAATAGTGGCGCACTTCGAGTGGACAAAGGGGGACAAAAATTAAAAAAAAAAAAAAAAAATAACAAATACAAATCGTTGCTGATGTATATTGTTAATATTTAAAAGAACATCGATTGTCTTGTCAATAGGTATCCGTTAAAGAGATCAATTCAAACGCTTGAAAGGAAAGTAAAGCTTTTATATGTTAAATCGCTGATTGATCTTACGTTTACGTACAAACGCTCGCATTATGTATCGGGGAGTAAGAGCTCGAGAATATTGTTGAAGGTTCTTTGAAGAAGACTTTTCGAACACGAGCGTTGTACTCTCGAAACTTTGAATAGTTTTATCCAGTACATCACTAGACGCGATATTCTTTTTCAACTTATTACGCAAAAATAACATTAAAAGTTATTTTGTTTCGGGCTTAGAAAACTTTGAGAAACTTTCGGCAATATACGCATAAATTTCGTGTTTGTTTTTTGGCCTTTTATTTTTTATATTTTCAAAATCACGAGTTAAAAAGGAAAATTTTTAGACATTTTTTTTTTTGTTTTAATAATTGACTAAATAATCGTAAAATTCGTATTTAATATCAAACTAATTTACGCTATTTGAATATTAATGTTTATTAGCGTGAATGCGATTTTAGAATAAAATGACGAAACTACTTTGTATTAATTTGTTATAATTAATATTATTTTAGTGTAATTTTAATAATGCATAATGCATTTATATAGTTGCACGTAGTAATTTCAAAACGATTTTATTTAATAATATTTCACAATAATCATTACTAAGCTTCTCTTATTGATAAATTTTGATTTGCTTCATTCGAGGTATTTGTAATAATTGACATCGATATTCCGATAATGATCGGCTAAAATATACAATATATCATAACAAAATTTCGAAGCAATTTCTATAAAGCTCTTTAAATATTTCCCGTCGATATCCGATGTAAAATTACGGCATTTATCCACAATTGTTTATTACAAGTTCGACATATAAAAGAAAAAAAGAAGAAGAGATTAACAAAATAATGCATCGCAGTTGTTTGAAAATATCTTGCGGCATAATATGAAAAGCTTATTTTCACGCGCTTATGCAAGAGCAGATATTGAGTTAAAAAGTGTTGTTGCCGTACTTTCCAAGTGATTCAGTACAAGTGTCCGTTACAGCAGCAGCAGCAGAGGCTGTAGAGACGGCAGAGACGGCGCGCAACGGTTCCTTTGTTCCTGTAATTTTCTTTGGTAATGTAAACGCGTTCCTTGAATCATTCATAAAGTTTTCTTTGTCAAAATTTTCAACAACAAGCGAGGGAAAGCCGAAAGATGCGAGAATAATGTTTCTTCTCGAAATAGCACTCTGCGCTTGAAGTGTAATTGTCGATTAAAGAAATAGACGTTAAAGTCTCGGGGCGATGTCGTTAAGCGGCACGAGAGCACCGGGAAAAGAAGAAAAAAAAAAAAAAAAAAAAAAAAAGAAGAACAAGAAAAGAAAGAAGAATAAGAAAGGGAAAAAAGTGCTCGTGGAGGAAACAAGTGCGAAACTCGCTGGAATTTCGGTGGTAATTAGTTAGAGCGAATTAGGGGAGCCGCGGCCGGGGCAAAAGAAAGCAAAGCCAAACGTCGGCACTACAACAAGAAAAGAGCTGCCGAGCGTCTTTTGTTCCCTGTCATATACATATATACACATATATTTATACGTATAGAGGCACAGATACGCGAGTATGTGTGTACCTCCCCGGTCGCTCCTTCTCGATATCTCGCGGCTCGCTCGGTGGACAAGATACATTTCGGGCATTGTACGCGGGCGCTCGAGCGCGCGGGCAGCCTCCACCCGAGGTAGAAAGAGACAATAGGCTCCGGGGCATTGTGCGACTCGCACAATGTGTCCCGTATAAGCGCCCGCGCGACCGACTCTACCCATCCTACCGTTCGCGTGGCTACGTATGTTTATACGTTACACGGGGCAAAGCTTGGCTTTATTCTCCGCCGCTCCTACTTCTTCTTCTTCTTCTTCTTCTTCTTTTCTACGTCTTCCGCTGGTTCTTCTGCTAATGCCCCCTTTCTTTCAGGCTCTGCCTTTCTCTCCCGGCCATTCTTAAGTGATCCTCGTCTTTCCGCGCAACCTCTCTTCTTCCTCCCACCTTATATATATATATATATATACACGCACACACACACCTTTTTTTTTCTCTCTCTCTCTCTCTCTCTCGCTGCTTTTCTTGCCGGCCAACCTTTTTCTACGAGGAGTTGTTTCTCCTACTGCCTTCCCTTCGTCTTTTCTTTTTAGCTTTTACTTTTTCGAGCTTAGCGCGCGCACGCTCGCGCGATCTTTTATTGTCCCGGTGGACTTACGTGTGTGTGTGTACGCGCGCGCGCGCCCGAGTCAAAAGACGGGGGCGACGGGAAACGCGCGAGTGCATCGAGAACCTGCCGAGAGAGGGTAAAAAAAAAACACCGAAAAAAAAAAAGGTCGGTGTGAAATGTCAAGTAAAAAAGAGGAGCGCAGCACTTTCTTTTTACCGCGTTTACTTTATCTCTCTCTCTCTCTCTCTCTCTTTCATTCTCTCATTCTCTCTCAGCTAGCTTCTTTTGCTAAATGGATTTTACCTCTACCTCGTAATTTCTCCCTAATGTAATTAAATCATTTTATAAAGTATTTTTTCGCACGTCGTTCAGCTCATACTCTTCACCATGTATGGAAAAAATATATATGAAAATTTGTCCCTTCATTTGCATGGCCGTTATAAACATTAAAATTTACCATGCGATGCATCATTAACTCCGAATATAAGAAACTGTACTTGACATTGTTATGAGCTAAAAAATTTATTTTAAAAATTATTGAGTAATTGCCTAAAGCTATGCACTACCGAATCGATATATATATATATATATATACACAAGTTAAAAAGCTTTAGTAATTCGTTTTGAATAACCTTTTAAATGGCCTTTCATGTTTTTAAAAATTAAATTTTTGTAATTTTCTTTATGTTTTTGAAATACATTAAATAATAACGCTACGCATTTTCAAACGATTTTTGCTTTACGTGTTTTGTTTCTCTTTATTCATTGCGATACGAAATAAAATATTCGATATTTAAATCTCAAATTTCGTTTAAATTACACAAACGACTTGAATAAAATTATGTTATTTATGTAAATGTAATTAAAATCAAAATTACATTCAGATTTTACTTTGAAATAAAATTAGAGCTTAAAAAAAAAAGAAGAAAAAAAATTATGACGAATAAATTCAGTTTTTACTTTGAACATTTCATGTAACTTTAAAGAGAGACATTTCTAAAGATATCGTAGTACAATATTTATATCGCCAAATTGTAATAGTAAATTTTAACGCTATTTTCCATGTCTTTAAATAAAATTGTACTATTTGATGATATTTTGAAACTATTATTCATTTAATTGATTATCAAACACAAAAAAAAAAAACACCTTTAACATGTTAACGTTTGCCTAATGATAATTTTATAACAGTAATTAGTACTTTGTGAATTTAGAGTTTTTCGGTAAGAAATAATACTTATCTATTTCGAATTAATACAAATTTCAACTAAATTATATACGTATCGCTAATCGTCTGCAATTTAATAATAAACAAATTACACAAATGATCGTTGATAATATATAAAATTATTTATCAATGATTAATTTGACGTTTTTCTACATCTACGTATTTTTACGGGATATACGAGCTAGCGCCGCGGCTCAAATGAAAGCTTATGCATTTTACTTTACAAGGCTAATGTTCAAGGCTCTTAAAAAATTTCATATTAAAAAGCTGAATTAAATTTAAAATACATGGATACATTGCAGCGAGTTACTTTATCGCGGGCTTAATGTTATACCTTTGTTGAAAATATTATAATTATCATTGTTGTTATTTCATTTTTAACAAAATGAAAATACTTTTCTTTTTTTTTTTTTTTTTATTTTTTTATTTTTTTATTTTTTTTTTTTTCACCTCTCTTTGAAAATTGTTTTTAATATGTGCGTTTACATTTTTAACTTTTAAATTTATTATAAAAGGATTTTCCAGTTTATTAAAGAATATATATTTTCAAAAGCTATAGCTTTTTACAAATATCGCAAAATGTTAAACGCGAAATGTTCGTGTTTGTGGTGGAAGTTTTGAATTTAAAATAAATTATTTATCAAAACATTCAAAATTAAACATTAGTAAGAAACAATAAAAAAATTTGTTGAATTTCACGTGTAATGCTAAATTTCATTTAGTTTTAGTGGTTAAAGTAAATAAGAAATATCCCTTTTATGGTTTCGTTAAGCGACTTAATTATAATTTATCAAAGATTTGATTTTTCTCAAAAGACTTTAATTTAATCGCTTGTTTGTCTGAAATATTCATCAGGTAGTGTATAATTTGATAAGAGTACTTGTACTTTAATAACGCTATTTTTATCGTTCATATATGACAATATATGAATATCTTCAATTGTTGTCATAAAGTAGAATATTGCAATTTCAAATTTTAATTGCAAACCTACGCTTAAGACAAATATTCATACCATTTAATTAGCGTTAAAACAAAGCGCGAAACCGTCCATATAAGGAACGCACGCTAATGACGTTTTAATTTAAGAATCTATTCAGCAGTCGCTGCGGCTGCGATATGACAATATTCACATATATACTATATAGTATCTTTCTAATTGTAAACTAACAAATTGTTTATACAAATTGTAAATGTAATTAATATTCGATTTTCTGCCGATGCGTTTATTTAGCTGTATGTCAAAACAATTTTAAAACAACACGTCGTCCATTTTTAACGGAAATAATTTGATATTTGTTAGAACGAGTTTATTGTCAACATTTAAGATGTCTAGTAGTAGAATAGGTAAAATGTTCGTGACGAACGTGTTCGAAAAGTATAATAAGGTTAGAAAGTATTAAAATTATTTTCTTATTATGTACTCGGGTTTGAAAATTTATGAAATTGCCGAATCCATAGGCGTACCAGACCGGATCGTCGTTTCAAATTTTAATAAAACATTCAACTTTGCAAAAGTTTTACACTCATTTAATGCCATGTATTGTTATTATATTTGAAGTTTAATAATTTATAAGAATTCATTTTTTTCTCGTTTTGTAAAGTATATAAAATTTATATTTCGTATCGATTTGCGACTATATATATATATATATATATATATATATATATATATATATATATATATATATATATATATTATAAGAAATGAAATGACACTCAAAACGATTGTAAAGCTTTAAAGATGGCGAAATTTTGGAAAGGTTGTTATAATGGATTTTTAAATTTTTTACGGCAGGGAGAATCGATAAAAAATGTTCTCGGTTAATTGAATAAACGCAAAACATGTGGTCCCGATGGAGAAGAGAGAAAATATGCTTTATTTGGATAATGCATCCGCTCGTAAAAGCGTTGCGCTTTAACATTTTGGATATTATGTCAAAACATATAAAAGGCTTTTTAAACACTTTTTTGTATTCTTACAAAAATAATGAGAAATTCATAACTTTTTTTTTTTATCATTATTTAATTCGATTGAAGATTTTTTTTCAGAATAAAAATAAACCATGAGTTTAAAATACACACAGATATATATATAATGTAGTAGTACGCAAATCTTTTAATAACCTAAACGATTTTCAATATTAAAAAAAACGTAATATTTTAGCGAAGACGACACCATGGCACGTAAAATTCACTATTCTATTAAGTAAAATAAATAGAATGGAGAAACGAATATGTAATTTTTGGAAATCGATCTTTTGATCATAAATGTCAAAAGCAGACATCTTACTGACTGACCTGATTTACAATTGCATCAAATACGTTGTGTGTGTGTGTGTGTGTGTTACTGACATTGGTATGCAGTAAAACGGAAATAAAATTGATACACTTGTAACTGAGTGCTTTATGGATCAATTTCTGAATGTTCGAATCTCGATATAGGCGCACATAAAAATACAGACTTTTTTTTATCTTTCATAGATACTTTTTTATTTTTACCGTTCAATGAGTATTTAAAACATACGAAAAATCTTAATCGCCGTAAAATAAAGATTATTCTTTATGAATTTATGAAATTTTTTGGACAAATTGAATTGTTTGCACGTAATTCGTATCTGAGAAAGAACGATAATTTAATTATTAGTTACCACATTTTAATTTAACGTTATAAATAATTTATCGTTTTGCATTACAAGTTAAGAAAATTTATCGATAAGTACGTTTTGTTATTCAACCGGTTAAAAATAATAAATTTTAAAGTGGCATTTTAAAGTCATTTTCGAAAAGCCATTACCGATTTAATTATTACGAACTTTGCCGTATAACCTTTATCAACGCGTGTAATTATAATTTTGTTAAACGCGTTATTATTAGTATTTGTGATAATTAATAATTGCGAGAAATAGTCGTTGATTATTTTTTTTTTTTTTTTTGTTGATAAACGAATAAATTTAAAAGTACGTGAAACTTTATACTTAGTCAAAGTGCAAAAGGTAATTCAATCCGTAAACGTCTGCGTTAAAATACTTTGAATCGGTTTAATGGCCAAGTTTCTCACTAGTGAAACTTCAAAGCGTAAAAATTTACCGGGACTCAGTATAAAGTGAAACATTACAACATTTTTACAGAAGTGGCTTAAACCTTCAGATTTATAAGTAAAAAAAAAAGAAGAAGAAGAAGAAGAAGAAGAAAGAATAAGAAATATAAAACATAACTAAAATTGTTTCCATTGACGTTGGCGCACAAGCGCTTGGAACACGAAATTAATGCCATTGTGTATCAAATCTGCGCTAAAAATAATAAAAATTTTTTTTATACGAATCGCGCCTTAAAAAAGTTACAAATCTTTTCACAAAAAAGCCACATGTTATATATATATATATATATTTACACGCGCATTTTATTAATTTAACCGCGCACCTCGTTACATTGCATTAATCGCGTTTGAAATATTAACGAAATGTTGTTATGTTGTGTTCATTCGTCGCTAAACGCGTTAATAAAAAAAAAGGTTTCTCGAATATTTCGAAAATGTTATAATATATAAATTTTATCGATTGAACGATTATGTATACATAATCCCATCGATTAATGGTTATCAATGTCGAGTATCTCATAAAAGGATACGATATCGAGAGAGCGAATGTCGCTCGATTCGTTATTAGGTAGAAATTGATTTAATTTGGCCAGGCATTCAATAAGTGTAGGACAGAAGCGACAGTTAGAAGCTGTTCTTTGACCGTATACAACGCATGAAAAGAGTGACTGGAAATACACGTACTTGTGTGCTTATATATACATATACATATACGTATAGATATACGCACACGTGTACACATACACGTATACGTATGCATTCGTAGACAGAGAAGCGCGCGTTTGTCGATGAGTACAGAGGTCGGGGCATCGATAAAGGGTAATTGTAATGCATCGTTGCAGAACGGAGGGGCAAAGGACGGCTTCGACATGAATTTGAGCCCTGCCTGGAAAAAGGGCTACACGGGCAAGGGCGTCGTCGTATCGATCCTCGACGATGGCATCCAGACTAATCATCCCGATCTGGCTTTAAATTACGATCCCGAGGCAAGCAAGGACATCAACGACAACGACGACGATCCCATGCCGCAAGACAATGGGGACAACAAGCACGGGACCAGGTGCGCCGGCGAGGTGGCCGCAGTCGCTTTCAACCGCTTTTGTGGCGTTGGCGTCGCCTATAATTCCAGCATAGGAGGTAAACTTATAGATCGATCGCCTCTCCCTCCTCCTACTCCTCCTCCCCCCCCCCCCTCCTCACATCCCATTCATCCACCTCATCCCTCACCCTCGTCTGCACCCTCGATTCGCGCCCACCGTTCGATTCGTCGCGTCGCGTCGCGTCGCAGCCGTCGGGCGACTGCCTTTCCCGGTGATAAATTCTCTCGTCGGTCCTCGCTTCGACCATAATTGAGATTAATGATTTTATTTTTGCCGTCCCGGTGCCGGGCTAACTCGGCGGTTGCCCGGCCGTCGAGCCCTCCTTTGTTTATGTGTTTTATGCGCGAACGATAGCGCGCGCGCGCGCGAACATTATCGTACGAGTAACGGATGAGCCTTATTTCCTAATAAAAGCCAATCGTCTTCGAGGCGATTTCTCTCGTTCCAATTAGTTCATGATACTCCTTTTACCCGCGACTTGTTCGCTCGTCCCGTACTTCACGTAGCCGACGCGTCCCCTTCGCGCCGTCTTCTTATTTTCCATCTTCCCGTTTCAAGGATCCGCTCTGTATAAACGACTGCAGTAATACTCGACGTTCACGAGGGAATATTAACGACTAGATCGGCCGGAACTTTTAAATTGAATTTAATCGCTCTTTCGAAATAACGCGCTTTGATGGATAGCTGCAAATATCAAATTATCGCGAATCGGATTCTTCCTTTAACGCATTATGCGCGTCTATTCGGACATCAAAGTTCTGATTCAACTCGTGTGGATAAATTTAATTAAATTCGTCTCCGAGCCCCGCGTCGATACTGTCTGCGCGCTCGTGCGTATTAAGCTAACTCCGATAACTAAACTACGATTATACATGTACAAATATATACATATATATGTGTGTGTGTGTGTGTGTGTATGTGTTAATGTGTATGCGTATAGATATCGCATTTATTGGATTTCAAAGCGAGGAGAAGAAATAAAAATAAAGGAAAAATAAACGATCGAGCGCAGGTATTTACACGTTATTCGGTCCGCGTAACCTTAATTTTACTCCGAGGTTGAAAAAGGAACGGCTCGAAGCCTTGAGAACCGGTAGTCAAGCGCTCGCGCGAGATACTCGTTACACAAAGCCATGCGAGGAGTGAGGAAAAGGAGGAAAGAGGAGGGGGGGGGGGTAGAGGGCAAGTGAACGGCGCAACTAATGTAAACATTTGCGACTAGGTGTCCGGATGCTGGACGGCCAGGTGAACGACGCGGTGGAGGCTAAGGCATTGGGTTTGAACCCGAACCACATCGATATTTACAGCGCCTCGTGGGGACCGGAGGACGACGGGAAAACCGTCGACGGGCCGGGACCACTGGCACGGCGCGCCTTCATCAACGGTGTCATCACCGTAAGTATACAACACGTACGAGAGAAAGAGAGAGAGAGAGAGAGAGAGAGAGAGAGAGAGAGAAAGCTCGTAAAAGAGACCAAGAACGCGGCTTTTACTCTCCATTACGTCACGTCGCCGCGTACGAGCTATTCTCTTAACCTCTCCTTTGACGACGGAAATGAAACGTGTCAATATCGGGCTCCCGGTGCTGCTCGCTTTCTTTCTTTCTTTCTTTCTTTTTTTTTTGTTTTTTTCTCTTTTTCTTAAGCCGACCAAGAACGATGCTCCCTCGCTCTGTCAATAATCCCGTTCAAACAAAATGTTGTCCAACGCGAGCCACACACAGACGTGCTTACTTGTATGTACGAACGAAAAGCGCTATTACGGTATTTTTCGTCTGCTTGGCAAGCTCGTTCGACATGCGTCGCACGGTGTTACTGCGAATCTTTCTTCTCGATTGAGAAGTGAAACTTTAGTTTAACAAGTGTTTTTCCCGTTTACTCTTTTTGTAAAATTATATAATGTTCGCGTTCGATTGATTTTTTTAACTCAATTTCTATTTATCTGCGTCTTTTTTATTTATAACCTATGAATTAACGAATTTTTATAAAATTAAAGTGTTAATCTTTATAAAAAAAAAACAAAAAAAAAAAAAAAACATAATAAATGTTAACATTTTAAAACCGTTGATGAGATAAAATAGAATCTCACTTACATAAAGGTAGAATCAAAGATTTGTTTAATAATTTAACGAGTAGACAAAATGTTAAAAAATATAATTAATTACAATTTTATCTTGCATCACTCCTTTTATTTTCATCGTTTTTAGTTAGAAAAAAATCGTTTATCGTAAATTATACCACATTATTTTGGTTATTTTTTTTTTTTTTTTTTTTTACTGCATATAGCCTTTAAATGCGCTCTTTTCGTAACTTTGGTGTACTGAAATCGCAATAAATTTTATGACCGGCGTTACAATTTTTACGGTAATACACATTTTATCAGAAAAATTAAAACGTAACGTGCGTCAATATTTTGCGGAATCTTTTATCTGCGTATAAACTAAATAGTATATACATGTAATTATAAAATAACTGATCTTTCATAAAAAGGTTAACATTGAGAAAAAGTTTGACGTAAGTTTTGTGCATAACGAAATTTCAACTAAACTTTTAGCAATAAGAAATTTGAAACTTTTCTAAAGTCTTTAAAATTCACAAAGTTCATTTCAAACTCACCAACATTAAATAAAAACAATAAAAGAAAAACAAATCATAAAATTCAGCTTTCTAAATTTGTTCTTTGTTAAAATCTATAAAATTAATACTTAACTTAATATTAATTATCGCAAGAAATATTTGTTTTTTGCAAAAGCAATTACGTTACTTAAAAAAAAAAAAAAAAAAAAAAAAAAATTAAAGAAATGCACGTGCGCAAACAATTTGAAATATCGATTTTTATATTACTTTATGCTTAAAAGATTATTCGACATAAAAGAAACTTATTATACAAAGTTTGTAATAAAATTAGTAACAAAAATTCAAAATATTTTCCAACTGAAAAATTTTTTGTATTATATTAATAATACAACCTCTAAAATTTTTTTGCATAAAAGCAGCCGCAATGACATACTTTTGTACAAAAGTATGCGTTTTGAATTTAATTAATCTAAAAAAAACTTCTCGGTTATATCTATCGTCATATATTTTATTTTTTAACTGTGAAAATTTGTCATCTTAAATAAAAATTTGTATTACCAATGCTCGTATTTTATTTCCACTACTTCAGCAAATTTTAAATATACTTTAATGCACGTTACCGACACTTGCGCATATTTTTAAAACCAACGTATTTGAATTTAATATAAAGTTATTGTTTTCTCGCGTGTGTAAAATATGTAAAATTAAGGTACATTATTAAAATTTTAATTAATATCAATGACTTTTTAAAAGAATAATACGATTAATTCGTAAAAATAAAAAAAAAACATTTAATGATATGGAATATCAAAGGAATTCAATTTTATTAAAAAGAATTCGTAAATTAAAATTAATTTTAAAAATCCAGCCTTTGTTACGAATATACCGCAACGTTTATTTATAATTTCCAATATAATTTCTTATCGAATTTCATTTATAAATGTAGATTGCTTAATATGAATATTATTATGAAATCTAGTGAATGTAAAATGAAAATGATTATAGTTTATTTTATATATGTTCTACGTAATGTATATATTACATCACCGAAAGTATTCGAATGAAATTTCAAAATCTTTTTGAATAAAAGACGTGCGTTGTTCAATGATTAAAAAAAAAAAAAAAAAAAAAAAAAAGCGGAGCAATGATAAATAAATTTTTTCACAGGGATAACGATAAATATTTACACTTTGTGTAAAAGAATTTCAAATAGTTTGCTTTCTTTGTAACGTATTCAAATAAAGGTAAATAAGCGCTCGTATGGAAAAAGTGAGATTAGGAAAAACATCGGTAAATAAAAATGAAACTTTTGCTACAGATGCTGGTTTTCTTGAAAAACTCGGGAAAGTAAGTTTGCAGAGAAACGTGGAATTGCGCAGTTTCATATTTCATTATATACAATGAGCACTTTTTTAACCTCGCAATTTCTTTTTTTTTTTTCTCTCTTTTTTTTTTTTTTTTTTTTTTTTTTTTTTTTTGCGTAGCAATTGTTTCTTTTCATCGTACGCTGTGCATTATAATAGAAGTGAATTTTTATTTGGATACTGCGTAAAAAGTCGTTTGAAAATTCCATTCAAAATTCATTAACGAGCGAGAAAGGAAAATAATACTTTATCGCGTTAATATGTCAAAATACGAAAATTCAACGGTGCTTTTGCATGCGGTATGAAAATCGCGAATTCACGAAAATTATAAATGCAACATAAATACACGCAGGCGGGCAGGCGCGCGCGCGCGCGGAAACACACACAGTAACGACAGAAACCGGAATCAAAGATGCTCATTGGAATATTTATCGCGCAAACGAAAATAAAATAATTATTCGAATCGAAACAAGATGTTTTATAGCGCAAGTGATCAAGGGACGGGCAGTGGGAAAATAGAGCTAAAATATTCAGAGAGTGGTACAAGCAAACGGAAAGCGAGCCCGCGTGTTTGTAGACTCGGTTAATTAGATGAGAGAGGATTTAAGCATTTACCGGTCGAGTAAAGCGGACGGGCGCGCCGCAATCAAGTATGCAAGCTCAGCTCGACTGTCGCCCGCGCGCTCTGGAGAAGCGACAGAAGGAGAGAGTGGGAGAGAGAGACAGAGAGAGGGAGAGACAGAGAGAGACAGAGAGAGAGACAGAGAGAGAGAGATAGAGAGCAAAATCCGGTGATCTTGCTCTCGTAATGAGATAAACACATCGAGCCGGCGTGTTCTCGCGCGTGTTTGTCTTGCTTCTGCGGAGCGCGCGCGGACCGAGCGAGCGAGCGAGCGACGAGCTTTGGTTTACCTCGGCTCCGAATTTACCCCGATGGGTCGTGTTTGCAGGGCCGAAATGGCAAGGGCTCGATCTTCGTGTGGGCTTCGGGCAACGGCGGCAGACACACCGATTCGTGCAACTGCGACGGCTACACCAACAGCATCTTTACCCTCTCGATATCCTCGGCGACCCAAGGCGGCTACAAGCCCTGGTACCTCGAGGAGTGCAGCTCGACCCTCGCCTCGACCTACTCCTCGGGCTCGCCCGGCAATGACAAGAGCGTCGCGACCGTCGACATGGACGCGAGCCTGCGCGAGGACCACATCTGCACGGTCGAGCACACGGGCACCTCCGCCTCCGCGCCCCTCGCCGCGGGCATCGCCGCCCTGGCCCTCGAGGCGAACCCGAGCCTCACCTGGCGCGACATGCAGTACCTCGTCGTGCTGACTTCGCGCTCCAAGCCACTCGAGAAGGAGTCCGGCTGGATACTTAACGGCGTCAAGCGAAAGGTACGTGAGAGTCTAGACTTGTCTTTTATTTATTCGTATTCATGCATATATATATATATATATGTATATACGGCAACCCATGCTACAGTCCTTCCCCCCCCCCCCCCCCTCTACCCCTCCTCTCTCCACTCCCTTTCATCGTAGCCCTCGCCTCCTTGTAATTGTCCCTTTCCAACGCCATCGTCGAATGACGAAACGTGCGTTCAATGTCTCGGGACTGTCCCACCGCTCGAAATTTTCTATTTCGAAATTTACGGTTTGTTTTATTTCAAATTTAACGATGTACCTTCGTCACTTTTACCGATTACGTGTGTTCTCGAAAGAACTTCCTTTCGACAAAGTTCGATCACTTGGCGTTTCGTAAAAAGTTTCTTTTGAAGTTTTATAATCGAAAGAAAATAATCATAATCGTTTAATAGTTTAATAATTGTTCCATTGTTCGATAAATAAGTTTAAAAACTTATCGAGCATTTTTTACTTATCGCAATAGAGAAAAAAAAAAAACTTTTTTCTGTTATAAACATTATACATGATAATGATAAAATAACTTTAACAGAGAGTTCAAACAATATAGTGATTGCACACAGAATGCTTGTAGAAGAGAAAAAATACTCCGTGTATGGTTCATATGAATTCGCTAATTAATGCCATTTTTAATCTCTATACGTGTAAATATACGTTGAATTTCGTATTATTTAATTAAAGTAAAATAAATATTTTTCATAATTGAACAATCGTACAATCATACTAAAAAGTAAACTTTAACTTTTACTCATTAAAAAGCATCATCCTTTTTTGTTTCATTGGAGCGAATTCTTAATTAAGGCTGAAAATTATTGAACTAAAAAATGTGTTTATATATATTTTATTTTTAAAAGTTAAACGAGTAGCTTCAAACGCAACTGAAATTTCTTGGTTTCTTCTCGCGTTATTTGCTTCAAAGAAACTTAAGGACCGATTATAAACAAGTTTATGAAATTCGTTCATTAAAATTTACCTTGTATTTTTTTCGCGATAGTGTAATTGTTTTAAAATTATTTAACTCTTCAGAACAGTCAGAATTAAAACGTTTTTTATTATAAATTAAAATCAATCAAAAATATTTTTAATATAAAATATTCTCCAAATTAAAAAAAAAATATATATATATATAGATACACTTTATGGGTTTAGGAATATTTTTTTTTTTTTTCTTTATTTTGTAAAAGGGAGTATATAAATGAATTAACAGAACACGGGATCTTGTATGCAGTTCTTCCGTCAACATTAACGGATGAGTTGTTTTTAAAATTTTTTAGTTATTTATTCTAGCCACTATCGATATAATAACATTCGTATATTCTTTTGTTCAATTTCAATGTTTAAGCTCTGCTAATCTGCACAAACAAAATAGCGGGTAAATTTGTTTTTAAAAAATTAAATGCGCGAACGAGCGCGAACGCAAATAAACATTTCCCATTCCCGTTTATAGGTTAAATTTCTCGCTCGAAAAATATAACAAAGCTTGTAAATCAGAATTTTGAAAAAATATTAATAACGAAAGCGAGCGTTGATTTTTTTTTGGGTGGTATTCTCACCCTTAGGTTTCCCACAAATTCGGTTACGGATTAATGGACGCCGGAGCGATGGTGACTCTGGCGGAAAAGTGGACAAACGTACCGATTCAGCACATTTGCAAGTCTCAGGAGATAAACGAAGACCGGCAGATCGACTCGACCTACGGTTACACGCTCAGCGTTTCCATGGACGTCAACGGGTGCCCGGGCACCTCCAACGAGGTTCGATTCCTCGAACACGTACAGTGCAAGGTAAGCCTCCTCGGCGTCTTCGCTCCGCCCCCTCGTTCATTAATTTAACGGACGAACCCGCTGATAACTCCCTCTTAACCGTCGGGGGACAAGCGTTTTACACGTGTCCTTGGTTTGTACCATCGTCGAGCGTATTTCTCGTGCACCTTGTGCTACTCGTTACCACCGCTTTCTCTCTCACTATTTTTTCGGGCGTACTCGAGCAAAGGATGGCTTTCGTTGGAACTATTAAACCTTATATTGATATTTTTATTGCACATCTTTTATACAATCAATATCTTTTATATATATAACCTTTTTTAATGGCCAATTAAAAATTTTATTTTTTTATATTTTTTCTTTTACAAAGGCTTTACAAGCTATTGATTTTTCATAAAGAACTTGTTTGATGGCTTTTAAATTTTATTCGACTCTGGCAATCGCGGCGGCGTTTATTTACAAAATTCACGGTTTCCAAAGGTTTACGACATTTTTATTCTGGATAATTGCGAACTATTGATACTCGATGCTAGCTTACAAAAGATTACCGAGAAAAAATTTATTTTTCAACCCCAGAGCTTTACACGAGTATTCTTTTATTGAATAATTTAAAATATTTATGTAATTTAATAATACAAAATGATTTATTGTTAATTGTTAACATTCATTCATTCCAAATTTTTATTTTTTCAATAACGTAATTAAAATATTAAAATATACGAGTTTTTATTAAATTGAAAAAAAAAAAAAAAAAAAAAAAGACATAAAGCCGTCATGGGACGGCTGACAGCTGCGAAACATAATTTATTATTGATTTATATAAAAATTAAAACAAAGATTAATAATTTGTAAAGATTAATAATTTTCTGTGTAAAAATGTGTACATAAGTATTACAAAAATATAAATGTATTAAAAGGCAATATACGTTAAACAATTGGAACAAACGGGTTTTTATTAAATATAATTTAACGTAAGCAAAAAAAATGAATTTTATCATTCATAGTCAAATATCCCGATATGGCGGACCACATTACAGTTCATCGAAGTTGTTGTACTTGTTTTAGAGGACAGCATAAACAAAATATCAAAATAATGTTTAAAGTATATAATATTGCAAAATGAATTACCCAAGATTATTTGCAAAAATTAAAATTGAAATTCGATTTTTTCGTAAAGAAACTACCATTATAAAATAAAACTTAAAAAAATGTTTCGCTAATCTGAAAAATTGGAAGTTCTTTACTAGATATTTAATACTTTTTAATTCAAAAGAAGACTCATTTTTGTTGGTTAAAAATTGTTAAAATGACGCGGCCTTTTGATTTTAATGTTTCAAGTATTCAGTTCAGTGATGTGGATTTATTTGGTATTTCTATTGAACATAATTTTTGAGATTCTACATCACCTATTAATGAAAGAAAAAAGTAAGTTACACCTTTGCAAAGTGTTAATGTGATTTTGCAATTTCATACAATAATTATAAAATTAATTTATATTGTTAATATTAGGTAAGGTTAAATATATTTATTATTAAATTTTACAATTGATTTAATAAGAATTAGATGTTAGAAAAATTAAAAATTTAATGTTAAAATAAAATGTTTTCTTAGCTACGTTTTCTTATTTCTTTAAAATTATTATATTTATAATTATATAATTGACAAAAAAACTTTAAATAAAATAAATTTAAAAAAAAACTTTAAATAAAACTTTAAGAATCTACATATACATTTTTAAATTATAATTAATGCAAATATAATTACGAAAAAACAAAAAAACAAAAATATATATATATATATATATATATATATATATATATATATATATATATATATTGCAAACAATATTATTATTTCAATAGAGCAATTTATTAATTTAATAAAAAACATCCATTGCTGTAATTGGTGCGTTCGAAACCGTAAAAGTAAATGAAAACACAGCGCGGAAGGAAGTTTAATAAAAGCGAGCCGATGATTACATATAGAAATAGATTGCAAATATATATATATATATATATATATATTTGCAATCTATTTCTATATATAATAAAAAAATGAATAAAGGCGTGCCAAAAACTTGAAGTAATTGCACGAGCGGGACGGAAAATAGGACGCGCGCGATGTAACTTTTATCAGGAGCCGTAGTGCGACGAAAACGACGACAACGACGACGACGTCAACGACGTCAACGACGAAAATTTTCGTTTGTTTTCAGATCTCGCTGAGATTTTTCCCCCGCGGAAACTTGCGCCTCCTCCTGACGTCGCCGATGGGAACGACATCGACTCTGCTGTTCGAGAGGCCGCGCGACATTTTCAACTCCAACTTCGACGACTGGCCCTTCCTGAGCGTCTTCTTCTGGGGTGAGAAGGCCGAGGGTCGATGGACGCTTCAGGTGATCAATGCCGGCAACCGGCGCGTCGATACGCCAGGCAAGTTCCACATTTTTTTCGTGGAGCACAAACTTTTCTTTTTCATATTGTCGTGCATACACTTTTTTTTATACTATACATGTTATTTCCCTCTTTCTCCCTCTCTCTCTCTCTCTCTCTTTCTCGTTCCAGATAATATTTTTTCACGAAAGTTTTATACCGATGACTTGTACCTTGTCGTCAATGCCTTTTATTCTTTTCTTTTTTTTTAAAGAAACATTCCTTAGTAAATATAATTTATTAAATTACAATATTTAAGTTTAATAAACATACTTTTAATATTTCGTCAATATATTTTATGATTATTTGAAGAAAAATTTTTAAAATAAATTATTATATTTACAATAAAAATGCAAAAATTTTACTAGTGAGTGTCTACAACGTTTTGTAATATGTTTAAAAATTTTACCATTTAACGAATGGCGAACAAAATTCTACTATGAAAAACAATTAAAAAATACTAGTCTTACAATTTTGTTTTACAACATCCTGTAGTAAATTGAAATACGTATGACTAATTGTACACGAAATTAAAATTACTGCATGTGCCATTGTGAAATTAAATGGTGAACAAATTTGTCGGTAATACGATACTATAATAAAAAGTCATGTGCACGAAAAATTAAAATTAATGAAAAATTTTCAACGAGAGGTTTTAAAAATAACGAGATGTTTAAACTTTATTTTAAATAAAATAAAAAGATTATAAATTTAAACGATTTAATCACGCATATATAACAATTCGCAATGGTCAATTAGTCCTTACTAAGCTTAAATAAAACGTTGTTATTTTTCGTTATCTTTATTTACATTTTAAATTTAAATAATAGTATTGAAATGGTAAAAAAAATTCAAACATCTGCGTTGTGATGTAGAATATATTTTGAAAAATTATAATATACGACGTCGTTTAATTAATTATTCGCTCCATTGTATTTAATTTAATCGCAACTGTTTTTGTAAACATCGATAATTATTTTTAAAACTTGTAAAAATTTTGAAAAATATCATCTGGAACGTTTAACATTTTATCGTTGTTGTTTGCTCCTTTTTAGAAGATATAACTTATATACATATACATATACATATATATATATAACTATAGTAGAATGTTTTATTTTTTTTTTTTCATGTTTTAGCATTTTCTTACATCGTTTTAGCTTGCTGCGTAGTGCTCTGTACATTTTCCGTTTATTTGCATGAACGCATTTCAAGCCGTGTAGCCAGTATTTTTTTTGTTTTTTTCTTTTTTTTTTGTTTTTTCTTTTTATATTTCATGCGCCGTGCCGTTTATTATGAGAATAATAAACATTTCTCTTACGGAATTCTCATTACCGTGAAGTAATCGAGTTTTGCTTCTCCCATTAAATATTTTCGCGATTATTGTTGCATTCATTTTTAACGGGATGCGAAAGCCTTAGCAAAGGACCACGAGAATTCTTCGGAGCTATCGCTCGGAAATTGTAATTTATAATACTGCCTCAAGTTTGTACTTTCCTCTATTCAAAAGTTCACTTACTCACTTTGCTTTAATTTTCGATTAAAATGAGAATATAAGCGATGTAGATAGAGTTTCAAAACTTCGGTCGCATGCAATGATTACTTAAATTATTCTCTAAATTAAGGTATTATCAGTTCTTCATTACTGACTTGATGAAAGGTAGTAACTTTTATACGAAGTTGTGAACGTTTCCGCGGCCAAGTTGTTTTTATTAATGCAGATGAAAAATCGATAGTCGCTTGCCGAAGAGTGGAAGAAAAAGAGAGAGAGAGAGAGAGAAAAAAAGATTCGCATTATGTTCAAAGAACCAACGTACGCCAATTTAAAAGAGCGAGTCGGCCGCACGCGCCCTCTGCTCCTATATTATCATCGTAGAAAAGGATAATTAACTCGACTTTGATAATTTTATTAAAAAGTCCGAAGCTTCTCGCAAACCCGAGCGCGATATCTCGATTCGTATTTATTTTACGGCCTCATTCCCTTTCCCCTCCTCCCGCGTCGTCGATGAGAATTTTTCTCGATGCGATGGATTCCGGTATCGCTTCGATTCTGCTTGAAAATTAACATCGGTGCGTCAAGACGAGCAAAACTGTATATATATAGAAAAAAAAAAAAAAAAAAAAAAGGCCGAGGTAATCAACGAAAGTAAAAGCTCGTAATTTTCCGTGGCCGGCGATGCTAGATATCGTCGGCGTTAGTCTGCGGCACTTGTTGATTATTATCGACAGCGACGGGGTTAATTAATTACACGGGGCATTCCTAAGGGCGTACTTGAAAATTCACGCGATACGAGGATACATCATTCTTTTGACTCTTAACTTATTCGGCGCAATTCCGGGCTTATTGCTCATCTTCGATTTTTATCAAAGCGCTCTCTCTCTCTCTCTCTCGTATAACTCAAAGTTTTTCCCATTCGAACAAATTTACCAGATTAAATCCGAAAGGATTTCTCTCCTTTTTTATTTATTTATTTATTTTTTTTTACACTACTGATAAATTTTCTCTATTTTCTCGTTTAATTTCGCCTTCGTTGTTGTATATCCTTTTTTTTTTTTTTTTGTTTCGCTGACATTGAAAAAAAAAATATCCTGCTTCTATATTTAGCCCGATAAAGTTATTATTTCACACTCGTGGGGTAAATAGTTATTTGCATTTATTTTTGTTATTCGACTTGTAATAATAAACGTGAAGCAATTTTTTAATGCCGAAGATTAATAGTTTCGCAGCTAATAATTTTAAAAATAAATATAGCATTCGACGTAGGATAAGTAAAGTAAAACAATGTGTCAGAGAATGACGCAGTCAATCACGAGACTACTTAAAAATTGTTTCACGGAATTCTCTTTTAAAACTCGACGTTTACTTGACTTTTCTTTTATTATCGAAAAACTTTCGTTTATATTGGTGGATCCTTGCTTTTCGAGCGAAACTTTTGAAGCACTCCCGAGGGTTCTATTCTTTCTTCTCTATACGCTTCTCACTTTTAATCAATAATGTCAACGTGCTTTTTTTTTATTTTATTAGTTTTTTTTTTTTTTTTTATCTGTTTTCTTATCCAAATTTTCACACCGATTGTTTAAGCTAATAAAAATAAGATAAACCCTCGAAGATAATGCGTACGATCTTGTTTATCAAAAATTTAACGCATGTCGTACTTATTTCTATAATGGCACTGAAAAACTAGTTTTTATTAAATAAGTTTCTTAATGTTTTATTAACCGAACGTGAAATTTAATCAGTTATTTAAAAGATAAATACATATATGTTCGAGTGATCTATTTTTTTTTTTTTTTTTTTTTTTTTTTTTTATTCACGCAAATGCCATTTTGCTCTAGCGAACCACTCGAAATATGTATCGCCAAAAGGCGCAAAGAGAAATTTGGCAGTCCTCAAATTCCATCCAACGATCTTGCAAAACTTGTTTTTAAAACTAGTTTCGTATCGAGTCATTTGCTTTTTGGAACTCTGTACTTTTTGTCCCGCCTCGCGGCTCGCTCGCTCGTTCGTTATATTACATCTTTCGGTGGCTCGTTCTATTTTTAAAAGAAAACTTACCCACGTTAATAATTTTCGCATCGATTTATTGCGGCGTATTGTACAATAATCGTATGGTATATATATTGTTGTTTCACGTTAGATTGATCGTTTTATTCAAAACGCGTAATTAATCAGAATTAGAATTACACCGATACGAAATAATTTTACGTTCGAGGATCGAATTTTATTTTACGCTCCGATCGAATTCAATCGAACGAGATCGCAAAGTTCTCTCTTTTTCTGCAATGAGCGTTGGAGCGCTTTCTCTCTTCGTCGGCGGGTGCGCTCTCCTCTCACTTTTTAAACGCTATTACAACAGAGAGCGCAAGTAGCAGTAGTAGTCGCTCGCTCGTCGCTCATTGTACTCGGGGCTTAAGCGATATACATTTTGCGCTAGATAAAATCGCAGCGCGCTCGACGCGTCGGTGGATTTTCCACGGTATAAATTATCGTCGGGTGAATGGTTGCAAATGCACCGAAAATTTTTTTGGGAACTGCTCGACGCGCCGAGCCTCTGAATATTTCATGTAACGCTTTATGTTATATTTTGAGATATTAATCGACGGCTTTAGAACGCTCGCGTTGATTGTTTACCGCCGTCCCTCCGAATGCGCAATGTATGTAACGCTCTCGTACGTATGTGTTTCTGCGAGCACATATGTACACACACGGACTTTGTTTTTTCTCTCTCTCTCTCTCTCTCTTTTTTTTTCTCATCGGATCGATCTACGCAGCGACCTAATAAATAAATGCAGAGCCATACGTCGATGCAGCCGATCGCATCAAAATTATTAATTCCCTCCAATTATTTGTTTTCAATTGCTCTGTCGGGCAATGGTTCGAGCGCGTGCGCTCTCTATCTGTCTCTCTCAAAAGGTGCGAGAGCAAATTTACAAAATGATTTGTGGAAATCCAAACGCTGCGATATATACATCATTCATCGGATGTGCGCAAACTTTTAACCGTAAAAATTATAGCTTTTTATACGATAACGTGTATATATGTAACATATGCGTGGAAAAGAGGACGCATGATTCTAAAAAGTTTCTGTAATAAAATTGCCGTTGTCATATCGTATATTTAAATAAAAAAAAACTCACCAACATTGATCTTTCCTTGGGTTAAATGGAAAAGGCTTGTTTTGTTGTCAGTTTTAAGAGATTTAAAGATCCTGACGCGAACGCTTAACCCACTTTATTTTCCGTCTTCTATTATCTCTGCTGGAACTTGCACTAATTATTTTCCAATTGATGGCCGAAGTAACCTATTAACCATTTGCAGAGCTATTAATTTTAATGGATAATTAACAATTTTACTTCTATATATGTGTGTGTGTGTGTGTGTGTGTGTGCTTATACTAAAAAATTCCTTCAGTCTTACAATGTATACATGTATTAATTCTATTTTTTACAACGCGATAATAATAATACTCGGTTGTGCTAATTTATCAATTTAAATTATATCACGGTTAAAATTTACACGCATTATATATTAATACTTTGTGAAATCGATTTCGCTCTAATTATACGTAATTACAATTCACATATTCTTTAAATTACATAATCATTTTAATGGGTCAATTTCTCTCTATAATCTGTGTTTCTGTGTAATTTTTTAATTAATTCAAAAACGTAATATTCGACTTGAACTTTGTTGAAGATTTTTTTATGTTCCTTATCGAAATGTCATTTATTTTCATAGTGTATCGTTTTTTAATAACTTATTATATGTACTATATTTTCCTTTCAGTAATGTTAAATAATAATAATTAAGATACGGTAACCAATACTTTTATCCTTCCAATTATCGATATTTGCAAATAAAAGACTTGTAAAGCATACGTTTGAAATTTGACCGTCTTTGTCAATATTTTAGTATTAAAGTTGTTCATAAGCGTATTAAATTTCAAAGCAAATTTTCTTATTGGTATATTAAAACGTAATATTTCCATTTCTTATAATGAATAGTTATTATTAAATTATAATATCATTGAATAAATTTTTAAAAAACTTTATGGTCCGAGAATATTTTATAACAAATTGTTTCATAGATAGATATATATATGTAAGAAATGTTTATTAAAACAGTAATTAAAGAAAAATGATCGTTATTTATTGCAAAAATACTTACCATGTAAAAAAAAAAAAAAAAAAAAAAATAACTTGATTAACACATACGTTTGAAATCAATACTTAGCGCCGTGATTAATTTTAAAATATTTTTCATATTCGGTTGACGTTTACTTAAAGTTCAATTTCTTGAATTTAAAATTTAATTAGCTTGAATATTTTTCAAAGCATGTGCTTGAATAATATTATTAACCAGCAGTAACTTTATTAATTACTTTAGTATATAAGCTTTACTCTGACAAAAATTAATTTTTAATTAATTTAAAACTTTTAATGGCAAATCGCACGTTATAATAGTTTTAAATGTAACTTTAAACTAAAATCGAAGTATCGGATGTCGTTAATCGCACATTTACTTACGCATTGCTTTACTTTTGATGTTAAAAGTTTATTTACTAATAACGAAAAAACAACTTTGTGAAATATAAATTTTTTAACCTTTAACAATATACGCAAAAATTTTAATTAAAAATTTTTTTTCACAACCATAGTACAACGCGATTACGGAAAAAATTCAGTTCATTTTCATCTTGTGAATATTAAAATGCAAAAAAGATAAATAAATAAATAAATAAATAATCAAATTTATCAAATTTATCAAATTTACTTTTGAAAAATCACATTTTTTAAACGGAGAAAAGCTGGACGCGTAGTTAAAGCATGCGAGCAAAGGGGATCTCGCGGTTTAAAGGGTCGCGCTTGCGCGCATGTAAAAACTAAAGCTTTGCGTTGAGAGCTTTTGGGTCGGCATATTATGGGCTTGCAAGTTGTGCGCTCGTTGCTTTGCGTTTTGCTATAATCAAGGAGGGGTGAGTGGGGGAGGTGGGGGGGGGGGGAATATTATCGCGGTGGAGAAAGGAAATGAAGTATAATAAAAGAGAGCTTTACGATGATGTTGCAGGAATACTGAAGAAGTGGCAGCTGATATTCTACGGAACGTCGTCGAACCCCATAAGGATCCGTCAAAATAATCCGGTACAGGCGCCTTCCGAGGCACAATTCAGCTCCATTCATTATCCGTTTTCGTTCGATCGGGTGCAGCATCATCGGGCTGTACCCGCGCCCGCGTTCGATTACCCGAGCTACACCGACTTCTTTTCTACCTCTGGCTTTCAGGGTTATCAGGGCCCGTACGCCGGGGCGGCCTCCTACGTCGAGGCATCGATGGCGACGCTCGACGGCTCCTCGGGACCCCTCATGACCAACCGACTGCCCGGGGACACGGGGACCGCGGCCCAGTCCGGGGACGGCTCCTCGCTCGATCCTACCAGGCGGGTCCAGCTGCACGACTGCGATCCCCAGTGTGACGTCCAGGGCTGTTTCGGCAAGGGCCCGACTCAGTGCGTCGCCTGCAAGAATTATCGCCTCGACAAGTCAGTCCATTACTTTTCCTCGCTCTCACTTATCCGCGAATTTTTTCGCACGCATATATTGTGCGACCTCTGACCTATATCTTGCAATTTTATTGCACCGTTTCTTTAAAAACTTTTACCCACACTTTTTCGATTATTTATTTATTTATTTATTTATTTATTTATTTATCGTTAATATTATGCTCTTTCTATTCAAAATTTGTTAAATAATTATTTAAACAAATTTAATAATCTACATCCACTTGTCATTGATTTATCTTTATCGTTTAGTCGAGTTAAAACATTAATTCAAAGTCGTTCGTGCATTTCAATAAATTTACGAGAAAATTGCTTCAACTTCTAAAATTGCACAATTCATGCATTAAAATAATTAATCAATTTGATACATTAATATTGTCTTAGTGACACTTTCATTAACGAATTTTATAATCTTGTTAAAGTATTACATTTATTAATTTATTAAATTTTTTAAACCTTCATTGTAGATTACGCGCAGATTAAGCATAAATTAATTAAAATTTGTTATATTATTTAAAATTTTAACGTTATATTTATAAAATGAATTATTTTAATATATATACATCATGAATAAAGTTTAATCTAATTAATTGAATTAATACATCAAATAGATTTAAAATTTATAATTCATTTTTTTCATTTTTTGTCGACAGCGTGATTTTTTTCCACTTCTGTCTTAAAAATTGATAAAATGAGACGATTGTTGATTAATATTAAAATCTTTATCGATGATAATGATCACTTTAACCGAATTTAATATTATTATTATCACAAGATTATTAATAAATTTTACAAGTTTACGGTAAACAATTACTCACATACGTATTTATAATTAGAAAGCTTATTATGTTACCTATTATAACATATTTTAACAAAACTTTTTCATTGGCCACTTTCTTTTGGATAATATTAAATTGCATTAAATTGATGTTTGAAAATATATGAAGAATATCATTTTACTTGGTGTTTTAATATTTTTCAATATGACAAAAGATGAATTACTCTTAACTTTTATAAATAATTACCGTGTTCACAAATTAATATTTTAATAAAATGCATTTACTTTCGTTGCCATTTTCTGCTTTTAAATACCTTACACGTGGATGTTTTTGTTACTAAAGAATACGTAATATATTTATAAACAAAAGTTCTTTTATCTATTAAATTCTTTTTTTTTTCTTTTTTAATATATTTAAAGTAACACTGTGCATTAAAACTATTTATTATATGAAAATTTTATTTATATTTTATATACAAATTTATTCTCATCGAAAAAAAAAAAAAAAAAAAAAAAAAAAAAAAAAAAAAAAAAAAAAAAAAAAAAAAAAAAAAAAAAAAAAGTTTAACTTCCGCGTAAAATACTATTTATTAAATTTTATTTTCTCGCAGAATAAAGCCCAGTGTTAAAAATTGCAATTATTTAAAGTATAAAGTGGCATGTTTTAGTGCTGAATAATTTAAAATTTCATCGTGTACTATTTTGTTCTCGTTAATTTTGTACGTATTTAAAACTATGATAAACTTATAGCGCCATTTGCCGTACAATGCATTCTAAATCGAAAATAAAATGTTTTTAAACAACAAACTTGAAACTATATATATATATATATATTTTTTTTTTTTTCATGTTTCCGGGATCAAAGTCAATATTATGAAAAGATTTTAACTTAATTAGATTGAGTAATATTTTTTAAAAGAAAAAAAATTTTTATTTTACAATTTAAATTATGACCTATATTTAGAAAGTAAACGTTTTTTTCCTAGTTAAATTTACCCTTTGTGTCTAATGTAAAAAAAATGTAAAAAAAATGTAGTAAAAATTGTCGATGAATGAAAAAATTTAATTTAAAATAAAGAAGGGAACAATTTTTCTTTACTCCGAGTTATTAAAATTATCAATTGATTTCTTTAAACTCCTTAAAGAGTGCAAAGAGAAAATAATAATTGTCGATATGGCGTGGCGGTTTGGCCGTATTTTTATACTTTCACGCGAATATTAAAAGGATAATATAAATATTCGAATAAGGTAATTTTGAAAAAATTAAGATGTAGAAGAGTAAGAATAGAGCGGCTCGTGCGCGCTTAGCCGGACCCGAGAGTACGGCGCGGTAGTTGGGAAGTGTAAGAGGGACCGAAAAAGAAGGATGGTAATAGCGAGTCATCTGTTGAACGTATGTATGGTTATAATGGTTACAGCACGTGTGTAAGTCTATGCCCGCCCCGGAGTTTCCCGAATCAAGGCGGCGTTTGTTGGCCGTGCCATGAATCCTGTGACACTTGCGCCGGCGCCGGCCAGGACTCCTGCCTCTCTTGCGCTCCTGCCCACTTACGAGTTACCGACTTGGCGGTCTGTCTTCAGCAATGTCCCGAGGGCTACTACGAAAGTAAGTGATACAGTTACGCGCAAGCGCGCGCCCGTTCTCTTTCTCTCTCTCTCTCTTTATCTCTCTCTTTCTCTCTTGTTCACGGCACAATAGACACGCCGTGAGCGTCGGCTGCTTTTCCTTGTGAAATTGATACCTCTAACGTGCGCTCTAAACGACCTCGCTTGCTTCACTCTCCCTTTCTCTCTCTCTCTCTCTCTCTCTCTTCTTCTCTCTTTCTCTTTGCCCCTTTATTCATCCTCACCTCTCTCCTATCTCTCTTTCCGCTCCGCTCCTCTTTCTGGCTTCTCTCTTAAGTGGAACGTTCGTTATGCGATTCTTTTTAACTGCTCATATTGCGGATGAGCAATTGCTCGTGACTTTACATTAAAAGTGCTGGCTGTTTTTTTTTTTTTTTTTTTTTTTTTTTTTTTTTTTTTTTTTTTTTTTTTTTTCATTTGTGTTTAATTAAGTTTTTTTTATTTTGTTTATTTTTCTTAATTTTCATTATTTTTTATTACTTTTGATTAAAAAATTCTCATAAAATCCTTGAACTACTACATAACTTTTTTATTTTATTCTAAATAAATATATTTTTTAATAAAACGATACAACGATTAACTAAAAAAAAAAAAAAAACAAAAAAAATTCTTCAATTTTTAAATTAAAGTAATGTTTGTGTTTAAAATTAATAGGTGCAACTGTTTATTTACGTCGAATAAATTTAATTTTCATTATATTTTTTAAACAATGAAACTGCATTTAAATAAATGATCGATGCTATAAATTTCCAAAAGAAGAAAAAAAAATAATGTCTCTAATAAATATTTTTAGAGAAACAATTTTTCCTGTTAAATATTACAGGGACTTTTTATGCGTTTGTAAAATTTATATTATTTTTTATTTCAAATGTTGTTGAGCTTAAAATTCCAAGGACATAAAAAAAAGGATGAAGAATTATCATTTCCACAATGTTTCACCGGCGCGACGAATACTAAATTTACCGTTTTCAGAATGGAGATTCTCCATTCTTCAAAAGAGCGATATCATTTGTTTGTACAACGTTAAATGGCCCTCGTTTTCATATTAAATCTTGGCGCATTGAAAATAATTTTCGTTTAATTTTTTTAACGCGCAAAAATTAATTTATCTGAAAATTAGATATACGAGAAGTCATTTAAAAAAAAAAAAAAAAAAAAAAAAAAATTAGCTTGTTTGAAAATAAACAATTTTTTATGATGAAAGTGCAAAACGTAAACACAAATATTATTTTACTTTTAATTAATTATTGTTTATTAAGCATACACGTTTATAGTACGGATATTTGTATTGCTTTACAATCTTGACGGAATATCAATTTTATGAAATTTTTTTACATAACTGAAAAATAAAAACAAAAAAAAAAAAAAAATGTGCAAAAATTCGAATTAGATCCAAAATCAACTTTCGTTTGATTAAAGTAGCACGTCGCTGAAGAATTTTTCATTGCCAAGCAAAATATTTACTCGAAGTACTTTTCCAGCGCTTAATAATGAAATATGATCGATAACGCTTGAAATAAAAAGGTATGAAAAATTGAATGAAAAAAAAAAAAAAAAAAAAAAAAAACAGACAACATTACGCATAGTATTATGCAAAATATTAAAAGATAGTATAAATAATCGTGGCGATCGGCGTCGTTATTTATTTTTCAGACACCGAGAACAGTACGTGCGTGCCTTGCGAGGCGAATTGCGCGAGCTGCTCGGACCGGCCGGATCACTGTACTAGCTGCGAGCATCACCTGGTCCTCCACGAGAACAAGTGTTACGCTGCCTGTCCTCTCTACACGTTAGAGACCCAGGATTACAACTGCGTGCCCTGCCACCCCAGCTGCGAGACGTGTAACGGCACCGCCGAGAACCAGTGCATCGGATGCCGCTCGGGTCTCTTCTCCTTCCGCGGTGAGTGCCGCGACGAGTTTGACGGCTTTCCATACCGAAGCGAGCTACGGTCACTTGCGCAACTGCAAAAAGGCTTTCCCGAACCTTTTCCTCCTCCTCCTCCTCCTCTTCCTCCCGCTCCTCTCATCCCCGAGATACACACATTTTTCCCAACTCTCGATTCATTTCACGCGACTCGAACGTTCGTCTCTCTCTCTCTCTCTCTCTTTCGATTGTTGCCTCCGACACCGTTTGAAAATACTCGCACGTCACTCGGCGCATTTGCTCGCTTTATTGTCCCGACGTGAAAATGTTTTCTTAACATTTTTTGTTTTATTTATTTATTTATTTTTTTTTTTTTCGTGTATTTTTTTATACACAGATACACATTTACCTTTATAATTTTCTTCTATTTTCAATTTGTTGTTTGATTAAAAAATTTCAGTCAATACATTGATAGATATACGTTTTTTTTACTAAAAAAAAACTACAGCTAAAGTAAACATTTCTTAAAATTGTTACGTAATTTTTTGCTCACTTATTTATTAATTCATTTGCGTTTATTTATCCTGAATCAAACTATTATAAAATTATACTATTTTCGTTAATATTGCGTAGATTCTACTAATATTTGAAAATCGAAGGAAACATTGTTTTTTTTTTTTTTTTCATTTTAGTTGTAAAAATCGATAATACACCGTTAGTTTGATAATTATATACAATAAAAATTTTCACATCTTGAGACTGCTTTTGAAATACTTTACCTATTAGAAAAAGTGGATGAACTTGGATCCTTTTTGCAACGATTTATTATTATTATTATTATTTTTTTTTTCAATTTGTTTTTAAAATTTGTTTTTATCTTGTATTACTTTCATTATATACCATTTAAGCATTATTTACAACAGTGTACGCACCGCACCAAACAAAGCTTAACACCAAGTTAAAAAGCTAATTAAAAACCGCAAAGTTCTAGTGATGTTAATTTTTGAGAAAACAACGAATTATTGATCTGTCGGTTGGAGAGACCAATGCGCAAGTATACGAAGGTTACATAATTTGCGTTATTTAATCCTTTCCTGCCGAACTACTCAAATTTTTGAATTTTTCTACAATTACAATAAATTATATTACTGTGATAGTTAAAAACACACACACACGCACACATACACACACAAATTTCTATTGTATCTAAAACTTGTACTTTTTCTAAAACCTAGGCCTAGATTTATATCGTCAATAAGTTCAAAAAATCACAATGTTAGGAGCTCTGACGCATTTAAAATTTTTTTGAAAATAGAAGAGAGTACATATTAGACCGTGAGATAGGAAAGAATTAAGAGCGTCATTTAAAGCGAGAGATAATGTTTTTTGAACAAAACAAACTTTTAAAACGTACTTGAAATTTATCTACAAAAACGTTTCCAAACATGAGACGATTCTTTTCCCCCCCCCCATTCTCCTTCCTCCTCTTCCGCCCTCAACGTCGTAAAGTGAAAGACGAAAATTTTGTTTTTCAGGCGAGTGCAGAAATTCGTGTCCCAGCGGTTACAGCGCGGACAAGAAGCGCCGCGAGTGCGTGCCCTGTCCGCCTGGTTGCGCCAACTGCACGTCGGCGGGTTGCACGAGCTGCGAGTACGGCTGGAGCCTGAACAAGAAGAGCCTGTGCGCCCCGGAGTCGCGCGCGCGCTGCGACAGTTTCGAATTTTACGAAGACGGACACTGCAAACCCTGCCATTCGACCTGCGAGAGCTGCGCCGGTTCGACCGAGGATTTCTGCATCACCTGTCAAAGTCCGCTCCTTTTGCAGGGCAGGCGCTGCGTCGCCCAGTGCGATTCCGGATTTTATTCGGAGCTACAAAGCTCGAGACCCGTCTGCGTTCCCTGTCTTCACACCTGTAAGAGCTGCATTTCCAGGCTAAACTGTACCTCGTGCCAAGAGGGACTGCAACTACAGAGCGGCGAGTGCAGATCTACCTGTGCTCATGGGTAAGCACCTTATTTTAATCCCTAAAAAATATACATGTGCACAAACGAATTTCGTAAATAATTTTGAGTATTTTTATTTTATCGTTTTTCATAATTCCTTGATTTTTCGAAAATAATATACTATATATATTTTTTTTTTTTTTTTTTTTTTGCATTATTACAATTATTATAAATCATAAAAATTGGGTTTAATTTTTATATTGTTTCAAAACAAAAGAGATCGAAATAATTTCAATATATTTTTAAAATCTCATTATCGATTATCACAATACAGCTAATTGAAATAATAAAAATGGTTAAATTTTTAGAAAAAAAAAAAAAAAAAAAAAAAAAAAAAATGGAATTATTATTTAGCAAAAACAATCCTTTATACTTTCACTTATCCATTAAGATTAATTATTACGGTAATGAAAAAAAAAAAAAAAATCTTTCTTTTAATTAAATTAAAAAATTGAAATTATATTTACTTCGTAACTATTCTCGAATGCTAATTAAATAAAAGTGTCATAAAACGGTATGAAAATATTTTAAATTTTATATTATGTAGCTCCAACAGCACCAGCGACTAATCACACAAATTGCGACAAACTTTATCTATACTTTTATAATTTATTAATTTTCGTTGCTTACATTTATACTTTTATGAACTTTCGTTATTATCATAAAGTTAATTAAAAATTATCTATACTGTTCTCGTATTTAAATAGAAATGTAAGTAGTCTTTACTCAGAATACTTCCAGTATTATATTTATTTTAATTTTATTTTATTTTATTGGGATATTCCAATGAATTCTTCGTACAATTACGAGTCAAGTTTTATTTCAATTTTTTTTTTTTTTTTTGAAAATTTGTAAACTTTTAGTTTATATCAAAATAAGATATCATGCCGAGTATCGGCTCAAAATATTAATTTTTAAAAAAGTTAGGCGCATTTAAAACAAAGAGAGTGAAATTTCTAAACCGTTATATCTTGAATACTAATTATCAGAATGACGTTTTTTTTTTTTTTTTTTAATTGCGGCAATAATATTAAAATTCTAAAAAAATATGTAATTCGACGCGAAATTTTTTCATACAAAAAAATTACAACAATTTTTTACAAACAAATTAAGTTTTTTAATCGAAGGACACATACGATTTTCATTTTTCTATGTCAAAATAAAGCTTAATGTTTCTTCTTTAATTTTGAAAAAAAAACTTTTTAGACTGTTTAGAAGAGTAAAAGTTAGAGCCATATAAAGTTGAGCGCTTTGTTTTACTTCTTCTAGCTTCTTTCCTATATCAAAACGCTTGTTTTGCTAGATTTTTTAATGCCAAAATGAAGCTTAGTATCTCCTCTTCGATTTCGTGAAAAACAATTCCTGGACACTGTGATGGAAAAAAAATTAGAGCGATTTGAAGCTACCGTCTGGTGCTGCCCGATGCACACAGCCTTATGTAAGCACTTCATCAATATGTAAATAAAGTTTTTTTAACGTAAAACACATTCGATTTTTCTTTTTCTTTTTTTTTTTTTTTTTTTTTTTTTATCAAAATAAAGCTCAACGCCTCTTTAATTTCACAAAAGAAAATTTTTGGACATTTTAAAAGAAAAAAAATTAGAGCCATTTGAAGTTGATGTTCAGTGAATGCGGCAGAAATCATTGAACGACGGTTTCAAGCAGCTCTATATTTTTTTCTATCAAAGTGCCCAAAAATTGTTTTTCACAAAGAGGAGATACTAAGCTTTATTTTGACGTAGAAAAATGAAAATCGTATGTGTCCTTCGATTAAAAAAACCTAATTTGTTTGTAAAAAATTGTTGTAATTTTTTTTTATGAAAAAAAAAAAATTATGTGATTCCGATAATTAGTATTCGAGATATAATGGTTTAGAAATTTCACTCCCTTTTTTTTAAAATGCGCATAACTTTTTTAAAAATTAATATTTTTAGCCGATACTTGGCATGAAATCTTATATTAATATATACTAAAAGTTTACTAATTTAAAAAAAAAAAAATAATAATAATAATAAAACTTGATTTAAAAATGTACTAAGAATTCATTAGAACGTCCCAATTACAAAATCGATTGTCAAACAGAAGTTTTTTTTAACCCTTTTAGTGCCGAACGATGATATATCGTCGCGCATGCATTGGCGTCTTATATTATACGCATCACGAGACATACAATGTACCTCAAAATAATTTTATAAAACGCTAAAATGCTTTAAATTCGATGCAATAGAATTGAAAAAAATGTTTATTAGATTCAACTTTTTGTTATATACCTTATGTGTACTCTTAGGTATACTCTTATGATTAATGCCGAGGCTCTGTATATGTTGGAGCGATAAATTAGAATCAATAAAGTTTGTTGGAACCGTAATCGCAATCTTTGTGTTTACAATAGTTATCAAACATCATATCACGCGATCCACATAAAATTGATCAAGCGCTGATTAGTGAAAATACTATTTGTAAAAGAGAAACTTGTTTCTCTATGTTTTTTTATCATAGTTTATATTGTTATTATTCATATGATTTTCAATAAGTATTGCAACACAATTGGTATCACATTACTCTCCCATTTTTCCCCAATATGCTACTTTTTGAATTTTTTAAATATCATTGTTAGTTTGGTTTTTATGGGCTTTTTCCGAAACCATAGTAAATTCGTCAAATTCGTTCGGTTATCTTCGCATAGGCATCGGTTTTCATTCGGCACTAAAAGGGTTAAATTTTATTTTTATACATAAAAAAAGAAAAAAAAAAATAAATAAACTTTTTATAAAAAAAAAAAGTAAAATTAATTATATTAAAGATATAATTTTTACATAATCACGGTTAAAAATTAATGAATAAAATTTTATTCACGCAAACGATTTATCTTTTGTCGGTTTAATAAATTTCTATTTATGTACACGTGCATGTAATAGTATGAGTGTACGTATGTTCTCAGTAGAGAAAAATTTGCAGAGCTTAGGTTTTGTTGGTTCTTGTATCAGATTGATAATTTTGTTTGGAAATTAGGATTTCAACCTCTGTTTTTTTGAGGTTCTCGTCGTCGTATTTCTTAGCTTTTTCGTTGCTTGTTTTATCTTGCTTTTCCTATTACGTATGCGCGTTCGTGCGACCGTCTACGCGTTTAGAAATAATTTAAAAATTAAAATTTTCTCCTTCCCTTTTAACGTACTTGTCGTCGACCGACAATTTACGAAATTAAAATTTTGCCCACACATTAATTTTACTTAAAAATTCGAGATGAAATTATTTTTATACGAAACTTTTCGTTTAAAAAATACGTAATTTTTAACGGAAACAGAAGAATTTCAGGTCTCCGCGCTCGCGTGGTATTTACAGTCAGCGATAACGCCGATACACATTCCATAGGTTATAGCCTCGATCGTAAAAACGTTTAAACGTTTTTAAAAATATTTTTGTATAATTTCTCGTTAACTTGGAATTTTCATAAAGGAGGAATCGAGAGCATGAATGCGCATCTAATGTATCTTTGATGTCAACGCTTGCATGCTTACGGGAATGTTCTCCAGGGTAAACGTTTGTTCTATTATCGTTTCTACTTTCATTTATATCCGACAGAAACGTGAGAACTTAAAGGACACATGCGCTGCCTTCTCCGGTAATCCACGTCTCGCAAGGAACCTCGAACCTCTCTTCATAGCCAAACTTGCGCAAGTAAACTTTCGAGCGTACATGTCCAGTTAACATCTGCGTTCTGTGGTAGTCTGTGTTTGCGGTTTTGCCAAACTACTGTATCTATTCGAGGGATCAAGTGCCGTGCCCATCTCCTCTTTGTAAATTATTTCCATTTCTTTAGCCGTACGAATGCAAGTTTCTTTTTCCAAATTCAACTTACTTCTTTTTACCCAACTTTTCAGTCGACCGCGCTATCTTATTCAATACTTTTCGTTTTTTAGCTAACATTTTAACGGTAAATGTTAAACCGCAATTCAAAGATTATTACAAAAGTTAACAGCCTCCAGTTTTGATAGATCCATCCATTGTTGTATCTTATTGAAAGACTCGTATAACGTACAATAAATTTTTTCCGACATTTTAATACCAACGATAAAAAAATGGCATCGTTTGCAAATATCACCGTCTTTGCTTATCGTAATAAGTTTATCTTGAAAAATCCAACGTTTATGATGTTTCACAGTAACGAATTAGCATTGAGCACCTTTTTCTACCTGTCTCTTTATTTTTTATTTTTATTTTTTGGTAAGCTTTCTTCAACGTCGTGCATCATTGAGCTGTAGAATTATTCGTTTGCTTTTTTTCGTTTTTTTTTTCCTCTTTTTTTTCACACTTTACCTTTTCTTCCAGCATGACTTTAGCTTCATTTTCTTCCTTAATGTACCAGTCGATCAACAATGCAGTAAAATCTTTAGCAACTTTACTACTAGCCAGCTATTTTTAAAATCTTGCACAAGATGCTTTTGAGGTCGTGTAGTTCATCCATGTAGAACTGCAAACGTTGACTTTAAAAGTCTGAAAGTCCGTTTCCTTACTTCAAAGGACACAGGTACTATGGTAATCTTTTTTACCTCGAGATAGTTCTTTCTTTTAGGACTATTTATGTTTATTTTGTCGAATCGAAGTTTCTCCCTTTCTAGTCCATTTGACATCTACAAGATATATTTCATTTTTGTCGCAGCGGCAAACCTCTCCTATTCGTCACTCGGAAATGCGTCGGCTAGCGCGGAAAACCGCTAGCCAACCGTCACTTGTTAGCGCGGAATTGTTTGCCTGTATGCACTTGTGTATGTGTATGAGTTTACATAAAAAGCACAGCTAAAATAAAGTTTTAAACGAATCTATTTGAATTTTTATTATAAATTTATAATAAAAAAAACAAATGAACTAATTAAATTTTTGTTCGAATCCGCACATTTTATGAATGACGTTAAATGAATTTTATTATTTTTCTTTTTCACCGAATCAAATTCATTATTTTTGTCAACGAATATTGTGTAGTTCGTTTTTTATAATAACGTTTCGCAATAAAAAAATGTATTAGCCTAGTAACACAATTTTAATTTATTTTTTTTTCACTTAAACTTTATAAAAATTTTTTTATATTTTTTCATTTATTCAATGATTTTTTAACGACTAGACTTGTGTATTTCATCAAAAGAAAATAATTTAACATGAAATTTATTTCTCTGTATGAAAAAAAAAAAAAAAAAAAAAAAAAAAATTTCCCAAACAAAATTTTACTTGGCAATTTGGGTTTTATCAAATTAGACGTATTAATAATTAATTGTTTTGAAGATTATAATTAAAGTAAATTGCATTATATAATATTATCTTGTTAAACATTAAACGAGCAAAAATTTTTTATTCGTTAAAATGCAGGTATTATAGCGACAGGGGTCAGTGTGCCAAGTGTTATTTATCTTGTAAAACTTGTTCGGGACCAAGAATAGATCAGTGTGTAAGTTGTCCAAAGGGTTGGCAACTAGCCGCGGGTGAGTGCCATCCTGAGTGTCCACAGGGTTATTTCAAAACAACCTACGGTTGTCAAAAGTGCCACCATTATTGTCGCACCTGCAAAGGTAAAGTAAAAGCTTTTATTTGTTTATTAACGTTAAACGGTATGTTCTCAATTACAAATTGCAATTTTTATTTACATCGGTACTGAATAATTTTTCAAAAAAAATTTTTTTCCGTTTGCTTTTTATTTATTATCAAAGATAAACGATTTATTTTTGATATATTGTTTTCAAAATACCTTTATATATAAATCTAGTATATTTTAATACACTTTACAATAATTACAAGCTTTTATGAGAGAAAGAGAATACGAATAATTAGGGGAAAAAAAAAAAAAAAAATAAAATAAAAAAATGAATTTTTCTCATATTTGTATTAAATAAAATTAATTAAAAATTGAAGAATTTATAAACTTTTTTTTCTTTTTTTTTTTTTTTTAATTTTATGACTACAGATATCATAAAATTTTAATGAAATGTTCAAATTTAAATACCTTTAATGGCTTAAATGTTTTTAAATATAATATTTTAATTGATAAATTTTCAAAATTTTACCTCTTAATAAAAGTATTGGATATTTGCTTATTTCAATTTTAAATTAATGAAAAAATAATTTTTACACAATAATCCATAAAATATTAAACGACCAAATGGAAAAATGTTTGTATTTATGATAATATTAACACTCGCTTGTCAAACAAAATTATTTTTACTTTTTTTTTTTTTTTTAAATTCATTTAAAGAAACATTATTCATTTATAACAATGTATTTCTTTAGAATTTTAAAATTTTATACATATACTTTATACATATGATGTAAATGCATTTATTAATTATGTTATACCTTTATTGCCTAAAAACAGTTATTTTGGGTCTTGACTTTGTTTGACAATCTAGCGTTGAACATTGTTTACTGTATTGCTCAATTCAAATGTTATTATTTAACGATAATAATTAATAATGTACCTTTAATATTGAAATATATTTATTTAAATATATTACAATTATTTAAATAAATAAAGGAATATTCTACAATCATAAAACATCGCGGTAATTCAATTAATAATCAATTCTTCAATTATTAATACGTTGGTTTTATTAAATAAATTAGATATATTAATTTATATAAGCATAAATTAAACTCCAACATATTAATTCAATATTATTTTGAAGTCGCACAATGAAAAAGTGTAATAATAAATATTAATATGATTCACGCATTTATGCGAATTGATAAAAATAGTAACGGCATAAAATTACTTCAAGTATTTGAAATAATATTATTTAAACAGTACAAAAGCACAGATAATTTTTTTAAAATATACCTTTTTAAAAAAATATTTTTATTTAATTTCATATAGTTATACAATAAAAAAAATTAATTCATGGAAAAATAACGTTAATTTATGCGTTCGGTGTGATTATTAAATATTCAAATAATAAAATTTTAGAGATAAAATATATAATTTTTATTTTTATTTGTTTTCAAAGTCTTAGAAATTTAGCTTTAATTTAACTGCGTAAAAGTTAAATTTTATAGAGACGATTTTAAAAAATTAGTATCGCTTTGAATCAAGCGTATTTAATTATTAAATAAATATTGAAAAACAATTTTTCGATGACTAAATTTTGATAAAAATTAACAAAGTAAAAAATTTACAGTAAAATTTCTGGATATTCGATGTTTTTCAAATATATGAAAGCTTTGAAAATTTTTGTTTTCTAGAATTTCAAATTATCTCTCGAGAATATTTTTATTAACCTCGTTGAAACATAATACAAATAAAAAACTCGTTAATCTGGCGAATGAGCAGAGGTATATAAGTTTCGAGAACTTATCTTATCTTTCATTCTTGCATGCGTAAAAAGAATGAAAATTGATGGAAACACTAGAGTCTCTAGAATCTCAAAGAGTTGTCGAGTTTGGCGTGTCTCTCTCTCTCTCTCTCTCAAAGTAAAGTCATTTTCCGGCCAAACACGAGAAATAAATACGAGATAAGAGAGCATAGACGGGGAACGTTAAGCTATGGAAAAAGTATTCCGACGGGAAACGAGGGAAACGCGCGTGGAAACTAAAAAGTATAACTGTATATTGTACATATAAGTGAAGAAAGAAGAGAGAGGGAGAGAGGGAGGGAGAATAAAAAAAAAAAAAAAAAAAAAATGTATTCGACGCGTGTGTTCAACAGGAGAGGGTCCGCAGGAGTGCACCTCGTGTCCGCCTCATTCGATGCTCGAGAGCGGCAAGTGCATGGACTGCCTCGGGACGCAGTATTACGATCCCCTATCTCAGCTCTGCAGATACTGTCACGCGAATTGCCACAGGTGCACGGGCCCGGGGATGTTCAGCTGCTCGGCGTGCGCGCCACCCCTGCACCTCAACAAGCTCAACAATCGTTGCGTACCCTGCTGCCAGGGCGAGGAGAAGCTCGACGAGACCGACGACGAATGCTGCGTCTGTGATCCCGAGACCGGTACGTATACACACCTCGTTCGCTCTGAGCGAGTAACGCAAGGACGCGGTAAGGACGCCAGCCGGTATATATCCGGAAACTTTTTATCCGCGTTTTCAGCGCAAACGCGCGCGCTTTCTCTCTCTCTCTCTCTCGCTCTTGCGTAGTCAAAAGTACGGCGTAACTTCGCCTTTCCGCGTTTCTCTTTGAGAGAGCAGACGAGAGGCAAGGTCTCTTTACGCTCCGCTGTGTTAAATCAACCCCTTGGAAACAATCCTATGCAAACGTTCGCTTCTACATAAATTCATGCGCGTGTGCGGCCATCCGTGTTATATGCGCGCGCGCGCATTGCCGGCTGCTACCGAGTACTTTGCAGCCGTCTTTGAATAAGATTCGCGTTATATAGCCAATTCGCTACTCCTCTCATCCTCGTCTGTTTCTTATTCAACAAATGTTGCCTTCGTTTCACCGCGAGCCCGGGCCATTTCTCGCTAAACTTTTGCGCTGATATCGCTCCCGCCCGTCGGTCAGAAACTCGGAATCGACCTTTTCTCTTTTTTTTTTTTTTTTTTTTTTTTTTTTTTTTTTTTTTTTTTTTTTTTTTTTACGCCGTTCTCTCGGCAAGTTTACGAAAGGCTCGGTAAACATCCCGAAAAATAACACACCGAAGAAACTCGCTGGTGTTTTCGGAAGCGCAATTTTCTCGTATACAAATGCGGGTTATTTTGTCCGTTTGTTTGGTGAATTATTTTGATAAGCTGTAACGGATGGGCGCTCAGGTGGCTGCAGGAACAGCTCGCCGGCCGGTAAACGAAGAGTTCCTGGAGTAGAATTAACGCCCGCGGAGATGGCCGAGCTACTGACTCTGTCGGAAGATTCGAAGAAGCCCGAGGAAACTAAGGAGGACGACTGGACGATTTTCGCCGTGACGAAGGCGACGATGTTAGCGGTGACGATGTGCGTCGCCTCGGTCGCCCTCTTCGCCACGATATTCCTCGCACTTCAGGTACATTTGCGCGGTTGCGCAAAAGCTACCAAACACAATTCCACAATGTGACGCACTCAAAAAGTAATTTCTCACTCAGTTTCGGTTTTATACTGATATTTATATTATTATATATTAATATTTTTAAATACATATATACATATATATTCATATATGTGCGTGTGCGTGTGCGTGTATGCGCGGGCGTGTGTGTGTGTGTGTGTGCGTGCGTGTGCGTGTACATGCGTGCGTGCGTGTGTGTGCGTGTGCGTGTGCGTGTGTGTGTTTGTGATTGTGATACATGCAATCTATTAGATATATATGGATATGTATATGTATATATATTTACGTGTTTGCTGTAAGAAGCCCACCCAGTCCGTACCAAATCCGAGACCTGCTTATGGAGACCGATTTAGTCGCCCCATAGACGACGACTCGATGCACGTCAACCGCACGCTCGGCCCGTTCCCCTTACGCGGCCGAGTTTGCGCTTGAAGCATTTGTTATGAAGACTCCGTTTGAGTGACGCACAATTTTGGATTATCGCATTTATATTTATTTACATCTGCATACAAACATGTGTTTTTTTTTTTTTTTTCTTTTTTTTATTATTCAACATTTATTTTCATCGCATTCAAAATTAAAAACAAAAAAAAAAAAAAAATAATCAAATATAATAATAGTATCATGGGGTTTCACGAAGCATTCCTCACCTCACAGCATTTGCATCCTCGCTTGATAAATTAACATGCACAATAACGAAGCCATTGCATTCCATGACGCTCCATAACAAGTTCCCCTAACATTCTTTAACATTCCATAACATAACATGCACTTGAAGGCACAAGCCGTCGGCAAACGGCTTACTTAGACTGATTTAGCGACTCTGATTATTTTCAGGCAATGTCGAACAGACGCGAAGTCTCCATGGGATACACACAATTAGCCGTGAGAATGGAACCTTCGGATGATGTGGAAGTCGACGACACGACCGAGCTGATGACGTAGACCAATTGTACAGTGTATTCCATGACTAAACTTTGGTACTTTCTTAATCTGCTGTGCGTACTTCATTAAATTAAGGGGTGACTCGTCAACACACACAAAAACACTCTCACACATAACGGGGATCTGCTCAGAAAGATCTGAAATCTACGGAGCGTCTCTCGGCGGCAGTGGGATGTGACGCGCTGGAAAGAGTTGAAAAACGTTGCGCGTACACGCTCGGCTTATAAGCTGAATTATAAATGAATAAAAATGAAAATGACAGAAAAAGAAAACAAAAAAGAAAAAAAAAAAAAAAAAAAAAAAAAAAAAAAAAAGGAGAAAATAATAATGATGTACAGAAAAAGCGGATGTGTGAATGCGAGCGTGTCTGCGTTTTCAAAGTGTTTTTTGCGTTGCGTGCAAGTGATGCTAACGAACAAATAAACCTTGATTAAAAGAAGAAGAAGAATAATAATTAAAAAAAAATTAAAAAAAAAAAAAAAAATACGATAAAATTATATAGATAAAGAGAGACAATGCAGTGGCAATGAATCGTATCGAAATTTCCAGCCCAAGTTGGATATTCTAGGCCGTTCTGCCAACCGTCATTTTTTTTTACGACGTGCTGCGCGAAAAGTTTTTATCGGGAATGAAAATAGAATGATGGATAAAAAGAAAGGAAGAAACACATACGAAAAAAATGGAAAAAAAAAAAAAATAAAAAATAAAAAATGGAAAAGGAAAATAAAATGCAATCAATCTGAAATAAATAACGAAAGCGAAGATGTGAGAGAAGAGAACGGACGAAAAAGAAAGCTAGTGTAAAGTGCCTGATTAGTGACGCCCCTTCACCGGTGTTCCCTTTCTCGTCCTTCCGCCGCGTTCTTTCGTGCTTTTATTTTTAATCAGTATTTTATTGTAATGCGATGAGATGAATCAAGAAGTTAGCTATCGATCACGTAATTAAGAAGTAGATAGAAATAAATTTTTAAATGAATATAAAGTTGACTTATTGAAAAACAGTTGATCACAGAGCACTTTGGCTTCAACATCTCGTTATCTTAATACCGTAACTTGTAAGGGAATGTCATCTGATTATTCGCGAGTAGCTTGAAAGCGGTTGTTTTTTTTTTCTTTTTTACATTGTACTTAAATACATTACCTTTAATTACTATACGTTCATTTTGCTTCTTATTCTTACTGTCTCTTATAAAAGGTAATTAATTCAGTTTTTTAACAATGTTTGTTGTTGTATTTGATTCTTTATGAGACTTTTTTTCCTAATAAACTTTGTATGCTTTTATTATTATATACATAGATTGTATTACACGAATAGTGAGATAAAAGGAAAAAAAAAAAAAAATAAATAAATAAGTAAATAAATAAATAAATAAAAAATATGTGAAATGAGAGATTAACGAATAAAAATCCATTTTACTTTTCTTATCGGCGGTTTTATGAGCGATAGGAAATTGCGACGAATAATAATATTGAAAAAAATTAAAACAAAAAGTAACAAAAGAAAAAAAAAATAAATAAATAAATAAATGAATGAATGAATAAAAAGTAAATAAATAAACACGAAATATCAAAAAATGAGTCAGAATTGCGAAGGAACGTTACGATCAGTCCACCATAAATTGTTACGATACTCTTGAAAACTAACACACTTAATATGTGATTATTGAATTTGTCATCGTGATTTGATATACTATTATTGTACTTTTATGATGAGCGCGGTTATAAATATATATATACATAAACAATCTGAAAGATAAATTTGTTATTGTTTTACCTTATAACCAAAATTTTGCTATTATCAATAAAATTTTTCCTTTATAATTTTGTTGATTTTTTATTGACTATTCGAAATTTATCAAAAATATAACTCTCTAGCTAAATAATATAAAATTACAGAGATTCATTAGAAAGCTGATTTTCGCAAAGGAATTTTTGCAGCAAAGATACCGTCAATAAAAATCAAAAAATAAGGTAAGTGAGATTTGAGCGTTGAAAAACTCTTGGAAAAATGATTGGCATTTATAGAGAAAAAAATTATCCGCGAAAATGCGAGAAAGAAAGAAAGAAAGAAAGAAAAAAAGAAAGAAAGAAAGAAAGAAAAAAAAAAATTAATGGTGAAAAGGTGAACGACAGCTTCCCCGGGGATTTCCGTTCAGAGGCTGAAATAACACGGTTTCCGCTCTCGAGCGGTTACACAACGGCTCGGTAACTCTGGCTCCAAAGCTCTCTCTTCCTTTTTCTCCCTCTCTCTCTCTCTCTCGTTCGCGGCAATTCGCATGGCTTCATTATGCGGTCTGTGCTAATTTTTTCGAGGCACAAGTGTGCGAGCGCGCCGGCGTCGACGGTGACGTTGTCGAGAATGAAAAGAGCTCGCGTGCACGCGGCTTAATTATGCTGCGAAAAATATTCTCAATGGAGGATGGTCCCGTTGTTCCAAAGCCATGGACGGCCAAAGCGGAAGCCGACTACAGGCTCGAGCGGGAATTAAAAAAAAAAAAAAGTGAAAATTCAGTGACAGTGCGAGAGAGAGAGAGAGAGAGAGAGAGAGAGAGTGGAAAAATGAAAAATGGTCACGATTGCATAAAATTATCCAAGGGAATGAATGAAAACGGATAGGAGGAGCTACAGTGCAAAAAGTTGCCGAGAAAGAAAGGGCGCGCGCAGCTCCGAGGGAGCAACACGTTACTCTCCTCGGAGTTAAAAACTCCGACTATAAGCTTTCATTTTGATTTTGAAGATAAGCTTCTTATCTTTCTACTTTTGTCCTTTTTATTAAATTATTCGAGCCAACGTAATTAGACTCATTATCATTACTACCATTACCTTTTAAAACTTTCTTTTTTTTTTTTTTTTTTCTTCCCCTCTTTTTACTTCATACCATCGGCGCTTTGCTTTGATTTATTTTTCAACTTTTTCCTCTCTTAGTTTTATAAAATTTTATTCGCATTATGTGCCTAGAAGCATCAATTTTTAATCTTGCGCGTTAAAGCTTAAGTGTTTGTCGTTCGAATATCATTAGTGGATTACGCTCAAATTGCTTAACTTTTACGGGTTTTATTCCTCCGTAAATGTAAACTATTGTGATGAATTTTTTCACCTTTTTAATTTTAAACTTAAAATTAAATAATATTTTGAATTTTTAGTTATCATATTATAAATGGATAAAACTTTTGAGATATTATTAAATAAGATATATTATTAAAATTATTAATAAAATCGTGTTTCATTAAATAATATAAAATATTTTTTACAAAATTCTTTAATAAAATTATAAATTGTTAATTTATATTTGATTAATTAACAATTATTATTTATTTTTTCTGTATACCGTTTACTAAATTTAACAAAACATTGAGAAAATCAATTGAATATTGTAGATGAATTCATCGAGTCGAATTTACAGTTTAAAATTACTGTATATAATTTGCAATAAAAATAAACTTTAATAATAATTTTATCTTAGCGTGCAAAAATTTTTGTAAACAAAATTATTAGTCGTTAATTTTTATTTCATAATCAATGCTTAATTCGTGACATCATAATTAGCAATGCGGAATATTCAGACAATAAAATATCGATGAGATAATGTAGTTAACAAACGTTATTTAAATTCCTTGAGTAATAAATACATTGCGGGCGTTGAAAAAACAATTTGTTCGCGATATTATTTATGGTTACATATTATCGAAGCACGCAATAAAAATTGTTTATAATTGGACGGCGCATAAATCATCGGTTACAAAGGCGAAATTTACAAAGTTCTAAAATTAATAATTGCATTTCAAAAGACTCTCATAGATTGCATTATAAACTAGTAGCTCACGTTGCTTCAACATGTCAACGTTCCGCTATATTAAAAGGTTTACGCGAGTCGATGCAAAACTTATCAAAGTTAGTGGCTGTCGCTTACTTCGTTTAATATTTTCATAAAAATCGACATCATGATCAAGGACTCGAAGTTACGAACATTTTTGTTAGAATAATATTGATGATCGTGACGATAAGAGGAGAAAACGTGTTTGCATAAACAATTTAATAATTTAATAATAACATAAAAAAAAAAATTAACAATAACGAAAGGCATAAACGAATTCCGACGATTGAATATTTATCGAATAAAAATAGTTCAATTATTAATTAACAAAGAATATTCACTGGTATAAAATAAAAGTATTTTAAAATTTCGACTATCCTTTACATTTTTTAAAAATTAATATCCTCGTCACGGCCTTACCCGTGCTACGAGTACGTGAAATTCGGAATTTAAAAATGTCTATTTTATTAGGTTGACCTTTAACCAACTACGTAATAGAATTCAAGGAATTAAATTTCACACACTTATAATTGTTGCATCATGATAATACTTGGCCTTTCGAAAACAAAAGCAAAACAAAAGCAAAAAAAAAAAAAGAAAGAAAAATGATAATAGTAATAAAATAAATTAATAATTAAAAAAAAAATACTATAAAAATACGTTTTTATAAGTAGTTTTGAATTAAAAAGCGCAAAATAATTAACGAAGCTGTTTTTTTATTTTTTTTTTTATTTTTATTGTCGGTTCTGTAAGGGCATTAGTAGTAAGCCCGGTTTGTAATTAAGTGTATTTTAGTGTAAAAGCGCGGAAGACTTTTCCTTTAAATTTAACATAAATGTCAAGCATTTTTATTCACATGATATTAATTTGAAAAGTAAAATCGTTTTTTTTTTTTTTTTTTTTTTTTTTGTTTTTTGTTTTTGTTTTTGACGAAAAATGCTTTCGCGCTCAAATATTTAGTTATATACTTAATTACAAACATGGCTTACATCAAGGCCTTTACAGGACAAACAGAGAAAATAAGTTCGATAATTATTTTTTTGCTTTTTAGTGCAATACTTATAAAAGCGCGTTTTTTTTTAGAATTCTTTTTTTTTCATACTATTAGTTTATTTTATATATAAATTCCTGGAAACTGATTTTAAAAACACTTTTAATTATTTTTGGAATAAGAATATTTATTTTAAGTTTCAACATAAATTTCTCTAAGTAAATACCGAGGTATTATCTTTTACTTTATATAGAAACTTCTTCAGTTTCCATGTGTATATCAAATATTTCATTTAAATGAAATTCATTTTTACATTAATTTTTTTCGAATGACAGATGTACAAAAAAGTTACAATATCACGCGTTAAAAAAAATAATGAATTTTTCCCCATGCAAAATTTGAAACTGATCACCCCGATTATGCTCTTGGGAGTGAATTTTGACAATTAATGAAACACGTCTTATGTTATTTTTTTATTTATTAATTTTTTTTTTTTTTTTTTTTGAAGAGTACATTTACAAAGTGTCATTATCGTATATCTTAAAAAACTGTTTCTTCGTACAAACATGATTACTCCTTTTCGCTCCATTATTTCGAAAAATCATTGGCGTTTTATAGGTATAAAAGAAAAGAAGATAAAAGAAGATACAAAAGATATGGTTAAAATATATAACGATGGGCCAAACAAAAGACTCGACTTGTATTAGAAACAATCGCGGGCGCGCGCTATCTCTCTATAGTTTCATCGTAATCGGATGAACGATATATAGGAACAATGCACAGAAGACGAACAAACAAACATTTATTTTTGCCAATCACTACGGATAATATTTACTAAAAATGATACTTTAACAAAGATCGAATGACAAAAAATAATTAAATATACGATCGAATCCTTATCTCTAAGTCTGCGATAATGTTAACGCAACGTTCTTTTTTTATCAGCTATTATTCGCGAATATGCGTTAATGAAAAAATTAATAATGTTCTTCGGCAATAAAAACTATAAAGTTCTATAATATGCAGAAAAAAAAAAAAAAACTTCTTTAGATCTTTTTAAAAAATTTTAGTATTATTTAAAATTTAAAAATAAAAACTTGGCAACGCAGCTTTTTAATTTAAAAAAATACAAAAATTTTTTCACTGATTTTACTTGTTTCGATCAACATATTTCCTTTTACTTTTTATTTAAAACCACGCATTGAATTTAATTTTGAAATACGCGGAATGCGAAACGTTTAAAAAATGTTTTTTGTTTAAAGATTTAAAAAACGACATATAATATAATTTATAGGAATAGAAAAATGCGCTATGAAATTCTTTATTAAAACGTATTTTAATGTCTAATTTTCGAGGACATTGAAAAAAATATATTGAAGAATAATTGTAGCAAAACTCATTTGTATTAATATTATAACTATTATTTCGTAAAATTATTTATATTTTTGCTCCTTTTATCATTACACACCAGAAATTTAATCTGAAATTCCCTGTTCATTGCAGTTACATAATCATTCTTTATACCTAATTCAGAATACGATAAAAATGGAAATCACCTTAACATCCATCACTTATGTACTAATTGAAAATGCATTTAATCTATTGTTAAAATCATCCAAGTCAATCATTTTATAAGTCGTTTAAGATACTGAATTATTGACATTAATAAATTTTGCTTCAACTGAATGACACATTTTTACAGTGAATTTATTTTTATAGTATATTTAAATATAAGTTATTGAAATTTAATTTAACTAGGTTTAATTTTAAAACATTTTTTTAATGAGATTGTTACTATTATGTAGTTCAAATAAATAATGAATTAATTGGATTATCATTTAAAATTTTAAATGATTTTTTTTTTTTATTTTGTACTGCAAATGTTACTAAACTAGTAAAAAAAAAATAAAACAGATAAACAGATGAGGTGTAAGAATTTGTTTAATAACGCATATAACTATATGTAAATTAACTATGTACAACATTAACATATAAGACTTTGGTCTCATTAAGGGCTTATAAAGAGTTGTAGCGGGCGAAATGAAGTGATTTTCTAGATTTTTTTTCGACATGACAATAAACGTTTATTGAAAAATTATAAACTCTATTAATCAGTATATACTTTTATTTACTTTAAAAATTTTTTTCATTAAAAAATATTAAAAAATGGCGGAGCTCCAGCTATTTTCCAAGAGCACCTTTTTTTCAGCGTCAGGTGCGGTGAACATGATATCTTGAGAATGGCTTATCTGAAATCAGAAATTCAAAAAGATTTCATTAGTATATTGCAATGGCTAGGGCCTAAACGATGAATTTTAAAAAATTTTGATTTTTAAAAAAATGACGACAATTTTAACAAAAAATTTACTTTTCGATATGCTAAATTTTCGATTTTTTTGTTATAAAATTTTTTTTTTTTGTTTTTTTTTTTTTTAACAAAATCAAAAATCCTTCATTCAAGCCCTAGATCTTAATATAATAAATAAGTAGTATAAATTTGGTGTGGATCGGATTAATAGTTTTTTAGTAATGGTGTCCACCGCAAAGGTATTTTTGAAAAAAACGATTCCGAGATAATCGCGTTTAAAGATTTAAATATGTTTCTTTTATATTTAAAATTAATTTATTTAATTACCTGTAACTTCGAAACTAATGCTCCGATCTTTATGAAATTTAACGACAATATTCTTCAGATGTTGTATTTTAAGAATATGTAATAAAAAAATTTTCGATTTTTTCGTCCATCACAAGTGTATATAAGCCCTTAAATGAATCTGAACAAGATTTTGTAGACTATGTAATACAAACATTAAAATCGATTACACCAGATATATTGTAATTTAAAAACGCAAATAAATTCTTTATTTTCATTGAATTCGCTATTAAATTAGAAAGAATGTAAAAATTATTTTTTTAACGTAGTTTATAATTATTAGCATTTTTTTTTTTTTTTTTTTTAACATATCAATAATATTACAAAGGTTAAAATTTAACTATATCAACGAGATATGCGTCACTTTACGTAATTTTTATAAAATATTTGTGCCCTTATGGATATTCGGTAGTGCTTTGCCAGTTGTAAAATTCCGTAATTTTAGCATTTTAAATTTTCTGATATTCTCGCCTTGTTTTGTTCCGAATGTTTCTCTATAATCATATTAGATTTTCATAGACTAAAATGATTTTTTTATATTTTTCACAGTTTTTTTTTTTTTTTTCATTTAGATTTTTCGCCCCATTCTTTTCATTTAATGCCGTTGAAAAATATTTACATTTTGTAAATGTTAACTATTGTTAATCCAATATAATACTATTTTACTTATCAATTTCATATTGTTATTATTTAGACTTGATTTTTTTTTTTTTTTTTTTGTTAAATCATTCATTTTTTTACTTTTTAACTTTTTATTTCTATTTATTCTAAACCTTTTATTTCTATTAAAATTTTTTTTATTTTTAATTAAAATATTTTTAAAATTTTTTGTGCTGGATTAAAATTTACTTCATATGTACTAAAATTTATTCTATTTACATCGATAGTAAAAAAATTTTTTTATTTCCTTTTCTATAACATAACATATCTAATACTTTTGAATTATATAATACCCCACCCCCTTTTTTTCAATTTATTTATTTCTTGTCGCATCATTACCCTTGTTAAGAATTAGCGACGATTAAAGTATTTACAGTATTACATAAGTCGTGACATAAGTTTTTTTTTTTTTATATGAGTTTTCTAATGTTGGGATAAATTGTTTTTTTTATAATAGATTACATCGTTGTCGTTCACTATTGTATTTTGCACATTCTAGTGGTAAATATTCGATAGTGATAGCGGTGTTACACTTGGATATAGCTGGAATTTCTATTTTCAATAAGTGTTCACGAGTTATTCTTGCGTGCCCAATTTTCAGTCTAGCGATTAAGATTTGATCTCTTCTATTAAACGATTTTATTGGATTATTGTGTTCGATAACGTCAGGTTTGATTTCCTTCAACTTGCATTCGTTTGAATTATCCTTCCATATTTCACTCCATTTATTTATTTTAATGTTTATCGATTTTTTCAGATCTTCTGTAGTTGGCTCATAATTATTGTCAATATGATTCAACTTTTTTGGCTTGCTTATTTATTAGATTTTTTTTTTGTTCTGCTTCTAAGTTATCTAGTCAATTTTTAAACAAGTAATTTGGTATGTCAGGAGATACGTTTAAAAAAATTACTCTCTTATGTCTCGAAATCATGTGTCTAATTATGACATTTAATTCATTAATTTTAATAGATTTATATTTATCCGTAAGCTCATTTACTAATTCTTTCGTTGAAAAATACAAGCACATTCGGTTATTAGAAATCCTTGAAGCAAAGGTGATATTTTTAGATTGCACAACTAATCCTTCAACCCAATCCATTATTAGTCCTTGATCTCTTTTTGGAAAGAGATCTTTTTGAGCGATAGTTGCATGACTCGGGTTACGTGTACTTTTAAACTACAAAAGTTGAAATTTCTTTAGTTGGCGATTGAACATTTTTTAAAGACGACATGATAGTTGAAATGGTTTTTAACTCGCGAAAGCGATAAATCTGTATGTATATATATGTATACATCAGGGTAGAGCCTTGATAGAATATATAGAACCATACTCGTTGGATTTACTATTCATGGAGCGATGTATTCGCAATAAGATTCTGATCAAGACTGATTTAATACTTTAACGTCAAAAAAACATGTTTTTCGCGTACCTTTTTCTACAGTTTTCAACTCGTTTTTTTTCCCGATGGCGCAGTACGAATTTCGTAAATATCTCGATATTTTTTATCATAGTTTTGCAAAAAAAAAAAACAAAACAAAATTGAAAAAATTCAAATTTTTTATTCATATTTTATTACAGTGCAAATTTTGAAAATCTTATCGTATTATTTCCCGCAGCTACAAAATATATAAATCATGTCTTTAATATATGTATTTTTCAAAAATGCACACGATTCTTTTTTTCTCTCAATAGTCACATCTAATAAATAATAATAAAATTAATAACAATCTTTTCGACCTTTAAAATATTGAAATTTCGTGTGATGTTAACAAAGTTTATTATAGTCAATACGTAATTTACGTATGGTTTTCGAAACTTTTGAATCGATGGTCAAACATTTGGTATTATTTTTAAAAAATTTCACTTGTTTAGATAGTTTACGTTTAAATTTATTTCTTTTAAATTATGATTATGGTAACGATATTGAAAAATTTTGATGCTTCGTCATAATTCGTTTAAAAAAAATTGCTCAAACAAAATTTGTCGATAATTTTATCGTTATTTTACATTATTTTGCAAAAGTATGATAAAAAATGAGTTTATTGTAAAATTTATATTGCACCATCGTAAAGAGCCAATTAAATATATATATATATATATATATAAAAGATATTTTACATATTTTTTATTGACATTTTCGTGATGAATTATCTGCTAAAAAATTGTATGTAAAAATCGTGTAATCTTGTAACGTTAAATAGATAATACAATCGTTAAAATTTTTCTTATAATTTTGACTTTTTTGTCATAATCTTTTAATTTTAATCCATCATTGATTATGCGTTGAAGAGAACGAAGCTTCAGCATTTTTTTGCACATTAACGGATTCCCTTTTCATCGGTATCTCATTATTTTTTTTTTTTTTCTTTTTTTCTTTATTATTATTTTCGTAAAGCAACTTTATCGATTTTTTACTTTATTCATTAAATGGATTTACTTTGATGTACAGATTGTTGATAAAAAGTTGAATGATTTTTGCTCGATCGTTTAAATAAATTGTTGTAAAAATTATTTTAAAAAAATAATTGAAAGATGATAAAATTTCGGTAAAAATTTGTCGATGCATTTTATAATTTATATAAGTAATTTATTTCTTGTATAATTTATAATTTATAACGCATTCGATTAATATTTCATAGTAGATGAAATACTATTTTTTTATTGCGACTTGTTGCATATTTTTTTTAATTTCTGGTATCAAATAATCTAGAATGATAAGTTTAATAAAAATTTTAATGCAAGTAAATACAAATTGATGATTGACTTTTTACTTTCGTTGTAAAATTTATATTTATGATTATGAACTTAGGTTATAAACACGCGATTATTTTATCGCGAGATAATATCTTTTTAAATTTTTTACGAGTCAATAAATTCCCAATCGCTTCCATCGCAAATATTTACTCCGGTGTACTAAACGCGCATTAGTTGTACATACGTATAAAATACACTTTAATATACTTTTGCAGAGTAAATACTGTTTATGTATCGAATATATATTTTTATGCATTGGATCTTTAACCGTATATGTGTATCGTATGAATTTAAATGATAAAATAGTATTTTCGCACATTAAAAGAAAATCTCCGTTTATGATCTTTTTTACCCTTCAAATAGAAAAATTTAAAAAAATGCTCGAGCATTTTATATTTTTTGAAATTAAATTAACGTTTTATGAAAATAATACGGAAGAGATTTATCAATGTTGAAGGATTCGACGATACGAGGTAAACCGAAGAACAACACAGCGCGAATTGGTTATGCAAGGATAAGGTTTCCGTAGTTGGCGAAGGAATGAATTTCGTGGCGAGCGGAGAATTTTCAAGGCGCATTTTCTATCCGTAAAAGACGGCGCACCGTCCCCTTAACTCAGGGCTGCGACGCGCGGAATCTCGAGCGCGATATCCGCGTCGACGTCGGCTATATCCGTACGTGGTCCATGCAGGAGCTCTACGCGCGCCAAAGGAACGCGCGGGCCAGGTCGGGGGGGGGGGGAAGGACAGCGCACGAGGCAGCTGGGTTACCTCCGCATGCGAGACACGTACCGGTGCGAAACCACCGAAGATAAATAAGCTAAAGGATCGACTCTCGCCGGCGAGCCTCCAAAGGTGAAATGAAAATAAAGGATTTTCCGACAAACCGTTGAATCGAGGAGCTGAAAATAAAAGAGAAATAGGGTGAACGAGGTTGGGAGGGGAAAAGGGTGGCAGCCGCGCCGTCGAAAGAGCGAACGGGGAAAGAAAAAGAAGTACGAGAGAGAGAGAGAGAGAGAGAGAGACTCGCCGGCCGCGAGCGTGCGCTACAAGTTAAACGGCGCAAGATCAATGGCTCCGAACTAACTATGCTCTTTCCCCTTTAATGACTATAACGCCTTTAGCTTCCCAGGTTACCCTCAACGGCTATATTCCGTTCGACCTCGGCACTGGGCTAAGCGTAATGGGTTAAGCTGAGTGCCGAACTTGATTTATTTCATCCCTCGAATCATTTAATTTCCTCCCTCATTCTCGCACGAGCTCTCTTTATTATTTTAATGACGATAAGTCGATGCGTTTTCGGCGAAATATACCTACCGACTTATAATCGATTATATATAAAAGTAAATACTTCATTTACGAACGAACTGTAAAGTTTTTCTTCTTTTTTTTTTTTTTTCTTTTGCGAATATCCTCTCGACGATAGTATAAGAATTTTAAACCCAAGGCATGAATTAAGTTTTTTCCGCAACGCAAGTTATACGAAAAAGATTACGGGTAGTATTTACTGCTACTGTTTTTAAACGAAAATATAAAAAATAAGAGGAAGTAGGCAGTGTCGGATACACTGCCGTCATCTTAATGCGTTGAACGTCGTAAATAAATCCCGCACGTTTTTCGCGCGCCAATTTTTCGACAATAATTTGTTCCATACGGTATCTTTCTTTACAAAATAAGTTTTCGAACTCGTTTTAAAATTTTTATTCATAACTCTCGATGCACTTTTGCTTTTTATATTTTTTTTTTTTGTTTTTGTAACATAGTTTGCTTATAATTACCGCAACTCTAAAACTAGTATACCAAAGTTAATGAGCGTGAGCGGAATAATACCTCACTGATTATGATCTATTAATTATTTCAATAATGGCGACAATTTTCCTTGATAATTGCGGCAGTGGATAAAATTTGTTTAAGCTCTACAACCGTTTTTATGAAACTGTAACGTTGTAACGAAATTTTGTTTTTACACGATTCTTATCCATTGGAAATTTCATCCGTCATCTTCAAACTGATGTGCGCGGCTTTTTTTTATGAGGTTATTAAATTATTTATAAATTTGAAAAGAAATTCATCGCGCCGCGACAAAAGATGAAAATTTGATTAGAATGTACAAGCCGTGGTACTTCTTTTTTGCTTTTTACAACGTCGCCGCTAAACAGCAGCGGTAAATAAATTATATCACTTCAGCCAATTAAGCAGATTCAATATAGCATCATAGACGTTAAAGCTCGTCGAGTCAATTTACCAGGGTTGTTAAATTCTGAGAAATTAATTTAACATTCGAAACTTCCCGAAGGCAGAAGTATTCAGAACTTTTTTGCAATAGTCGCTTATGGATAAAAAGGTCGAGACTCGGAGAGCGAATATTAAGGTCGCGTTGTATATCGCACGCGTCATCTATGCTCTAAACTATTAGAGCGACATAAATATTGTAGAAAATGAAACATTTCGTTACACGTGCGACTGGGGTACGCGTAAATAAATTTTCAAAGTTCGGGCAGCTGCAAACTCTTTTTTTCTCTCTCTCTCTCTCTCTCTCTCTTTCAAATGTTTTTACCGTTAAAACTCGCCGAGACTTGCGCACATTGACGCGGATACCATACACCGGCCTGATTTTTTTTTATGCGCGCTCGACAAAAATATGTTTCCGCGCTTGCAGGCCGTCACTCATTTGCGAGAAGCCGTGCCGGTCCTGCTGAGCTACGTATATGTATGTATATATATATATATATATATATATACATATATAGATCGGCCAATTGAATTTTCGAGGACGTACCATAAAGCGGACGAAGAGCCGTGGGCTTGGATTACGCATTTAATGCAGTTAAAAGAAGAGATAAAAAATTCTGGCTGAATTATGAATGGCAACGCGGTGATGAAATGAGGATTAATGCGAAATTTTTTTGTTTTTCTACTTTTTTTGTTTTCTTTTTTTTCTCTTTTGAACTGCTAATAAAATATATGAAATATTTAGAACTTATTTTCTTTTTTTTTTTTGTACAACATCATTTTACGTAAAATTGCGTATTTTATCGAAAGATTTCAACGCAGCAACGCGGGCTTTTAAGATGAAAAATATTTCTATTTATCGCGACTTTTATCTCGACGGATCAATGGCGTTGAAAAATTTTTAATATTTTTGTTTATAATCCAAAGTACAGTGCGCGAGATATAATATTTAAATGATATCTCGTAAATGACGCACATTTGTACATCGTATGTACAGGGAATATTTGATATATACTTTCGGAGAGCCGAGTTAATGTACGATAAGTAGAGACGATTTAAAATTTTGCCCTCGTGCGTTATATTTAGTTGGTCGCATCGAAAATAAGTATACTTTATCCGCTTAAAATTACACCGTCAATCGTAATAATTTTTCGAATAAATTCATAATTGCCTTAATTTTCGATGAGAGCTGGAATAGCAGCAGCGTCGATATTATTAATCAGGACGCGCGCGTCCTTTAAGCAGCGCAACGAGAGGAAAAAAGCGTGTTTTTCTAGGACAATAATAATAAAGCTATCCAACGTCGAGGAGTAAACATAAAAGTTGGCATTGTTCGGGTAATTTGAAAAAAAAGAGAGAAAAAAAACTTTCGTAAAAAGGAGTTAAAAAAAAAAAAAAAAAAAAAAGAAAAAAAAAAAAAAAGTAAAAATGGAACGATTGTCGCAACATCTCGTAACGGGACGGGGAGATGGAGGTTGGGAGGATTGGAAAGGCCGAAAAATAGCGACACTTTACTCGGCTGTGGAGCCGGCGCGGTGCTTGCCGGTATATATATATATATATAAGCTAACTGGGTGAGTATCTCTGGGAGCCGTGGAGCGAGAGAGCATCCCCTCGAAAAGCTTTTATCGCCATCGACAATGCGCTCGGTACAGCGAAATATGCGCCTATCCAAAGCTAACGACTCGCATACATTGCGTGCTTACAGGAGGGAGCATATCTGATATTGCTGTCGGTATAGAGACGAATTTTCCTCCACTTGTTATCGATCGAACGACTATTACAGAAGTAGCTCGGACGCGAGAGCACGCGCGTCAGCGCCTCTGTATTATGCGCGGCCGAGAAAGGAATTTTGTTATATAGCCAACTGAAACGCGCGGGGGCGGCAGCGGCGGCAGCGGCGGCGACGGGCTAACGTTAAAATATCGTTAGAATATTTGAAAACGGGAGAGATAGCCGAACTGCGTTTTCTCGTGCGTAAATTAATAAACGATATTTCGACGTTAATTTCGGCCGTACGTACGAGATCGCGACCGATTAAACATAACCTATAAAAATTTGAATAATTGGAAAATTTAAAGCAACTTTTACGCCCTCGAGTGCTCGATACCAAATTAATTAATTGAACAAATTTGATTTACCGGGTAACGACGAAAGTTTTAAACGTGCTCAGTGATCAATACTTTCCCTGTAATTAAAATTCTCGCGGGGAATTTAGCGCGCATTGTTTTTCAAATATAACCAAACTCGAACAAACGCGTTATAAATTTCTGGGATGGGAGAAGGTTGAGCGGAAGAAATATTTAAGAAAGCGCAAGATAGAAGTGGAAAAGTAGAGAAAGAGAGAGAGAGAGAGAGAGAGAGAGAGAGAGAAAAAAAGGAGGAGATATTGTTGGCGCTTTCGCATTTTTCAGAAAGGTGTATAAGCGCGGACGTTTGGAGTTTCCGATCGATAAACGAGAGATTTCGAATTCAGCGGCGTCGAAGATCGAGGCGACGGATACGGGCGGGGGAGAGGAGCGCGCTAGGAGGCGACGGCTCTCGATCGTTTTCGCCGTTTTCTTTTTCCCATTCTCGGAGCACATCGCCGCAGCGTCGGAGCTGCTGGCATCGATACTCGAGCTCCTTCTTCGTATACGAGCGCGGCTCTTTATTGATGGGCTTCGTAACTAGGCGGGTTCGATCGACGCCACCCGATTTCAATCACTCGCGGGATTCCCCCTTTCCTCTCTCTTTCTCGCTCTCTTTCGTCTTCCTCCGGCAGCCGAAGGATCGCAACCGCTTTATCTTTGTACCGGGAGAGAAAGACTCCGTCCTTCGTGTACATCGGATCTCGAGAAGTCGAGCCGACCCGATAAAATTTCGCCCGTCTACGTGAAAAGTTATCGGACTCGATGCTGAACTTTCCTTTTTCGCTGCAGGCTAACTCTATTGTTTTTCCTGTCGCCTCGGTTAACTAGACGTTGATTACCGAGCTTGTACACAACCATTTGTCCTGTCTTCCACTTTTTTCTTTCTTTCTTTCTTCCTTCTTTTTTTTTTTTTTTTTTTGTGTTTTCTTATTCCAATCATCCTCTGATTGAGTTAGTTTTTTGCAATATTTTTCTTTATTCGACGACGCACCAATGTATAATTTTTATTTTTATTTTACGAGTTGGAAATTTTAATGAATATTCTACAAACGACAACTAAATTGCTTCAAACTAATTTATTGCTGTTATAGTAAATATTAAGAAAAATAACCTTCGGTTGAAATTTTCGATAATATCAATAAAATATTTATTCGTTATATTTTTATAAATAATAAATGATGCTTTCGTCTGTTGGCATAGACTTAACTAAATTAAATGATATTTTATTTACGGTAAGTTTAAAAAAATTTAATCATCGATAACAAAGAACGCATAAAAATCATTTTTTCAAGCTTTCGAAAACTTTTGACAACTTGGAATTTACTTTAATTAAGGTCAATTAATCATTTTCAGTGTATATAATATTTACAGATAATAAATAACAAGCTGGATCGAAATTGAACAAGAATAATGGCGATGACGTTACCTAAAATAAAGATATTATCAGTTGGTACACATAAAGTCAAAACGTCAACGTTACAAATCCAAATGAATGTTTGTTTAAAAAGCGTCTTTAAATATATATTTTATTAAAAATAAAATTTTTGTCAAAGATAAAATTCGCGAAACATTGCAATATTCGAATCGAGTGGTGTATTACAAATCGAGATTAAAAAACAACAAGAAATGCTTTTAGGATTGTTTGGTGATAAATAATGTTGCTGCAATAACATAATTTGCAATAACTTGTGAGCGGCATAATGGAATCGACTCATTATGGATAAATCACGAAAATGTAGGTAGGATAAATACACGAAAATAAAAAGACAAAAAAAAAAAAAAAAAAAAGAAAAAGAAAAAAAAAGAAAAAAAAAGTCATGGCGTCGTTTACTGTACAGTGGGATTGTTTTGCCAATTACAGTGAAATTTTTCCCAATTGCCAAGCTTTTTCGGTAGAACCGCAATCTCTTTTGTAACATAACGGTAACAGCGCCGACAACACGACTAAGCCCCCGTTGAAGGCAACCAATTGTTCTCGCCAAAAAGGTGCGCGCAAGCTCGCCGATACGTCAGATGTGCAGTTCCGTGAAATTCTCGAATGAAGAAAAATCGCTTCGAACGTTTTAACGCGATAAATAAACATTTTCGATTTTTTTAAAATTAATCGAACGTTACGGCGATCCGTTAAATTTGCCACAATTCGCGATTTTGCTAATATTTGGAAAATAAATTAACGCAACACATTGAATTATGTGTATTGACTTTGATAAGGACGTTTAAAATTAATCGCTTTTACGGCGATGTAAAAATTCATCGTTATCCTACTAATAATTCATTGTATTTAATATTTTTTTAGTTTCCAGCAGAATTAAATTGAAAAATCTAATGTTTGTTTCATTTTGCATTACGGAAAAGGGAAAATTATTATTATTTACGCGACATACTACAAACGATTTTGTTATTTTAACTATTAACATATGCATTTTACATATTGAAAATAATGATCAATGAAATAATAATTGATCAGCAGCTTATTTACTCTTTGATTTGAACTATATTTTTATAAACATAATTGAAAATTTAATACTGATTAGATCTAATGATGTAAAGCAATTTTATAATTGTTTTATCTTTTTTAAAGTTTTATTTTACAATTCATTTTCAATATTTACTTTTTCATTTACATAATTAAAATAAGTAAGTAAACTCTTTTAAATCAAAAACTTAAATAAATTGTCAAATCTAAAAAAATGATATATTATAAATGTGTTTATGGACAAAGAGGTTTTTTCTTCCTAAAATTTACACAATGTAAAATAAAGTAAATTATTAAATAATTTTTATGCAGAATTAAAATTTATGTTGTTGATGAAATATATGTGTAACTATATCTCATTATTAATTCTTGAAAAAAAAAAAAAAAAAAAAAAGGAAAAATTAACGTAAATTTTACAAACATTTTTAAATTTATTAATGTTAAAAAATGCTTTGTTTTTGTTTATAATAATAAGCGCTTCCCGTAATACTTAATACACGTGGATGCACGAGTACGTAAATTTTTCATACCAAGTTTTTTTTTTTTTAATCATTTGGAAAAATGTTTCATCATAATTTTAACGGCGAAAATCCCTTTTGATATCGTGTGTTTTATGTCTGTTGTGCACGAAGGATATATGCTTAATTAAGACGCGAAAATGAAATTGCTTTACGGAAGAGATAATCTGCAATGTTTCAATTGTCGAGTAAAGGACATAGAGTAGTAAAGAAAAGTTTTATATTAATGTTTTATTTTTATATGACATTATAGTACCGAGAAGCATTTCGTTTAAGTTAATGAAAGAAATTGTGATTTAAAAAAACTGCAAATTTGCATTTTCTTTTATATTTCATTAAGTTTTTTGTTCAAACAACTTTTGAAAACTATAATAATATAATATTTTTAATTCTATGTATAAATTGTATAATATTTTCATTAACTAAAGTAATAATAATTTTTTTTTTTTTTTTTTATTATATAATCATTTTTAGATATATATATATATATATATATATATATATATATATATATATATATATAACGACTCTGATAGTAGAAATTTTGAAGTATATTAATTAAAAAAATACTTAAATAGAAAAAATTCTAGTAAGTAATTATCTTAATGTTATGGCAGATTTGTTTCTTAGAAATGCTATGACATGATATTACGTAAAATATTATTTGTAAAAATAAATTTTTTTTTTTTCCCATTATCACTGAGATAAAAGTCATTAATTTTTTTAAAATTTATTAATTTACATTTTTATTTTTTCAATATAACATTTCAACTGTGTAAGTCACTTTAATTTTATTTATAGTTGAAAATCGTATCGTTAAATTAATAATCTGTAAAATTACATAGGAAAAGCTCAAAATCACAAATAAAGAATCAAACGCATAATCTATAAATTATTAAAAATACATCTGTAAGACGTTATTATGTGTTATTTTAAACTTGTATTCATTATAAGTATTTCAATAATTTAATTTTTTTTTTAAATATGATATATCGATGATTTGCAAAAAAAGAATTTAAAATAAAAATAATTTTTAGTGTTAAATAAATAATGTTTGTTCGAATTTTTTTTTTTTTTTTTTTAATCAATTTAGTATCTATTCAATCTTTTATTTTATCGATATTTTTCTGTCTATTGAATATTTTAAAGAATTAAATTATACGTTTTGTTTGATCTTAAGGATTTCATTATTTAATGTGAATTATAATGTGAATTAAAAATTTACAATTTTCATTGTACATTACTATCGATAATTTTTGCTATCTTGACGTTTGAATATTTAAAATGGAATAACATAACGAAGGAAGTATGTAAATACTGTACACGAATTTATCAATTTATTGGAAATAAATATAATAAGAGTAAGTATCATTTTTAAAAGTTATCCGCGTCGATTATTATACCCCTTTTGCTTTTCGTCAAAATCATACGTTAAAAATATCGTTTGGAATTCCAAACGAGTCGAAATAAATTTCGTAATGAATTTCGCGAATCCGTCCGCGGGTGACGGATTAACGAAGAAAAGAATATTAGAGAAGGTTTATTCAATTGGTTATAATTAATGAAATATCGATTACGGGCACATCTAGATTCGCGCATATTTTAAACGTGCTTGAAGCTTTTGATGCGCTTTCAATCAGCGGGATTATTTCACCGCGCCGAGGAAAACGGGTCACTGGCAAAGCTACCTACCTCGTTGGGCTTTAACGCTGCATAGTGAATAGAAATGGATAAGGCTTGTTCGTGCATTTGATTTAATTTTTCTACGGCTGAAAGTCAACGATTTTCGATAAAATGATCCTTTTGGCCAATATTTCGTATTTTCGTCTTTAATTTTTTATTAGGCGTCTTTAATTTAACGACGTTACGCAAAATTCAAAATCTATATGTACATACATAGGCAAACATTTATTTCGATAAATAAATTTTATTAAGGTAATAATACATTTTTTTCTATTATACTTTGCTAAGCGTTTTCGCGTTGTTATTATTTATTTATTTTATTTATTTTATTTATTTATTTATTTATTTTTTTTGACTAATTTTTTGGCGCGACACAATTTACCCTTAATTGCCCGTAATAATCCAGCATTTTATTTAATACACGAGAGGGTTAAATCGCTCGTGTATCGATTAAGTAATAAAGTTTTTACATCTCGTATTAAGTATTTCTTAAATGAACAACGATCATGCAACGTGCATACTTTTTACTTTTTTATTTGCTCACATACGCACGCACAGTTTGATAAATTTTATCGATCGTTAACACGCGTTATTTAGCATAAAAATAAAAAGTATGATTATTATATGTGCATGGAATAATATTTAAAAATACGTAATAAAGAGAAGGATAAATTTTTAATTTTAAAATTTTCCTTCCAAAATATTCAATGTCAAAGGATACGATATTAAATATGTTAGTTAGCGCATTAATTATTTCTCTTACGTACTGGTAAATTAAGCACGACGACGTTCGTTACGATACATTGTATTCTCATAATTCCACGTTCATGTATAGATATATACGGGCATTAAAAATAAAAAACTCTGCACTATGTAAATGTATAATGAGAATATTAAGGTTACCGTTTAATTTAAAAAATCCGATGGCTTACATTAATGACAAAGTCGACCGCAACGTCGAAGAAATAACGCTATAAAATGATATGCGTTCAATAAAATAAAATCTCATTTGGTTATATCCGATCGAGTCGAGCGCATCGTAACGAATATACATCGAGCTCCGGTTGAAAGGAGGCCACGGGAGTGCGAGGGAAAAGTTAATTCGAAAAAAAAAAAAAAGAAAGAAAGAAAAAATAAAAAAGGAAAGAATGAAAAGAAAAGCAAGGGAGAAAAAATAGGAAGCCGAGGAGTAGAGAGAGAGAGAGAGAGAGAGAGAGAGGGAAAGAGAATGGGAAAGGAGTCACGCGCGGGCGCGCGTGCGATAAAAGGAGAGAAAAGGAGGCGCGGAATAATAGCTCGAAGAGTGGTAAAGAGCGGCTCGATAAAATTTAGCATGGATCGCATATCGATATCGCATATGGTACTGACTTTGACAGAGAAAAAATAAAAGCGTAAAAAGAAAATTGAGGCGCGGTATTGGCCGGTAGCTCGGATTGAGCGCGCGGTGGACCTTCAGGATCGGCGGGCGCGATTACGTCGCGCCGGGACTTGACGTACAGCTCGATAAATCGAGGTAAACGCGTCGTGTGCCGTAAATTCGAGAACGATAATTCGAGAGAGAGAGAGAGAGAGAGAGACAGAGAGACAGAGAGAGAGAGAGGCTACCGCTAGGTATCCACTTTTATCAGTTTCGTGCCCGTCGCTCGCTATAAGCGGATGTCGTAAATTTACGAAGGCAAATCCCCCGCGCGTGGACAGGGATTTCACTGGCGTATATAATGTATATACACCATTTCGTGGTCTCTCCTAACTTTTTGCACTTTTTTAATTAGGAATCACCGCCTTGCGCTGTCTCGCTTCCCTTACGTATATACATATATGCATCCTTTTCTTCCAATAGAAATTCATAGGACGCTTTTGCGCTTAAAAACTTTATATATCACCGATGAATTTTCATTTGGACTCGCTCCGAGCGCCATACGGCCTCCGACGTCATTGAACAATCGTCCGTGGAAATCGATATTTTTGTATTGAGTATTGAGATACTAGTATATGCAAAGTTGCCTTTGATAAATCATGTTAAACGAACAATTTTATACATATTACATTCTGTTCAAGGTTCGATTTCAAAACTCTTACGTTGTTTACCGTCTATATGTATGCAACAAATTTTAAAATTATATTTTTTTTATTCGTTATACTCGTCATGTTAATAAAAAAAAAAAAAAAAAAAAAAAAAAAGTTTTTATTTCTCATATATAAACTTTATACTTACTATTCCGTTTGAGCGTCTATTATCGAAAAATTGAAAAATAATCGTTATCAAGATATTAGGTATATTCTGTTAAATTTTATTTCATTTTCCTCTTTATATATATAAATATAATTGAAAGGTACTGTTCCATAACCTGTTCGCGTAAGTTAAATAATGTATGAACGTAAACGAACCGCGAAATCGTTTATTCTCCTGTGAATATTTTTATACAATAGACAAAAAAAAAAAAAAAAAAAAAAAACAAATTATAATCCTTCGCTTTATTTTTGTTGAAAATAAGATGAAATTTTTTTTGAAATAAAAAGTAAATTCATTAAAAAGAAATACTTCACACGTGAAAAATTCAACGTTTACACTAGAGAGATTCATTTAATATATATAATATTAACTAATTTGCGGTTTAACTCGCGTATATTAAACATGACTTTGCGCACGACTTTATAAGCGTGGAAAAGTTTAAATTAGGATATCTTTTCTTCTCGCGATCCGATTTCGATAAAATAAAGTCTATATGTTGATTTGGGCTATTGTTGTATGGCCATGCAATAGTTTTCGCATACATACATAGATAGACAAACAGACGGACGGATAAAAACTCGAAAAATTGCTGATTTATTAACTTTTTCAATATGTAAAATGCAAATTAAATGGCGTCCATAAAAATGAAAAATTTCGATTCATATATATATATATACATAAAAATATAAAAATTAAATTATTTTACACTTTCAGGTAAATTATTCCTTAAATTTACGTTTTTACTTACATTTTAAATTTATATTTTTAGTTTAATATAATTAAAATACATTTTATATATACTGTAATGTGTGTGATGTGTAAATAAATCTGCAATAAAAGATTAATGTACATTTAATATAAATTTATATTGATAACTCTTTATTATAAAAGATGTAATGGTAATTAAAATATTCGCATGTATATATATATACTTACGTTACGAATTGCGTAATTCAAAACATTTATTATTCATCGTATTTTTCGAAGATAAGTAATTTTAATTATAAATTTCGAAGATTTTTATTAATTTAACAAGTCGAGATAATATTGATTTATTTTTCAATAGGTTTAGGTTTCACTGAATTAATAATGTATTTATTAAAGACGCCAATCTATTGATTTTGCTAGACCGCAAGGCCATCCCAAAAGATGTTTCTTTTTTTTTTTTCTTTTTACCTTTAATCTTTTATCATAAAGTTTTTTCTTTTCGATTCGATAATTATTAATTTAATTTTAAACTATTATTATTATTATTATTATTATTATTATTATTGTATCATTATATTTTTATGTAATGGTATAAAAATAATTTGAGATGTATATAAAAATTAGAAAATTTAAATGATACCGAAAGATGTAATAATAATAATAATAATAATAATAATAATAATAATAATAAAAAGAGGAGAAATTCAGACACGTAGACGTATAATAATAGTTTTCAATATGACCTTAGAAAATGGAGAAAAATTACTACGATTGAAATAGCTCGGATGACTGATCCGAGTAAATCACTATATATATATATATTTTTTTTTTTTTGTTAGTTTTTTTCTTTTTTGTTAAAATTGATAGTTAAAATTGATTTATCGTAAAAAAATTTATTAATGATAAAAGTGGGCAATGCATTCATAGATATTGTTAATAAATTCAATGAGATTGAAAAATAATAAAAAAAAAATTCAAATTGAGATTAAAAATTTTAAGCAACTTTGAACGTGGTAATCGAATAAGATATAATCAAATAAATTAAATATGTATGTATATATATATAAACAAAAAAATAAAATTCAATTCTATCGACTGTTTTATACGCGTATATTTTTATTAAAATAAAAAATAATACTTTAAATTTCAATTCAAAGAAATGAAAATGGTAAATCGATTATCGATGTTAACATTAATTTACAAATTTTTACACGGGAAGTAATTTTCAGTAAAAATTACCGTTGAATTTTATGGAAAAATTACTATGGTCCGTTCAGTAATCGTGGGATATCATGGCATTACTTTAATTTTTTGTCGTTAACAGAAATAATTTTTGAAGCTTATACTAACAAATTTAACCGTGATATGCTATCAATTTTTTTTTTTTTTTTTTTTTTTCAATATTTTAATCGACGGGAATTGAACACTTTGATCCTTCGGACCAAGAGTCCAACGCTCTGCCGACTGGAGTCATCAAATTACGGCTTTCATAGCATAAAATTAATAAATGAACATTTTTTATTTTCTAGTTAACAATATTGTTACAAATTAATACTATTTTGGCTATATTTTCGTCAACATTGATAAAAAATTAATGTTTATATAATTAAGTCTATTAAATAATTAGTTATTACATTTAAATATTTTCCGTTGGTTAAGATAATAGCTTTAATACAATATAATTCGTGCAATATATAAATGGTAAAAAGATCAAAGAATGTTATAAAAGTACTTTGTTTGCAAATTACAATTTTAGATTACTTGAAAGGTTTATTTTCGACAAGTTGAGAACTATTGCGGTGTCGCCACGAATCTGGTGGATAATATAATTGAAAATACCGGTATTTTCACTAATTACTTATTAAAGACTCCGGTAAAATTTTTTTACAATTACGGTAAAAATATTTATTTTTCCTTTAATTTTTAATCTTAATTTAGAAAAAAATCTTTGTATATCCAATTAATTTTCCATATTCATTAATTATTCCCGCTATTCTATGGTAAAAATTAATGGAGTTTTTCGTACTTATTATGTTAAAAACGGGAATAATTATAAGAAATAAAATAATTGCTTTAAGAATTTCTGAGTGCTCCACGATTACTGTCGTTTTATCAGTAATTTTTATTAAAAATTTCTCGCCATGTACATGTAATTATATATATATATATTCATTCTTCTTTATTTGAAAAATGAACGCAAATATATAAAATCGATCATTAAAAATAAATTTAAACGTTATTAAAATAATGATTTATTAAGAGCCCATTAAAATTTAAATTAAAATAATGAAGGAAAAAAAAATTATGAAAAAAATAATATTCGATCGGGTATTTATAAGTAGGTGCATCATGTAATTTATAAATCTTTCGCTGTCGTTGTTTTTCTATACAATCGTAAAAAAAGAATAAAATTTGATATTTATATAAAGATAGCGACACGTCAAGGTAGTGGAAACGAATTTGAGAAATTTTAACCTTTATATTTAAATGAAAATTTTATAATTCACGAGACTTTGAAAATTTACAAAAGGAAAATCTTGTCGTGCTTGGAGACGAGCCGCAGCTACAATATTTCAATTAAACACATAGCTTCCGTATTATCGAAATACAGGCGTCAGAGTATTTGAGATCCCCTTTTGTCCTGTTGGTATCACTAACAAAGGAAGAGCCCTCATTCGCTTGGCTCGTCCAGCTATTCCGAGCATACCGTGGGTGCATTAGCCGCCTTTAGTCGAGATGTCGTCTCCCTTATTTGATCCTTCGCCGCGCGCGTGGCTTCATCGGCCAAAGGATTAAAAAGGAAAAAAAAAAAAAAAAAAAAAAAAAAAAAAAAAGAAAGAAAGGAGAGAAAAGAAAAAGAAGTCAAAGACTTTTTTCTCGCCCGCGCGCCGCTAGCTCTTTGACAACGGAACTTTGCGCTTTGACCCGCGACCGGGGAGTTGTTATTTAATGATGGAAAATTTGCTTTTAAAGAAACAAAGTACGTAAAATTAGCCGCGATTTATGTGTATAGTAGGTACGGTAAGGATATCGAGAGACAGAGGGAGGGAGAGAGAGAGAGAGAGAGAGAGGGCCGAGGCTCTGGTAGTAGGTTACGCGCCCACTGATACGTACGTATATGCGTATAACTAATTGAAACCGTAAGTCTTGTAAACCGCTAGTGGCTCTTCTATTTAACGTAGACTGTAAATCTGCCGTCACGGGCATACGTATACTCTCGCCGAGTCGCGCATCTATATACGCATACATCGATGCGTGTTCCCTCTCGATGTAATGAGCTAGCTGAGTTACGCAAGCCCGACGTTAATTCGTGTTACAGCCTCTCTCTCTCTCTCTCTTTCTCCCTCTCGTTCTCGCTTTGTCCGTAGTCAGATTCAAGCATAATTGAACCAAATATCACGTGTGTCTTACACGCGTATAAAATTTTCCCGTTCAATTATTTCAATAGCACACGCTTAATTTTATTATTCTCTCTTCGTTTCCGCATACGTTTTACATATGTATATATAAATATTATACCGCTTTACATAAGTTATAAATTTTCTTTTTATATTCATACTTTGTTTAAACTCTTTTTATTTAAATTTTCGTTCAATTTTTTCTTTCTGCAAATTATTTTATAGAATGAAAAAGAGCTCGTATTGTATTAGAGATTAAAATCATTATTAATTTATCAATTTCATTAAAAAATACAGTAATGTATATATATATATATATATATATATATTATAAAAAAGAATCTGAGGAGTGAAAATTTCGAAATTTTTACATAACATTAAATAATAAGCATCACACTTTTAATTAATGCATTGAAATACTGAAAATAGCGTCAACGTAATCTCATAAAAGCCAAAACATTCCGTTATAAATATCAGATACATGATCGATAAAAGAAATTTTAATTTTTATGTTTAATTCATATGAAATAATTTCAATATTTAAACATTTTGATCGAAACTATAATTAAAAACATACAAAATTTAATTTCATATGATCTAAAATAATATACGATTTCAGTTAAGTGAAAGTATCATAAATTTGAAAAAAAAAGAAATAAATAATAATAATAATAAATAAATAAAAAGTAAATATCAATTAATAGTGTGTACTAATAATATGTGTAATACTTTTCAAATGTGAGTAAAAGTTATTGGTTTCATTGAAGATTAACGTAAATAAAATACGTATTATAATTATTTATTTATTGTACTTCTTTTCACCAACAAAAAATTTTCTAAATAAAATTTAATTAAATTTAAAAATATTTTAATTATGATTATAATTTAAGACGTCGAAATTATAACGCGATTTTTTAAATTTTGAATTAAAAATTTTAAGATTTTAATTTTAATTTCTCTCTTAAAAAACAGCATTGAATTTTGTTTTAACTTAAAAGGGATTACTTTAATATTTCATTAAAATAAAATACAATTTAAAGAAAGTAATGCATATAATATAAGCATCATAAAATAGTGTTTTAAAAAGTAAGACATAAAATAATAATAATAAACTCAACATAAGAAAATATTCAACATACAAAATAATACTTGGGGAACTTTTTTTTTTTTTTTTTTTTTTTTTTATTATTGTGATTATTATTATTATTATTTTTTTTTATAAGACAGTTTTCAATAAAAGTAAAAGTAAAATGTAAAAGACAAAAAGGAAACAAAACTATTGTCACTGGAGTTCGTGGAAATTGAAGTGATGCACAAGGAATTGCAAAATTGCAGAGAATAAAAAGGTTACAAGCCAATGTGAGCGAGCTGAACTGTGAACAAGCGGCAGAAGCTTTTTGACTAATTGAACCCAAAAAATGTAACCCGAAGCAAACATTTAGAATCGCAAATTAAATTTCTGTGAACTATTATTATTATTATATTTTTTTTTTTTTTTTTTTTTTCTTTTAAACTATTGTCTCGTTACGATCTTTCTTAAAATAGAAAATGTAAGCTTCGCGACTTTACTCTTTTAAAATTTCAACTTAATTTATTTTCACCTAATGGAATAACATTCAAGAAAATAATGTAAATTAGTCAAGAAAAGTTTAAATAGTTTCAAATATCAATTTCTATTTAATTAAAAGAAAAGTAAGTTATAACTGTAAATTTTAATTTCAATAATAATTAAGATGCATCCATTAAATTAAGCTAATGAATAAATTTAATCTGAATAAGGTAAATTTTAAAAGATAAAATTTTATTTGAATTATAAAAGTTATAATAAATTCAATTCATCAAAATAATATAATTTGCAAATGTCCGCGACATACATATAGATGAAAAATTAATTCACTAATAGTTATTGAAAATAACACTCCAAGTAATTTTTAATTCATTCAATGTGAACTTTTTACACAACGTGAAGTAAATGTGGAATAAAATTCATTTGATTGATTTTTCTAATTCAACATTTTTTTTAATTTATTTATTTATTTATTTATTTATTTATTTTTACCAACTCAAAGTAAATTAAAATATTTTTATTTTATAATAATATTGATACGTAGCCCTTAATTTAATAATGTAAAAAATTCAATGTTTACCAAAATTTCTTTTATTATTTTATAAAAAAAGTTTGTCAAGGTAAATTAGAAATAACGTAAATTTTTTAAAGAGCAAAAATTCATGTATATATATATATATACATATATTATTTTAAATATACCATTAGAAAGGTAGCGCAAGCAATACGAATAATTTAATTAGTTGATTGTTTATTATGATGCTATAGTAATATCGGAAACAAAATAATGATGGTATATTAATAGCAATAGCGTAATTGAACGTATAATAAAACATTTTTTTTTCAACGATAATCAAACAAACTTTCTACTTATCGTGGATTGTGAATAATTATGATGGATTTTAAATATTTTGTCGAAATAGTACAATGGTTAAAAATAAAGAGATAATCAACGTATGAAGCAACTCGCAAGAATTCGATTCCACACGCTGGCGTTGCCCGAAATACCTTATTAACAATAGATCGGTAAGTAGGAGCCGTACACGTACAGCCCATCCATATTCAATTGTTGCTCGTTCGGTTCGATCATGAGTTACTTTGTAAATAAAATAAACTTGGCGAATTTCTTCCTTTGGAAATCCTTCTTAAAATGCTTTATCCGATTATTGATTTAAATAAAATTTTTCATCTAAGTCGCATTAAGAGAAAAAAATAAATAAATAAATAAATAATAATAAATAAATAAATAAATAAATAAATAAATAAACGCAATTGGAGATTTAATTATTTTTATTAAAAAGAGACTCGTGGATAATAATAATTCGGAACGGAAATACGTCTAAGTAAGTATTAAATCTAAGGCCCTGGAGATATATTGGCCTGCGAGTAAATAAGAGCTGATCCCTACATATCTTATTGACAAGTCAGGCAATTTTCAATATTCGTTATAAAAAAGATATGTGACAGGTTTTTTGAGAGCTCTTGAGACGTTATTGATGCGAAAGTTTTATTAAATTTTTTTGTTATAAATTGATTTTTAGAATTTAAACAATTATTATAGAATTATTTATATTAATGATCATAACTAAAGTGAAAATCCCGAGCAAAGTAATAAATTTATTAACGTATGTTAAATACTTTTTATTTAATATATTTTTTTATATTATTTTTGATTGCTTAAACATACATAATTATTATTATTTTTTGTTTGCATTTTTTTTTTTTTTTTCAATGAATAAATAATCTAAATCTTAATTCCATATAAAAAGATTATTCAATAAATACAAAGTTTATACACATATTTTATATGTAAGATATATAGACGATAAATATATTTAATATCAATGTTAAGTTATAAACAATAATGAATTTTTATTAAAACTCAATTGAAATGATTAAATTTGTAAAATGCATGTCGATAAATCGATAAATTTTCGATATAATAAATTGACAGACACATCAAATTATTGAAATAAAATAATAGCTAACATAACAAAGTTTTATGTTTCATTCGCATTGATTTTTTTACATATTTTTATTTGTTATAACATGATTTTAAAATATATGTAAGATTTAAATAATAAAGATAACATTAAATTGTTATTAAAGATTTTATTATTCGAATCATTTTCGCTAATACAATTTTTTGACAGTTTATGTATACTCGTAGGAATACATACACATATCTCTTTATATAGTTTACATTGAAACGAGCAATCATAATTGTACGAATTTTCTGTTTGATTAGCAGTCAGTCATCGGTTGATTACCATTTGATATGATGCTATTATTCCTGATATTGTCGTAAGCAAAATATTTACTATGCTTTATAGTTGCACGGGTGAGGAAACTTCGTTTTCGAATATTCCGAATTCTCATTAAATGTTTGGATAGAGATAATATTACATCAGCTCGCGATCGTTAGCGTAAATGGCTTAAATTTCATTGTCTTTTAAGATATAGATAGCCGATATTTCATTTTTTTATTTGTAACTTTGTTCTTTTTTTTTTTTTTTTTTTTTTTTTTTTTTACTTATCATTCAATTTGATAAAAGTTATATCGCGAAATATAAAATTAAATATTAAAACCGATCCCGTATAAATGTGTGCATCGAACGTGAAAGCATTTCATATCATTAAAGCATCGGAATAAACGAATTTTAAACATTTTTAAATAAAGATTTAATCGCTGGAAAAATTTGTGCACTCACACGCGTCAATTAATATAATAATAGAAAATTTATAAATAAAAAATTGTTGCGATGCGGTGCAGCGAGTATTCGAAAAAAAAAAAAAAAAAAAACAAAAACAAAAAGTAATAAAGAAAAAAAGAAAAAAATGAAACAATAATAGTTTAGCATCATTGGCTTAGGCCTTTAGCGTCAGTTAAATGCGCCTCCACTGCGTATATAAATTTATATTTGGAGTTGTTAGATACATTTGCCATTCCCCTGGCGACTGGAGATAACGGCACGAATAAGCACAGCCTGGACGCGAAATATTCCATGATCTGGTCGATGATACCGCGGGATTTATATCGGTGTGGCGTTCCGAGCCCTCCCCGTTCCTCCTCCTCCTCCTCGTCCGCCTCCCTTTCTCCACCTCTCATCCCCTTATACGGGTACGACGACACTCGCTTCTCCTCCTCCTCCTCTTTATCCGAGCGCCTCTTGTGCGGTCGCGTCGCCGGGAAAATAAAAAAAAAAAAAAAAAAAAAAAAATATATATATATATATAGACGTGAACGTTACTTTTTCACAGAGCTTTCCGCGCCCGTGCACATACACAACGGCCTATTCGAACTTTTTATTAATATTGATTATTACTCGTGCTTCTGTGCGCACCGCTGATACGCTTTTAAAAACTTTTTCGGTGCGCTGCTGCCGTGGACTTTTTTTTTTCCTTTCCTTCTTTTTTTTTTTCTATTTTTTATCTTTTTCTCTCTCCCTTTCTCTCTCTCTCTCTCTCTCTCTCTCTCTCTCTCTCTCTCTCCCTCTCTTTATCTCTTTCTCTCTTACTCTCGTTTTATTTCGCCCTTGTATTTTTCCCTCTTTAATTAGAACGTAAAACTGCGTTGTGCGAGATTATTCTAACGATAAGCTCGCAGTTGAATTCAATCAATCGTTCCCGCTGTCGTATAATTATTCAGCTGCTTTAAAAGTTTACATTTAGTTGTTTGTATCGTCGTTACATCAAATATTTACCGCAAACTGTATAAGTCTCCAATTAGCGAGTTAACACTGTTAAATTCATTTCTCACTTCTCTCTCTCTCTCTCTCTCTCTCTCTCTCCCTCAGCACGAAAGAAAAGTCAATTTGGCCAAGCGACATTGTGATTAATGACATCAGTTAACCGGAAAATCCATTATTATCAAACTAGTTATAATTCGATGAAACGCAGACAACAAGACCACCGACACCAATATAGAGCCAACAGCAGCAGTACCGACTGCAACAATAACAACAACAACAACAACAACAACGACGACGACGACGACGGCGGCGAGAACAGCGGGAACGACTCCGCATTCAACGATCCATCGTCGTACGACGCGGGAGCACGAAACGCCGCTATGATTTTCACCGAGCTAGGATCTACGTGCCGAGCCGACCAAATAGTTTTCCACGCGATCACTTTACGGTTTATACATAGCTAAGACCGAGCGGTTCTATATCCGATCTATATGTATATTAAGCTCGAATCTGCACCTTCCTATCTCTAAGACGAGGCGCTGCTGCAGGAGGTGCTTCCCTGCGTTAGTCTTCTATTGCACAAATATACACATATATGTATATATGTGTATATATGCAATTTAATCCTTGCACCTTTATTGGGCGTAAAAATCGAAGACCTATAAATAAAAACTTTATCGTGCGAGTAAACTCATTAAACGAATGTACATCTACGTATGAAGCAATATCGTATAATAAAAGTTTCAAGCGATATTAATACGCGAGGTTAATTTGAAGATATATTATAATATATTTTTATTCGCCTGTTTATCTATATATATATATATATATATATACGATCGGCATTTGACGCGACGTTACCGAGTTAATTATTTCATCGGCGACGCTGAACTTTTTATTAAAAATTCCGTTACAAAAACGCGCGCGTCTGCATACGTGTGCGCATATACACAAAGGCATTCTAATATAAAAAATGATTTTCGAACGACACGCTGTAATCCAATTAAATCAGTTTTATCTATCAGGAGAAAAATGAAATACAAGATTAAAGCGATTCAATTATTTTTTGTGGTAACGAGGTTTTTTTTACTCTCACCCCTCCCCCCCCTTTTTTTTTTAATCCGAACATATGATTGAAAGTAAACTCTTGACGTATGAATATTTTTTTATTTTACACCTTGTCTACCGCAGATAACTTTATTATTTTTATTTTTTTATAATTACAATACTTTTTTTTTTTTTTTTTTTTGAGCTACATCGACATTTAGATCATTTTATTCAATTTATTTCAAGAAGTGCCCGGGAATATTAAATTATTTAATTTCGTTTTTAATAAAACTTTAAAAATTCATTCTCATAATTTAGTAAATCGTCATTTATTGTCAATTCGTTATGTACGGCGTATAAAAGAAAAATTTTAATAAAAAAAAAACGTGATCCCAATATTTGACTTATTTAAACTGCAATTAAACACAATATTCGCATATTTCATTCAAATTTATTTTTATTTTTAACATTACGAGTCACTGAAATTTTTAAATTGTGAAAAAATGAAAAATATTAAAACCCGAAATTTTACTTTAACATTATGTGTAAATAGATAAATATGTTTCAATTTTTATTCTAAAATAAAAATGTTTTACGCTTACAAAAAAAAAAAAAAAATTAAACATTTTTTATTGAGCTAAGAAGATTGGTGCCATATATATATATACGAGTATCATAAGTACCAAAATAAAGTATCTTTGTATTATTATAAATTTAATTTACTTATGTATAAATTCATTCACTTTATAAAAGAATAATAAAAAAAATACTATTTGAAAATAAAATGAAGTTTTAATTAAGCAATAATTTTTATTACATTTTCAAACAGTAAATTATGTTTATATAATCATTTGCCGAAATAAATATACGCAAATAATTTTAGAAAATGTTTAAATTTACTGACGGAAAAAGCCTTTCAGATATTTTATCAATTAATAATTACAATAATTCAGTTGTATAATATTAATTTTTATATTAAATTTAATGTTATTTGAGATGTATAAAGTGATTTAAAATTTTAGTCCTACAATTAAATTCTTTAAATTATTAAAATTATCTTATCAGTATTTTACAGTAAAAATGTACATTTTTATCGTAGATCTTGCATTTTTTAACAGTTTGGTTTATGTAAAAAAAAAAAAAAAAATATTGTTTTATTTTCAGCGCATTTAGCTTTACACATTAACACAATTATTATTAAGGTTTGATTATTTTAATATTGGATAATATTAAATTAGTTTTATTTAACAACGCTAATAACAATAAAAAGTATAATGAAAAATGTAATTAAGAAATATTGTTTCTGAGTTAGAGAAAATCTTCATTAAAGATAAAATCATTTTATTGAGTGAATTCTATTGTTAAAATTCAAGGAATTTTATCTTACGTAAATTAATGAAAATGTTTTTCTTATTTTAATTATCTATATTAAAAATAATAATAATAAAATAATTATGTGTAACAAATGAAAAGATTTTAAGAATTATAAATTTTTTATTCTTTTTCCAAGTGATAATTAATACAAACTTTACGTAATTTATTTGTGAGCTGTGAAAAAAAATATATATATATATATATATATATATATATATATATATATATATATATATATATATTTGTTATCTAAAATTAATTATGTAACATATAATTATTATTAAAATAAAAAATTGATTCATTATTAAATTGAATTCATTATTAAATACATTTATTGGTATTATTAATTAAAATTAATGAATTAGAAATAATTTAATGTTTAATTAATGAAACAATTGAACTAATATGTGAAAATATAATATTAAAAAATTTTTTCGCTGCATTATACTTACTTATCTTTTAAATCAGAAGCTTCTGTGATTTTCGGCATTACTTATTTAAGTGCACTTAAAGAAAATGATAAAATAAAATAATGAATATAATTTGACATTTCGATTACCTTTAAAACGATATATATATATATATTTTTTTTTTTATAATAAATTTATTTATATAATTTCTTTTAAAGTTTATAACAGCGGTACGCAAAAAAAAATAAATAAATAAGTGGTCTGTGCATTTGACCAGATCTATCTATCTATAAAGGTATTTTGACGCGCTGAATCAAAATCCGGCATCAGTTTAGCTCGTGTACCATCAAAATTTTGAATAAATTGCAAAAAAAAAAAAAAAAAAAACCGCTAAAAACGACAAACAATCGCAGTTATGAGTAGAGTATGAAAAATATTTTATTGGCCTAGATCGAGTATGTTTTTTTTATGTATTTCGGCGCGCCGAATTCAAATGTAGAGTCTTTTATTCTAATGGTGAAAAATAGTTTTGTTCTTACGTACAGGAATGAGCTGATCACGACTTCTTCAAAATTATTCTAAAATATCTATTGGTTCTGAATGAAATCGACGGAAATTGCGAAGAATAGTACAAAAAATTTTATAGTTTGGTCTAGGTCAATAAAATTTTTTTAACGCTTATGATTGCAATTTTTTGCCATTTTAAGTGATTTTTCATAATTTACTCAAAATTTTTAGGGTGTACGAATTAAATAGATAAATGGATCCGATCGACCGTACAGATCACTTTTTGTTTTGTGTGCCGGTTTTATTAATTAATGCTCAAACAAGAAAAACGTAATTTATACGCAAAGCCTTTTTAAAATAAAATACGGTATTCTTATAAATATAAATTTGATAAATTCGGTTACAAATAAGGGGATGCCTGTATACATGTTCTTTATACTTATGCATTTTACGACGTCTTAGGTAATCAATATTGACTGTAGATAAGGAGAAGATATACTATAAAGAGAGAAAATATTATAAAGAGAAGAGGCGATTGTTACCGATAATAAATCAGCGAAAAGTGTATACTTGAGAGCAGCAAAGAGCTGTTCACTGTTTAAAAGCCTAGTGATATATACATGCACGCATAATCTCTCAAGTATCATAATAATTAGTGCGTCGCACATTTATCGAGTTTTTCACAATATATAGGTTAGCAAAAATTTCATAACTTTTTTAATAATTTTACAAGAGAGCCCAGACAAAGCTTAATAATATTTGATTTTATGAATACTTTAATTGGTATCATTATTTTATAACGACTGGATCTTTAATATTTGAAAATAATAAAAAAAAAAAAAAAAAAAAAAAATTGTGAATTTGTAAAAATATTTAATAATTTATGAAAATGAAATATTAATATTATTTTAAAATTTATGCATGAATAGTAAATGAGTTTGTAAAGTGCAGCCCAATAAATATGAAATGTTCATAATGTGAACTTTTTATGTAAGCGTTGCAAATTTTTCGTAAAAAAAAAAAAAAAAATAATTATAATAAAGAATCGTTGATATTTGTATATACATACGTATTCGTAATAGGTCATGTATTATCTCTTTTTTTTTTTTTAATTTCTTATTATTATTATTTTTTTTTCTTTAACGAATCGTTCAGTGTTAAAATGAGCTATCGCACACGTTTCGAAATATTGTTTAACAAGCGAAAATCCGAAACGGCGTTTCTAAGTAAAACAGTAAAACAGCGGGATAGGTAAAACAAAGCAAAAAAAAAAAAAAAAGAAAAAAAAAAACAGAAATAGAGGCTGGAGGTTCGTTATAAAAGTTTGTTTAAAGGGTGTAACCGTATGTTGGAAATATGTACCGTTAAATATTCATCGCGCGAAATGAAAAAAGTACTTCGTACTAACGCGAAAAATATATATTTTGAGGTCACGCGAGAAGTGGTAAGAGGAGGATGAGGGGATGGCGGAATTGTTCGCGAAAGCCACCGCGTGGTATGCTCTCTCTCTCTCTCTCTCTCTCTCTCTCTCTCTCTCTCTCTCTCTCTCTCTCTCTCTCTCTCTCTTCTCTCCATCGGCGAGAGAGGCCTTTTCCGCAATAAGCTCTTACCACCTTGGAGAGATGAGAAAATTAGCAGGAGATATTAGCATTGTACTCGAGGAATTACCATATTCATGACCGACTTGGGTAGACTCGGCTCGCCGCCACGCGGAGAAATATACGTTCGAATAGGTGAATTATACTTTCCGAAGCCAGTCTAAATCACCTTACGCTTCGTGATTCTTTGCCTACATGAACGTATCTTGTTGCACGGTTTTCCATTATACTACACCGCCAACACCACTACCACCACCAACACCATCGCCGGCATCGTCGTCATCCACTACCATTTCCGCTGCCGGGCCGCTCCCATTTGATGCCGCTGCTGCTTCTTCTTCAGCTCTTCTCGCTCCTGTTCTCGCGAGAAAAGCATTTATGCTGGCAGTTATTGACATTGCTTATAAAACTTTTCCTACCAAACTGAAAGCTCAAACTTTATCGTTTATTTTCTTTCAAATATTTATGCAGTTTTAGTTATTGAATACGCACAATTTTCTTCTTTGACGTAATTGAATTGCCGATGCGAAAACTAAGGAAAATACGAAAAAAATTTTATTTTCAAAGCTTATAAACTACATTCGTCCATGTTCAAGTTTTTTTATTTATTCAGATTTTATTTTTTTTTTTTTTTTTATTTTTTTTTTTAAATAATTCGCGTATACCAATAATATACAAAGTTTTTCACAATCAATGTTTCAACAAAGTTCAATATTTTCGTTTTATATTATTTGGCTTGCTGCGAGTTAACAAGTAATTTATATAGTGAGTTTATATGACGTACCATTTTCTATTTATAATAACGTTAATTATTTTTAAACTTATGTTTGGTTGCAGAAATATAAGTAATGCCTAAAGTAATTTTTACATATGTAATAAAGCGGGCTATTAATAATATAAGTAACAAAAAAAAAAAAAAAAAAAAAAAAAAAAACAATTACGGTGTGCATTAATGCTCGTATATTCGCGTAAATGAAAAATACATGAAAACGAACACGGCTTAATTAGCACCTACGAATTTTTAACGACGATAATAAAAGTGAAAACATTAAAGTCAAATATATACGTATACATGTACTCATATATACGTGCGCGTAATTAAGAACGTTTTTCTAGGCATACATAAAGCCAGTTTCACAACATTTTTATAATTTTATAAGCACCTAAAAAAAAAGAAAAGAAAAGAGCGAAAGGTGTATGAAAAAAAAAAAAAGAATAAGGGTGTAAATTAAAATTGTCATACTATATTTTAATATTTTTAATGTAAAGAAAAGATGGAAAAGAATATACGTATTTAGAGCGAATTGAAGAACGAAGCGGAAAAAAGTAAAAAATAGTAAATATCGTTTTAGCGAAACAAAAGGTCAATAGTCAAAAGAGAAAAAGAAAAAAAAAATGTTTCAATAGTTGCAAACATTATATGTATATATATATATGTATACGCTAAAATGAAAAAAGTTTTCATTTGCTTTTCGAGACTTCTTTTCTCTTGCACGCGCGACACTATACTGTAAATTGTTTATAAAACTACTGTTTGAAAGACGCGTAATATGAAAATGCTTCAATTGCCGATAAAGTATAAGTTGTTCCAACGAGCCTTTTCTTTAATTGGCTTTGCTTTAATTAGACTCGCGTCGAGGCAATTTATAACCTGTAATTAAATAAACGCGACGAGAGATAATTATAAGTTTACGAATTATTTCAATCAAAATTAACGCACAGAGGTAACATTAATCTTTATCGGTGACATTTCTTCGGTGTTATAGCTGCGCATATATATATATATATATATATATATGTGTGTGTGTGTGTGTACGTGTATACATGTATGAAAAGAGGGATAAAATACGATCGCCGGAAGCCGACAGCTCCAATTGGCATATACGTATACGCAAATATGAGCTCGAAGAATTCTTTATAAAAATTTTCAAAGTTTACTGAGTGGAAAAACTTATCGACACTTGAAAAATAAATAAAATTATTCGCAGACTTTAAGGTAATGGCTTCCGCAAACCGGGCCGCGTCGTTTCAAACCGAATGGTATAGCTCGGCTCTGCAATATTTTTAAATTTTTTAAGCCAAATTTAATCCAGCGACGACGTCTTATTTTTAGCTCAAGATTGATATAAATAAATAAAAAAAAAAAAAAAAAAAAAAAAAGAAAGAAAAAAAAAAACAAACAAGATTTCGATTGTAATATTCTTTATTATTCAAATGGCGACGTATTTTATTTTAAAAATTTCTTAACCACAAGTATTTTTGCGCAGATTTTATTTTTTATTGGGCTCCAAGAATCGATTAATCATCGGACTACTATCCCGCACGAGACACGTACTTGAAAACAAACGTTTCGTATTAATTTTTTCACGATAAAATTGAAGACACAACCTCTTTATTTATTTATGACACTCAAGAGTTTAATATTTTATGAATATCCAAGCTAAATTTGTACTCGTTCTTATTCGTTAAGAAATTTTAAAATGTCACCTTAAAATAAAGAATTTCCATACAGTATTTATTATCCAAAAGGAAAAAAAAAAAAAAAAAAATGATTGAATTAACTATAAAATTATGCCGCCGATGGTAATTGTACAAAACAAAACATTTCAAGCAATTTAATGAATAAAAAGAAAGAGAGATGAGAAAAAAAGAAACGAAAAAAAAAAAAAAAAAAAAAAAAGGAGAGAGAAAATAACGAAATCGTGTAGAGCCATTTAAGAGCATTAATAAATTTACAATCGAGCGCGCATAAACAAAAGCTTCGTGGAATATATATATATATATATATATATATATATATATATATATATATTCACATAAAAATATCAAGTGTAGCAAACGCATCGATACTCTATGTACGAACAATGTGCGCGCGCAATATCGCATTTTTCATATATGAGACAATACTGTTGCCGCGCTAAGTCATACGTTTACCACATATTGGTTATCGCATGACCCATGAACGGCGTACAACATTTTTAAAAAGATATATTTGTACTTTCCTTTTTTTTTTTTTTTTATTACTCCGCGTAAAATTCTAGTCATTTTTCGTATGCTGTATGTGTAATAGATCACGAAAATATATTTCTTTTTTTAGAGTAAAAACTTTATTACTTTTTACAATTTTTTTTTTATTTATTTATTATTATTTTTTTTGTTTTTTTTTTGTTTTTTTTTTGTTGTTTTTTTTGTTTTAAGAGTAATTTTATGAAGTAATAAAGTAAATTACATAAAATAAATTTTATAAACGGCTCATACGTTTTCTGTAAAATAAAACAGCGCATAGGATGCAGACGCCCGAGTATGCAAAAACCAGCGCATTTTGTGTAAAAAATATTTGCTTCACGGAAGAATTGACTTGTTTACTTATCACAAAACAAAAATATACCCAAAAAGTAAGGAAGAATTTATCGAATGAAAGGAGGCAAAAATATTTTTATAAAAAACACGTCGTACGGAATAAGTTTTACAATAACACAACAACGTACTTCTTTTTACGTGGCGTTGTAAAAGAAAAGAAAAAAAAAAGAGATTATTGACGTAGTATCGCGTTAAATAAAAAAAAAAAAGACGGACATTGGCTTGATACGCATTGTTAAATTCTTGGCCTCGACGCACCGCGACTGGATACATGTATCTTTTGTATGCGTATACGAGTACTATTGTACAAAATACGATACCATAAACATCTTCAACATTGCCAACAAAACTTTCTTTAAATTTTAGGCTTCCTTTTAAAGACGTTGACAAATATGGTATAATGATTCGATTAAAAAAAAAAAAAAAAAAAAAGAAATTGGTGACAATCGAGTCGTTGGAAAATTTTTATCTCAAATAGCATTGTAGAAATTATAAATTCGATAAATTTTCCATTTCAAAACAATATAGTTTTTCATTTTATTTAATACTGTAACTTACATTTTATACTGTAACTTTCATTTCAAACTTTAAATATTTTATTTTTAATTTACTAATATATATATATATATATATATATATATATATATATATATATATATATATATATCTAGTAAATTAAAAATAAAATATTTAAAGTTTGAAATGAAATGTAAATTAATTTTGTGAATTAAAAATTCAACGATGGAAATTTCTTGCTGTAAATACTTTTTTGATAAATGCTTACGAATAAAATAAAAGAAAATTTATTAGATCAAAAACTGAGTAATAAATTCAATTACCGTGAAATCATGTCGTTATACCCATGTTTGACTAAACAGGCCATATAAGCATCGATTTTTCTTTGCGTGTGCGCGTGATTTCGATTAAAAGTAACGATAAATATTGCAAACTTTGTGCTCTGCTGAAAGACTTTCATTGTTACTATCTGCCGCTCGGTAGTTAAACAGTTTGGCAAGACGTCGCGAGACACGATTGTAGTTTTATACACCGGTCGCATTACGTAACTTATATACTATATATATATATATATATATATATATATATATATATATATATATATATATATATATGAAAGAGTGAGAGGGAGAAAAAGGGTAGGTGAGGCACATATGCGACAGTCTATATTGGATGCACATATCGTACGTTTTATTGATAAATTGAAACTTAAGAATTTTTTGAAAAATCGAAAATGCATAATTGACAATTTTTCTAAGCATGAGTATTAACGAAAAAAAATTAAAAAATAAATAAGTGAAAATTTTACGTTACTTTGTGAAAATAATATTTTTTCTACCTACCTATTTTGGAGAAATTTTGTTAAACGAAAAATATAAAACAAAAAAGCACGTCTCGTATCGATGAGCTTGAACTTATTATGTACTTTTATAAAAATTTTTTTATTAAAACGATACGAACAACGGTAGCTACAAATTTTCATATTAAAATATTCGTAAGTATAGCAATATATATATATATAAATATGAGCCAAGCAAGAAATATGTTTAAATTGATTCAGCTGCGTTTATCTAAGAAAGTGTTTAAGTTTATAATTTGATTAAAGCAGCAAGGGATCTTAGTATGCAGCGAAAGAGAACAACGTTGTAAGTATTTCAATGGCTTTGAGTTCCCCAAGATAGCAAGATCTCTCGGGGGGGATTTGCCCTCGAGCACGGAATAAAGTGCTAAATGAAGGCGGGGAACGTCGGAATTTGCATATTGAAATAGTACGTGCGTTCTCATATAAAAAATTTTTCCAATAATTCGTCGCGAAACGAGAAAAACCGAGAGAGAGAGAGAGAGAGAGAGAGACAAAGAGAGAGAAAGGTGAAGCAGGAAAGAAAGAGGTAGTGAGATAGAAAGAGAGAGAGTGCAGAAGACACGAGTAGAAATTCAAGATACGAAATCATCCGGTAGCGATATCTACTTCCCCGGCAGAATGATGAGATAAGCTCTTTACTTGCCGCGACGAATGCCTGCCGTAAATCAAGAATCGAAATCCAATGTCTCCACGGCAAGGAGAAGAAGAAGAAGAAGAAGAAGAAAAAGAAGCGGAGAAGGGCTGCCGCCTTTCGCTTCTGGAAAACTAGAGTACGAGGAAAAATTTCTCCGTTTCATCTTCCATACCCGGTCATCCCGTACGAAGAGCATAAAACGAAAAAAGGGGAAAAGAAAAAAAAAAGTCAACTCGTCGTCCATCCTTTCCTCTCCATCCTCTCGACGCACAACGTCGAGCCGCGAAAGCTTCGCCGGCGCATCAGCGCTCGAGGTTCTAATTTCGACCTCAGCCGTCACCGCGAAAAGCGTCGAGCTTTCAATGTACGTGGACGGGAGAAGGAGTATAGGGGAGAGAAATGCGCCAAAGGCGAAGTAAAAAAAAAAAAAAAAAAAAAAAAAAAAAAAAAACCGGAGAGCTTCAATAATCGCTGTACGGTCGAGCGGCCCAATTTATTCGGCGGCCGGCACTATATCCTCGAATCTGACGGGATTACGCTGTTGTAATATATACTAGGGATCGCTTTTCCCTCCGCTGCTCCAACTGCCCCACCTGACTCTCGATCCATATCTCTCGCGCACACCTCGATGGAAAAAGAAGCCGGGGAAAAATTTACCGCTCGCGAGCTATAATAATAATAATAATAATAATAATAATAATAACAATAAAACGCGGCTTACGCTATATTATATACTCGTCGTCGTGGCGCGACGATTAAAAGCCTCTCGCTTTCCTATGCGAACGCGTCGCGCGTATAAATTCCTTTTTGACTTTTTTCTTTCTTTTTTTTTTTTTTTTTTTTTTTTTGGCTTTCTACAAACTCATCCATCCTTATATTTTTTTCTTTCGCTTCCATCGTAATTCGCCGCTGATTTTTCTCCGGAGAAACAATGAAAATAAGAAGAGGAGAAAGAAGAAAATAAAAATGAAAAAAAAAAAAAAAAAAAAAAACGGAGAGGGGGGGTGGAAAGCGAATTCAAATGAAGTTTCGATTGTCCCGCAGCTGCGAGGCGCATTTACGTGCGTGTGGACATTTTCCATTTCGTATCTTTTAACCCAACGCGAGTTTGTAAAAAGGATATATTCTATATATGCTAATGAATTTGCTGTGTAAATTTCGAGCCCTTCCTTCCTTTCCTCCCCATCCTCTCCAAACCAACGTTTCGAATTAAAAAGTAACTTTACTTTTTAATAAGTATCATAAACTCGAGCTTGGATAACATTAGCCGTTTTAAAAAGCACCAAAGTTTTCCTTACTTTTTCAACGGGGGACACTTGCGCCGTATGAATATGCACAATGTTGCCCCTTTTTAAGGTTACACTTTAAAAGAATTTTCACGATAACGCCGCTGCTAGTTGCGTTAGTTCACGATGGCGCGCTCGCTGCACCAATCATCGGACGCATCCTTGATATTTTTAACCAAATGTTACGTATACCCGATGCCGTTTGTTAAACTTACGCGTTAATTTGCCTAATAAATTAAACATTCGAATGACTTTTTTTTTCTTTTTTTTTTTTTTTTTGGTTGGTAATATTATTTTTCCTTCAATTTTTTTTTTTCTTCAAAACGTTGGCTTAATTAATTCAATGAGAATGAAAAACTTTTTTCTTTTCTAACATAAAGAAAATTAAAAGTGAAATTTGTTTAAAATATTTGGTAAAATATACAACGATGTAATTCAATTCCCTTCATTCGAATAAAATTTTTGTTGATATTTGTACATTAAAAAATTGTTTGCTTTATATCAATACTAAAACTTGTACAACTAATATGTGTTGTCCATACGAAGGTAAAACGGTTTTTACTTTTTTGACACATTTATATTTATGCTTTATTACTTATTTGACAATAAGGAATGATAAAATTAAAAAATTAATATCCAACTAAACGTATAATTATTACAAATTATTTCAAATAAATAAAAATCATGATTTTTAATAAAAATTTGTAAAAACATAATCAAATAAATGCTTTATAATATATCAATGTTACTTACAACAGTAAAATTAAAATAAATTTTTTATTTTTATCGTGAAAAAAAAAATCATTTATTTTTCATTAATATTTTTTTTAAACATTTACAATTTACAATACGGCAATTTTATTTTATTAGTTTTTTATGATTGTTTCCACGATTAAGTTAGGGAAAATTGGATGGTATGCAGAAATTAATTAAAAATGTGGTACGATAAACAAATTGAACATTTAAATATTGTAATGAAAATAAAAATAAAAATAAAAATTGTGCGACGTTTGATATTCCGATAGCTATGTGTATGAATTTGCCAAATCTTTTAAATAAATTAACTTTTGTAAATTTTAGTTAATACCGTTTTTATTTAATTTTTTTTTTTTTTTTTTTAATAAACCAGAAATTCTTGCATCAATTAAAATACTACAGCTTTATTAATATTTAAATTAAAACTTTTTTACTCCATGTTTTTAAAACAAAGTAATTACAAAGTAATAATTTTAATGAAATTTTAGACGAGTTATTTTTAACAGGTAAGCTGACGAAACAAAATTTGATTATATCGTTAATAAAATTTAATATTTAAATATTGATTTATTTTACAATTGCAAATCGCTTTAAATAATGTACTTTGACACGTCTAAGACATTAAATACTTTATTAGCATTGTTAGTTTAATCTCTAATAGTCAAAATATATTTATTAAACATTTTTTTTTTTCTTTTAATTTTTCAAAGAAGAGATTTTTTTATAATAAAAAAGAATAAATAGAGTATTTTTCGATATTAAAGAAATTAGAGATTTATTCCAATAAAGAATATTTGCTACAGGAAAAAAAAAAAAAAAAAATTAATTAAAATTTATAAAGTAATCGTTTTCACGAGTAGGATAGTTCTATCCACTACAATATTACACAAAGCGTATATATGTGTGAGATTTAAAATTTCTAATAATAAGAATATGAAGCGCTCGGATGAAGATATTCGCGAAAGTCCGAATGAATCGCAGAAAGTCCGAGTTTACTTTTTAGCGAGCGGTGAAGTAGTTAAGAAGAAAGAAGGTAATCTACCGAAGGGGATGAAAAAAAAAAAAAAAAAAAAAAAAAGGAAAAGAAAAAAAGGAAAGAAAAAGAAAAAGATAAAGAGGAGAAAGGGTTTCGTTGGAAGAAAGTAAAAAATGGCGAAAGATTAGCCGAGGAGCGAGTCGTTCAACGCGGCTTATATCCATTATCCTAGCCGCGCGGACGCGGATGAGGGTCAGCTGCAGGAGGTTGTTCCGCGCCTAGGATAAAAAAATCGAGAATTCGTAACGAATTTAAGTTACTTTAAAGATGCGCGTCGACTTTTATCCCGGCCTCTCTTAACTCCCTTCTCGCGGGATCGCTTGTTTTCCATTTTAAAAGCAAACTGCGTAAGAGCGAGCTGCTCCCAGGCCCGATTCGATATTTAGTCCGTCTCTCTACATGTACGTACATACATATATATTTACACACATATATAGATAGGTGTATCGAGCCGAGAGACTGCGGTTACCTATACAACGCCCGATTCAGCTGGGGCGCGCTCGACAACTCGCTCCTCTTTTCTACTCTAAATCGAAAAGTTGCCCCGGCGCGCGACGCGAGATTACGTGCTGATAAAAACTTTGAAATTGTATACGTCGGCGCGACACACTCGCTTGTGCATGAATCTATATGTGCGTGTATATACACTTACAGAAATACACACGAGTGGTATGGGTGGACTGGTTCGGAGACCACGTACCGAAGAGCGTACGTCGCGTAAATTGTAACCCTAATGGACTAACCTCCATCTCGCGCGCCCGATCTCGCTTACTTTTCTTTTTTTCTATTTTTTTTTTTTTTTTTTTTTTATTATTATTTTATTTTTCTCTTAACGAAACTCGTCGTCGATTTTGTTTACCTCTTTTTTATTTTTTTCTTTTTCCTTTCGTACTTAACCGAGCGAGTTGCTCTCCCGCGTTCTGAAATTCATCATTCTTTTACGATTTTTCAATTATCGCTATAATTTACGGTCTGGTTGGCGGTATTGAAAATAAAATAATGTTCCGTTTCGTTTGTATACGCAGACTTTTTCTTCGATATAAAATGAAAATTAACTTAAAAATTTTAACAAAAATTATTTGTTATTCATTTTTCATTTTTTTTCTTTCTTTTTTTTTTTTTTTCATATTTATATTATGTAAAAGTTATTTGATCGTCGCTATTAAAGTTTTATTAAAAAATTGAAGAAAACGCGTTAAACAATAATTAATAACTTGTAATAACATTTAACAAAGTTAAATAACGCTTTTCAAAAATCATTGATAACTTAACTTTACCTCCATCTATTAATTTACCTGAAAAGTTAGTGAAAATTTCATAAAATTAATCCGAGGTAATAATTTTACAAACGACGCCGGAATTACTCCATAAAATTAATTATTTTCAGCAAGTTTTATGAATCGTGTGTAAAGGAATTTTTCGCAATAATTACGCTTTGACAAAATTTTACACGCGTTTGGCAAACTTTTACTAAATTGAACATTAATTTTATTTTTGTTGAAAAATTAACCGAAGGATAATTTAATAAAAACAGTAAAAAGCAATACATACATTAGTTGCCAATATTTTACTTTTATATCGAGCGATAATTTGTTTAAAATTTATTTTTTTTATGCCATACATGTACTGTGACTTCATTCTTTTATTAACAAAATTTTTACGTGATTTTCAAATGAATATGAATTTCAAATATCCTAATTTGGTAAAAAAAAAAAAATAAACTTTTACACAACTAAATTTCGCTTTGACGTTTCCAAAAAATATATAAAATAACCGAAGCCGATAATAAAGTTTCAGCGAGAAATTAGATTTCGCAGTAATTCCATATAAATAACGTGCCAAAACAAAAAAAAAAAAAAAAAAAAAAATAAAGAAAAAAAAAGTATAAAAACAAGTTAGTTTTAAAAAGCGCCGGTTGAATTAATTATTTAATAACCGATTAATTGCTTCAAGGGCCATTGCTGTAAAAATGCTCAATATCAATAAAAGTCGGGTTGATTTATTATCGCAACATGTGCCGTACGTCATATTTGCGTGGGTCATTGTTTAAAGCATTAAGCTAGTTGTCGGCTGCGGCGAATGTAAATAACCGCGGATCTCGGCGCCGCGTTTCATACGCGGCCAGCGAATGAAAAAGCTAGCTCGGCGCGACCGTTGATTAATGTCGCTAAAAAGTTCATCGTTTCCACTTTCGAGGTGGGGTAGAATTAGGATCAACGTTTGGGCTATTTACGACTCGTTGTAAAAGTCCCTCGGTATACACATATGTTGAACATACACGTGGAAGTAAAAATCGGTCATAGTTAGGCGACGTATAAACGGAAGTCGGTGGGAAGGTGGGGAGGGGCGGGAGTGGAGGTGAGAAAATGGCTCGGGGCTAAACTCCGGGTCGACAGAAGAACGCTTTTCACCCGGTCGGCCCGCGTCCGGAATCCCAACGACGTTCCTTTGCGGCCCGGAGACCATTGCATGGCGATCACGTAATGACGTTTCATTCGGCACTCACCGGTAATTTATAAGCCCTTTGTATTCCACTTGCGAAGCCCAATTTATCTTGATTTTAGTGCTTTCGCTTGTATCGTCGAACTTCTTCTTCTCTCTCTCTCGCTCTCTCTTTCTCACTTTTTTTTAATATACACATTCCACTCGGCATGTGCCGAGATCGACCAACTTGCGCGCGTCGTTAAGCTTTATCGTTCCAAAGGAATCTCAAGCTTCGCTGTAGTCTACCCTTAACAAAGAGTATTTCCGATTCCGTTCCGATAATTATTACGTCAAAAGGACGTCTTTCTACTTGGACTTTTATCAAGCTGATCCTTACGTTTTTCTCGGGGTTATCGACTTCTGTCAAATGCTCCTTTCACCCCCTCGATCCCAAGGCGATAAATAAACGAATCTTCAGAAATTGGATAATTATTTTTATCGATACACGCACACGTACACATCTCTTTCATTATTTTAATCATTACGTATGCGCTAAAAATAACGAAAATTTCTAAATTTATATTTAGCGTCCATTGAAGTTAAATCGATATACAATTTATTCGCGCAAATTATTCCTTTGAATTTAGCTTTCTCCACTTTCGATATTTCATAGAGATAAGACCTGACTATCCACTTAAAAACTAATGACAATTAACGGCAACGATTTTTATTCTTAAATGTACTTACATGCCTTCCTATATACCTTTACCTCGTTCAAGATCGAATTTATATCCGCTTCCTTTTTTTTCTTCGTGTCAATAAAGAATTCTCGAACACAAAGTCGTTAAGGGTAGCGCCAACCTTTGGTACCTTTCTTATTAAAAGTAGTTGATGCTAAAGTAATGGAATGTTGAAAAATTAGCAAATTCCGTAAAATACGATTTATTTTATAACATATTTGAATAATGTTGCACGCAGTAAACTATAAAATTTTTTAAAATTATTTATCAATTAGATTTCGCAACGTGATTGGTGAATTTTATTTTTTACACACGTTGATTGAGTTAATCAAATACATATCGATCATTTTCAATAAATGAAAAACAAAATTTTTTAATAAAAATAATAAAATAAAGGTTATCAATTAACACATTCGACTTTTATCAGAGCTGACGCGAACGATCATTCGCTTTTTTGACGGAAGTATTGTTTTTCACTGACAGATATTCACGTAGCTATTTATATTAATAACGGAGATAACTTATAAATATTGTATAATAACTCATTCAAATATTGCAAAAAATTTCCGTAAAATTTTTGAATATGCATTTACACAAAATTAACTTTGCAGCGTACGTTTTAATTATTTCACAAATAACAAAGTTATTGTTAAAAAATTGATATTACCAGCAGGCTGCGCGTCGACGCAATATTAAACTTGCTTAATATTTACTTTGAAAAAACTATTGTTGGAAAACCGATCATTTTTATTATTAAACTCTATATTAACTGAACTGTTTTCATTAAATAATATATTGTTGATTGCAATTAAAAATTTACTTTAAGCTTTTTATAAAAATTTATCATACATAATTTTGACAAAAAAAAAAAAATATGAACACCATTATATAATTTTCGTTGTCATTTGTTTTTTAAATGTAATAAACTTTATTTAAAACAATTTAATTAATAATATTTTTCATTTTTTTTTTTTTTTTTTTTTTCAGCACAACTATTGATCTTTGTCCAATATTGCATTCTTTATTTTTTTATTACAAAACTGAAAAATTTCTATTTTTTTACCTGTATACGGTTAAAAAAAAAAAAAAAAAGAAAGAAAGAAAAAAATATCTAAAATCAAATTGTAATAAAGATTTTTTTTCATAGAGTTTATAAGTTCGATGGTTATACCTCCATGTTTATATGTAGCTCGATGCTTTTGAAACATTTTTTTTCTTCAATTAACACCAAACGTTCGAAAACGGCCGAATAATTGCTCGAATGCGAGCGAAAAGAATCAATGTTTGTTTTATCTTGTTGTAAGTTTATTTTTATAATTATATGTTTCATTGTTTATGCTTGATATAAGTGTAAAATGAAAAATGTCGATACAAGTTTAAGCTAAGTGAAAAATTCATTGAATTTTCTATTACTTTAAAATTAAGTCTTTAAATTATTTTTTAATGTTAAAATGCTTTTAATTTATATCGAGAAAGTTATTGGTAAAAGAGTTAATTTTTTAAAGTCAAAAGCAAATAATAATAAATGAAAAATTTATAAGGCGTAACATATGTTTAATTGAAAAATCAATAATTTATCGTATATTTTAAACCAAATTGAAGAAATTAAAATTCTTTCACCGTCAGTAGAGAAGACAAATTTTATTTTAACGAACATTAAGTTTTAATTATACATGAACTTTTATCAAACTTTTCATTATACCGAATATTAAAGAATCGATGGATTAATATACTTAAACATAATGAATAAATTTATCTTTTTTTTTCCTTATTCTAATAACGGACAAATATATTGAAAGTCCTCGCGTGACACTTCCTTCCCCTTCTTCCCCCCCCCCCCCCTCCTCCGAGTACAGATGCAGCTTAACTGCACTCAGCTTATGGCCAGAGTACCGCGTCGACTTTCTCCCGTAAGTTTAATGTTGTTTTCTCACGTGACATATGGATCCATTTGCAAATGGAAGCCACTAGCGTCCGAAGAAAATGCACTTCGATGCATTTTTAACAAAGCGTTACGTGTCATATACATATGTAGTTTTGATACGCGGCTTTTCCTTTTCTATTGTGACTTTATACACATACATGTACGTAAGTTGAAAATTAGATTTATCAAAATTATTCATTGTTGACGAGTTACGTTTGATATATTGCATGCGAAATCAAACAATCGACTTTTTTTTTTTTATTTTATTAAATACTTACCAATCTTCGAAAAAAAAAAAAAAAAAAAAAAAAAACAAATGTAATATAATACAAATGTCGAAATAAATGAAAATAATTCATTAAACTATACTTTATATACGAGTAGTTAAGTACAAATTTCATTGTGCAGAGTATTTTATTTTTATTAATAAATCAAGTATTCAATCATGCTTTAATAATAATAAAAGGTATTATTCATTATTATATAAATATTAAGTAATTTAAATTATTTGTATACATATATCGATTTGTTATATAAAGAATTAAACGATTGTTCAATTATATAACATTAAATTTACTAGATCTGTTTTTGCATAACAACGGCCTTTTTTTGTTTATATATAGTATGTTTACTAAAGTATTAATATAATACAGATAAACGTTTCGTAATGATAAAACATTTTGAAATTATTAATTTAACTAATAACGAAACAAGACGTAATAGAGCGATATAAAATGTTGCTTAAAATCGAAATAACCGTAGCATTTGAAATTATGCAACGATTACTATTGAATAAAAAAATTATTTTAGATCGATGTGTTTGCAATTGTTATAAATCGCACATTTAATCAATTCGTATAAATAAAAAAAAAATATTTACAAACGCCCAACCGGAGATTTCAAAATTATCGTCGATAGTTATATACCGTTATTATTATTATTATCAACAGAAATTTTAAAAATGATTTGTAATCCCCTTCATGAGTGTAGCTTATTAATTAGTATGGAGATAGTTATCTGCATGCGCTAAAGCATTCGATGCATACGAGTACATACGTGTATATGTATACAGAGATACATAAATGTCGGTGTATGTATTCGAGCTTCTAGTAATTAAAATCTGATAAATTAACCATTCGAACGTAATTCCGTTTTTTTCATTGTTTTTTTTTTTTTTTTTTTTTTAATATAATGCATGTATAATTATTTTGAAAAGGTTTTGGTCCAAATTGGAATTGGAAATTTCTTTGTAATATAAACTTTAAATTGTAGAAATTTTATTGTACAATATTTATCTCTATTGAATTCGTTGAAAAAAACTTTTTCTTTTTTTTTTTTTTTTTTTTTTAAATGAATATTATTTTTAACTTTAAATTTTTAAAAATAGAATCTGAAAATATATATATTTCTGAAAAATAAATAAATAAATAAATAAAAGTATAATTTTAATAAAACATGATTTTTTCTGATTATTTACTCATTCTTTATTTTTACGTCTGCTCAGGTGATGTGATACATAACAAAAACTTTGAAATGTTTGTACGTCTAAAAATACTTTGATAAATCGACGTACACTACAAGCAATGTTATTTTAGATATTTTATAAATAAGTTTTTGTGACAGCAACACAAATATCCAGAAATTATTATTTTTTTAATATTTTCAAATTTTTTACGCGTCGAAGAGATAAAAAATAAATCGCATTACGATTTAAGAATTTTGAAATCTTTAAAGCTCGAAGTGAAAATATATTTTTTATACAAAAAGTATGATGTTATTTTTGTTGAATTTAACGATAAATTAATTAACTGGTTTACGCGTGACAACATATTCTAAACGTTAAAATATAAAATTACACAAAAGATATTTACATATAATTGACTTTTATTAAACATTAGTACTTGATCAATTTAATCATGGCAAATATCAAGCGTAAATTAAATTTATTTTAATTGTAAATTGTAACGAATTAAAAAAATTTTATAAAAAATAAATTAAAGCATCATCGCTAGTAAATTAAAAATTTTATTAAAGTTTTCATAAATACATGTTTAATGGCAGATATTAAGAAGATTTTTTATTATAAAGTTAAAGTAAGCGGCAAAGTTGAGGTAAAACGGCTTCAAAGTTCGAGGCATTAAGGCATCGCGATTTGATAGGACGCAGCGCGGCTGCCTCGACAACAAAGCCAATGCCGCGCTTTACATCTTTATATTTTACAATTATAACTGTAAAACAGAGAAACAATAATTGCTCTGCCATTTTTTATTCCGTAACGATGAATTTCTTTCTTTCATCGCGTTAAATTTTTTGTCTTTTATTTATTTATTTTTATTTTATTTTATTTTCTTTTCTTTTCTTTTTTCTTTTCTTTTTTTCACAAAAACTCTTTCGCAATTTTAATATTCCTCAGTTTTAAGCTACATTTTCAAAGTTGCGTATGTGTACATATGCTGTAAAGAAGATCATCGCGGTACATTTCCACATTTCTTTTAAATCGCTCATATTTTCTAACGGAGCTACATGCAGTCGTTTTTTCACAAATAGCGAATGTAGCTTACGTAGGCTCGCTTGGCAATTCCTCCTCTTTCCCAATATTTTCACTGCAATGTCTATAAGCTTTTGATATTTGTTGTTTTTATGTCGCTGCTATTATAAACAATGTTATCAAACGTTTACCAGCTTTTTTCTAACGTTCTCTCTCTCTCTCTCTCAAATTCATTTTGCTATAAAAAATTTTTTTTTAATTAATGTTTTCGAATGTTTTATAAAGAAAAAAAGCGCGCCGCGTTCTAAATATTTTTTTATTTACAAAAGTATCATCTGCTCGTAAGAAAAATGCAGATTCCTATTGGTGAAATGCGCGTTCGTGTAGTCGCAAATTCGCAGGTAAATAAACCCACCTACGATACAAAGTTTATTTCAATGCAGCTTTTTTATTAAAGCATCTTTTAAATTCTTTACAAATGCTCGGTACACGAGAGTCACGTTTCTAATTTCTTATAAATATAAATATTTTTAAGAGGGCAACTTATGTAAGTTTTATAAGTTACAGGTATCTTTAATTAAGATTTAAAATGTTTATTTCAACCGGTAATTTGATATTTCATTTTTTATAAAAACACAAAAAGTTGTTAATGTCTGTCCTAAATTCTTAATAAATAGAATCAAGATCATATTAAATATCTGCAAGAGCGGATTATTTTGGAAAAAGATCTTGGAAATATGTTATACCGCGATAACAAAGATAAGACTGTGGAAATCGTTAATTTTGAAAATAAAAGTTTCAAGTCGAACGGCAATTTTCCCGAACGATTCTTCACGGAAATCTATCTTTAGATAGACAGGATCGTCTGCTGCCAAAATTTGAAGACCAAAGTTAATGGCGACGACTTTAAAGTTATCCTACGTAGAATCGAAAGCCTTGGCTATACAATTTAAATATTTAAGATACAGAGATTCGCTCGCGTGGATGTCGTTCTACTTTTCCCTAGCGATTCCCGACTGTGCGACTTGCTTTGTATTTCGAAAATAGCTCAAGAATGTGTACATCGATAAATTGACATTGATTAGAATCTCCTTATTTGAAATGTTGTTTTGAAAATAGTGTACTAAAATTTATTATCCAGGTGTATCGCGTAGGTTTACTAAAAAACAAATAAAAAAAAAAAAAAAAAAAAAAAAGAAACAACGTTGGATCGATTACTCTTTCACAATTAACGTAAAATGTCGAAAATTTTATACTTTTGTGGTTTACACTCGTATTTTTATTTTTCTTACAAATGCTTTCATATTTCAAATTTAAATATCATTATGAATTTGATTTTTATTACTTTTTATTTCTTGCAACTTAGATGAAAATTTTTATCAAACAAGTTTGAAATTGTAGTACATTCCGACATATTTATAAAATTGCTTTTCTTTTTTTTTTTGCACGTGCATGTAAATAAAATTTTTAAATTGATTTTTTTTTTTTTTATTGCCAATTGCAATATTGCATGGTAATAATTTCATAACTGTTATTATTTATTGTTAAAATTAAATTTAAATAAATTTAAGAAAACGCGTTATTTTATAAAATAATCTCGAGATACAGTTAAAATTTATTCAAAGCTGGATTTTCATCCCTTAATTTTCATTAATTTTATCTTTAAATCAAGATGTCAATCTATGCGTTATAATTTTATCTGCAATGCAATTTATGAAAATCAACTGCAATCTTAATTATTTTTATGATTCTAACGATAATAAAAAGGAAAATAATTATATATTATAAAATTCACTGCTAAACTTTATATATAAATTAATGAAAAAACTAATTGTTTAATATTTTTCCTTTATGTATTGTACTAACGCGATTTTTATAAATATTTTTTATACTTTATGTATGCTTATTTTATTCCCATTTTGTGTATCGATTTATGTTTATTTCCATCCTAGACGTTTCTATTTCGATGTACAATTCTACGTAGGTCTTTTTTGTTTTCCTTATCGGCTTACTGAAAGATAAAGCGAAAAGAAAGAAAAATAAGATGAAAGAAGAAATGTACTGTATTCAATGTTTTTTACCCATTAATGTAATTTATCAAAATATATATATATATTTTTTTTTTTTTAATTCAAATGAACTATCTTTATCAATTATTATAAACAACAAAATTTTAAATTAAGGCAAAAGCAATAATGTAAGAAAAATTTAATGTTTTTTTAGCTATTAAATTATATTTTAATGAAATAAAAATAAATTAAATTTTAAGTAAATTAAATTAAATTTTCTTTATACAATTGATCAAGTTTGTATTCATTACTTTCATTAGCATTCCATTCTACTGGCTTTTAAAATTATGCGTTTGTTGTATGTTTAATTATTTTTTACCCAAAAGTGTATGAAAACTGCGGCTCCATTTTTATAACATTATAAAAGTTTTTTCTTTGTTAAGTTTCACATAGTTTTTTGTTCACTACACAATAAAGGCAATTTTATATGCTTAATTTTATAATTTAATTATTTGTTCTTCACGAAAATGTATATATTTTTCATTGTAATGAATTTTTTAAATTTTCAATTCCAATTCCGTATTTAATAATAGCAAAATATTTGCTAAATAAAGAATAAATTTATTTCAAAGATAAATCAATAATAACGTATGCTGTGCAGTACGAATGCCGAAACATATAAGCTGCGACAACAAAAAAACGGGGAATTACTTGTATTTTGAATAGCACTGTAACGCGCAGTAAAAATTATTTCAAAAGTTTTCCCTATGGAAATTTTAATTCAGCGGAGTATATATATATATATATATATATATATATATATATATATATATATATATATTTCGATAAATTAAAAATTGGTTAATCGATCGATCGCAGCCAATGTGATATTTACAAAAAATGCATTCGCGAAATTCAAATAGCAAAGACGGCAATAGAGATGTAAAGACGGTTTATTCCATATCTCGGATTTGGTAGCATGAAAGGAGATACGGTTGAAGATCAGGCAGCATCCTTCAGATCATTGGCAAATCGATCTATCGTTAATCCGCTAATTCCTACGGCGAAAGACGAATAACCGAAGCGACCTAATCGAATTTCAGAGATGGGCTCTCAGATGTAAACAGTCGGTGCCTATAGAATGTCTTTGACTGTAAGCACTTAAGTGCTCAGTAAACCGTGAACAACTCAAGGGATAGCCCGTACGAATCTGTTGTCGAATCAAAAATTTACGAAAGTTACCCGGTTGCCCTTGCGGGCATGTTTATTGATTTATCGCTTGCCAACGCTTTAATAAATTTATATGTCAAGATTGTAAATTCCACAGCGAGTGAATAATAAATTCGTTCGGTTCGGATTAATAATTTAATTTAACTATTAAATTAATTGTCTCGAAAAACGTGTGCTTTTATTTTGAAGGGAATTTTAAGAAGAAATTATGATCATTTAATAAATATGTAATGTTAGCTCAAGCGGAAAAAAGATTCTGTCTTTCAAATTCATATCAAGGATGAGATTACATTTCATTATAACGTTTTAATCGATTGAAGTAAAAAAAATTCAATGATTTCGAAGTAAATGAAGCATTTTGCATATTTTTAAAATTAAAATATCTCCTTCGATTTATTCCATTTTGACCCCGTATTGTTTTATAGTTTGAAAAATATCGGAGCCAAAATAAAATATCGCAGCTGACTGATGCTTACGCAACAATTTAAAGCAGCTTTCGAAAAATTGCGACGCTTTTTCTGAAAAATATGTTTTTAAAATTTATTCGTACATAAAGAGTATCGCATGACGGTGGAGAATTTCAATACACGATACTTTTTAAAAATTATTCGCGACGCTTAAAAACAACACGCTCCCGAAATATATATAAAGGACGTTTAAAAAATGAGGAACACGCACGACGTACATTCATTCAATGAAAGGAATTACAAATTCTCTTCCTTTTATCAACGAAAAGCAAAGTTTGCCAATATATATATATATATATATTCAACAAGAACTTAACTCCCCGGTGTAAGAAGCACTAAGTTTAAACTTAGTTGCCGTACGAGAGAGACAGAGAGAGAGAGAGAAAGGAGACATTAATTACGCATGCATCACTATGAATAAAACGTCAACTACACCGAGAGAAATTCTATAGTAATTTTTACTATAAAAATAAGATTTTTTACTATTTTTTAATAGCACAGCGAGGACATACTTTTTAAATAGTAGAACTTACAAAAAAAAAAAAAAAAAAAAATAGTAAAATTTGCTACGTTGGGTTTAAAAATATTACCCAACCTCGAATTAATTTTTACTAATTTTAATACTAAAATTTAAAAAATAAAATAGTAAAACTTATTACAATAAATTTGGAAATTATACTAAATTTCAAAATAATTTTTACCATTTTTAAGCAGTAAATTTTAATTTTCCAATAAATTAAATATTTATTTTTTAAGGAAAGGAAAAAATTTCTTTTTTGGCTTTACCTAGAACATCTGTTTTTAGTTATTCTGCTTTCCAATTTTTTTTATGACAATTTCGTATAGATGATCATTTATTTATTAAAGATTAGAAATTATATTATTATAAGTTTCATTAAGAATTAACCGGTTGCTATATATATTAATACTTTCGCAAATGTTTTTGCATATCGACATCGCATTCACATCGATGATAACTATCACATGAAAAATATAAAGATTCTTCGTATACATACTGACCGAGAATATTGTCAGTCATTTGCGCGAAAGCACAGTATTCATGTAGCCTCCTGGTGTATATTTTATTAAGCTCAATAATTTAAGTAAACAAAAGACGCTAACCTAATAAGTACGCATTCGTTTTAACACGAAGAACAAATGAACGGTTACGCGCGCAGCTAAGTATATACTATTTCGTGAATTATAATTTATACTATTTTTTTTTTTTTATTAAATTTTAAAAGTTAAATGTGTATTCATAAATTTTACTACTGAAAATAATAAAAATGTTACATTATATACAAAAAATTCTTTTAATTTATTGTAACATCTAAATATATTATAAATAAATTTTATTTTTTTCAATTTATCTTATATTAAATAGTAAAAATTAGAATGCTAAATTATAAATGTTGTAGGAAAGCTAGTAAAAAATTCTGCATAAATAAGAAAAATGATTATTTTTAAAGTATGTCCTCGGGATATTATTAAATATAGTAATTTTTACTACAGAATTTCTTTCAGTATACCGGTGTTCTCTCTCTCTCTCTCTCTCTCTCTCTCTCTCTCTCTCTGTCAATGTCGACGTTGGTAGCCTTAGTGCGACGGGCTTTTAATCACTTTAACTATAAAACCGAGAGAGATAGATAGATAGAGATAGAGATAGGGAGAGAGAGAGAGAGAGAGAGAGAGAGAGAGAGAGAGAGAGAGAGAGAGAGACTCGAGCTCCTAAGCACCAGCCGTTTTCAAGACATTCGCTGCTCTTTTGGCTTTGCAACTTTTACCTGGATTGTCTCGCGCGCCGGGTTCGCGACCGGACACGACGAGCCACTCTTCGTGCTTTGGTTTTTAGGAGTAAGAAAGAGAGCTAGGCAGTAGCCAGCCACGAGGCAATTTTTACGATAGCCTCCTTAGTGGAGACCCGTTGAATATATTACGTCGCGGTCCTATTGCCCGCCCGTACGAAAATGCCGCTTCGTGACGCGAGTTAACGTAAACGTTATGCATACACATATAGTATACTTACGTATACTATATACTTACAGCGCGCGCGTCTCGGCTTTATTCATAGCAGTTCGGCTCGCCGCGCGGTAAGGAAGAATTAAAATTCATCGATCCTGTCGCATAAAGTGTCTCTTTAGAGGGAAGCTCCAAGCGGGATGCATTCAAATCGGGAACGGCACATGCTTTTATGGAATCGTCGTCGGCCTCCTCCTCCACCCCCCTCCCACTCTCACCTCCAGCTTTCGAATAATTATTATTTTAATCCGTATAAAATAATGTTCGGCTAATCTAGCTAATTCACGAACGTGCTGAAATTGTTTAAGTAGCCCTGCTTCTCGTATTTGAAATTATTACATCCGAGCTCGTTCGTGCTGCTCTCTCTCTTTCTCTCTCTCTCTCTCTCGACGCGTCTTGAAGCCGTTTGCTCGTAAAAAAGGATAGAGAAGAAAAGGAAGAATTTTGCAATAAGTATAGATACACGTCTTGAAATTGCATAATTTTTTCAAATGAAAAATGGTAATTTCCACGTATCTGACGCACAATTAAACGCGCCTCGCTTGCATATAAATTAAACCATTTGAATTTTTACAAAGAATTTTGAAGAATGTATTATCATTTTAATGGCTAATAAAAATCCAGAATGTTAAGGAAGAAAAAGAAGAGAGAGAGAGAAAAAGTTGTAGTAGTAGGCAGAAGGCCCGTGCGCGCACTCGTACAAAGAAAGAAATGCCTTTTGGCATAAAACCGTCGGAAATATCTTAAACAAAGTGAAGTTGGCGAGTGCACGCCAGAAGAAAGAGAAAGAGAAAGAGAGAGAAAGAGAAATCCTCTAGGGCAGTTGCCGTTCTGCTACCCGTTATTAGACGAACAAAATCTCAAGGGAAATATGAGAAAGAGCAAAGGAAAGAGCGAATGGAAGATATAGAAGGAAAGAGAATGAGAGAGACAGAGAGAGACAGAGAGAGATAGAAAGAAAGAGAATCGAGAGAAGTTGAGCAGAGAATAGCAAGGGATAATTTCTGAACATGTGCGCTTGTAAGAGTGACTCTGGCTCGTAGCTTTGCGACTCCCCGTGTAAGATGTACAGCGGGTGATCTCACGCAAGCGCACACGGGCTCTATCTATATGTGCATGTGTACGTAGAGAAAGGTTGTTTGGGAGAGCCGAATGAATGGTAAGGTCACAGGGATGTATAGAGTGCGTGGTTGGTAAAGCATTTGGACCAAATTCAACGAGAGAGAGAGAGCGAGAGAGAGAGAGAGCGAGAGCGAGAATGCTGGTTACCTCTATCGTCGTTGCGATAATTAATACCATCCCCTTCGGACAACTCGCAAGGCAAAAGCTGCAGGCTGGCTCGGCTTAATCGTAATCATAAACTAGGGCTTGTCCCGTCACTTGGGATAAGCCGCGCAGAGAGAGAGAGAGAGATATATGTATATTCACCTAGACTGCGTGTACCTATTCACATGCGCACGTATACACGCACACGCGCACGCACAAACATACGCTTTCCTCCTTTTATGTCATGTTCATGCGGGAGAAATACTATAAACTTTAAATGCGCAAGTTTGTTTTACACATGAAAATCTCGAATATATACTGTACAAGCACGCCGAATCTCAAATTATTGTCCGGCCACGGTAATAAAATTTTTCGGCGTTTTATTTCCAACGCGGCGATTACCAAAATTGATAGCCGCATTTAATCGCGCCTTTTTAATATGCATACCCCGTAAACGGCGAGCCTTAAATTTTCGAGAGGATATAAACTATCTTTGTTTATCATTTACAGAATTTTTCTTTTTTTTTTTCGCTTTTGTTTTCCTTTGATCTCGTTTACTTTTTTTAAAAATCGATATAATTTTAGCATGCGTCGTCTTTATATGAAACGGTGTAGTTTAAGTTTTTAAAACAGAAAATAAATCGTCGTTATTTATCTTTGGTTATTATTTTTTTCGAAATTTCGTTAACGAAAAAAAAAAAAAAAAAAAAAGAAAATTAAAAACTTTATCGTTAATAAATACTTTAACATTTATTTATTTAAAAAAAAAAAATCAAATAATCCAATATTACTAAAATTTAATTTTATAATACAAGTAAATTCATGTTTACTTTATCAACCGATCGATTTTTTTTCTCTTCTTAACAAAAATTGTATAAAAATGTACAATTATGAAAATTAAAGAAAAAAAAAAAAAAAAAAAAAAAAATTAAAGATTGATTTGTCTAAAAGCTATATGATAAAATATTTTATTAGATGTATTATTTTATATATATATGTGTGTGTGTGTGTGTGTGTGTGTGTGTGTAAAAAAAAAACGACAAAAACATTTTTAGCAAGAACAAGTTTAATAGACTAAAATTTTTCTATAAATTTACAAAGCAGTAAATATTTGAATTTTATAAACAGTTTCGCTTAGGCTTATGAACGATAATTAAAGGTAAGGTCGGCTCTCATCTATTAAAAAAGAAATATTATTTATTGTACAGTACAAAAATTTTTTAAATAATTTAATGTTATATTTTTACAAAATTTTACAAAGCTCTCTATTAAAAGATATAAATAATAAATTACCTAACAAAATATAGGTTATATCGATTTAAAAATTGTCCTAACTATATGAACAAGTTGACTATGTTTAAAACTTTAATGGTAACACAGCCGCGCTGGCAATTTAATAATTTATAAGTTTAAGTCAGCCAACAAAGGCACGAGATCTTCTTGCTTCTGTATGATTTCTCTGCATGAGCCGTTCCACGGTCCATAATTCATATTCAAGATCTCCTCGGCTCGGCTTAGAAAACGCCGGGTCTTCTTTAAAGTGTTTCTGAAACAGGAAAATTGTTTTATTTAATAGACTGCAAAATAAAGCAATAGAAATTGGCGCGGCATAAACTCATTAAGTGGAATTTTCCGTAGAACTAGCCAGACGCCTTACTTGTATTGTTTGGTATTTGTGTTGGACTCCTCGCGTAAGTACTGAATACAGATGTCCGTAATTTTGTTGAGCTCGTTGGCAAGTTCTATACTGTCGGAGCCAAATCTCTCCTCTATTGCAGCTATACTATGCTCTAGATACGATATGGAATCCAGCCATCGACCTACGGTAATTAGGAGTTTAGTGAGTTTCTCAAGCTTTACAAACAGTGCCTACACAATTTAACGAACTTCCTAGATATCCTGTCCACTCCTTTCTCCTTTATTATGATTCTCTTAATCAATCTATATGTATATCATTCTATTCGCTCTTTCAAATCAAATTTTCCATTAACTTTTAGCTTTTTACCAATATTTATAACCACGATAATGATTGTTTTCGTGAATCTTTCAAAAGCTAAACCTACCACCACAGGTACAAAATTGCCCATTTAAAATAAAAAAAAAAAAAAAAAGCCACTTTCTAAATTTGCCGTATAAATAAATAAATAATAATTGCAATGGATTAACGTATATATTTAAAAAATAACAAATCAATCAAAATAAAAGAAAAAAAACATAAAATGAAATATTTTAAAAAGGGTAATTTTACGTACGTCGTGGTAGGTTTACCTTTAATGACATGTCAAATTAATACAGCGAGTTTTTATAATAATTGTAAAATAATATACGCATAACGTTACCATTAAAATTTTTATAAGGATTTTTAAATAATTATGTTAAATTTGAACCGTTACGTTTCATTGATTCAAACATAATATTATATTTCGTATTTTATATATACAGAAAAAATAAAATGTCATCGTTCGAAAGAGGACAAAGAAAGATGATCGTGGAATATAAGATTTCCGACCGATGTAACCAATACTACGTAAAATAAAAAGCTTCTTAGATGCTGATGCTTTTCTGGCATTTTTTTATTTAAAAAAAAAAAAAACATTGTAGTTTATTTTTACATACTCTTCAAAATATGAAGATTTAAATTTATATATTATATAAAAAAAAAAAAAAAAAAAAAAAAAAAAGAAAAAGAAAAAAATAAATATATCTATATAAATTTCTTTCTTTTTTTTTTTTTTTTTCAAATATGCGTACATATTTTTTACAATATTTATTTATTTACATCAAAGCCATTTATAAAAAATTGAAAATTAAAATATAAATTATTTATTTTATTGTAAGCTCGGAATGAAGTTAAATGTTGTTGAAAAATATTATTTTTAAACACAGTTTATAATTTAATGCTTAATTTTTATAAGTAAAAGAAAAAATAAATAAAAAAAGATTTTTATAAATAATTTTCAATATTCAATATACACTCTGACAAAAAAGTATCCGGAAATTTGAAATAAATCGCAAAAATATTAAACTTCTTCAATATTTATTGAATCTCCTTCAAAATATGCTCCATTTGAAGCGATACACATGTGCCAACGTTTTTTCCAATCATGGAAACATTTTTTATAGGCGCTTTCAGGGATGGCCTTCAGCTCCTTCTGCGAATTTTCTTTTATGGCGTCTATGGAGTCAAATCTGGTTCCCCGAAGCGGTAATTTCAGTCTGGAGAAAAGAAAAAAGTCACACGGAGCTAGATCAGGCGAATAAGGTGGCTGGTCGATAGTATTTATCGAGTGTTTGGTCTTAAAATCGTTAATAATCGTGGCTCGATGAGATGGTGCGTTGTCGTCATGCAAAATCCACGAATTGTTTTGCCACAAATCCGGCCGTTTACGGCGAATATTTTCACGCAAACGTCTCAAAACAGTTAAATAGAAGTCCATTATGTCCTTATTGAACGTTTGACCTTGCGGAACGAATTCATGATGAACCACACCACGAATATCGAAGAAAACAATAAGCATCGTCTTGATTTTCGAACGACTTTTGCGAGGTTTTTTCGGTTTCGGCTCATTTTTTCCCACCCATTCCGATGATTGTTGGCTCGTTTGTGTGTCGTATTCATAGACCCATGTCTCGTCACCAGTTATGATCCGTCCCATGAACGTGGGATCAGAATTCGCACGATCCAGAATGTCTGCAGCTACCTGCATCCGGTACTGTTTTTGAAGAAAATTCAGCTCTAACGGAACGAGCCAAGCGGCGACGCGCTGCATGCCCAATTGGTTCACCAAAATCAAACGAGCGGTTTTACGAGAGATGTTGAGATCACGAGTTATCTCTCTAACACTGGCATGACGATTTTCGAGCACAATTTCCTTGATTTTTTCGACGTTATCGTTGGTTGAAGAGGTCGACGGTCGTCCTGAACGAGGCAAATCTTCGACGATCTCCCGACCGTTTTTAAAGGCTTTGTACCATTCGTACACTTGGGTTTTCGATAAAACAGAGTCTCCATAAGCCTTTTCCAGCATTCGCAACGAGTCAGCACACGAAATTTCGTTCAAAACACAAAATTTGAGACAAACTCTTTGTTCAATATTTTTTTCCATTGTAACATTCGCAGACTACCACTGAGGTCGACTGGTTTCAACAGCTGTCGTAAACAAACTAGTTAACAGACCGCACTCATGTTTGGCATAGTAATTACGGACAGTCCTACCAACATACAGAAACTTCAAATACTTAAAAATACTCAACGCGGGCAATTTAAATGAGAATTTCCGGATACTTTTTTGTCAGAGTGTAGACTTGCAACTCATTAAAAGGCCTTAGAAAAATTTTTCATACTAAAAAATAAATAAATTTATAAAAAATTAAATAATGGATAATATAAATTTTAATATTGCTAAATAAAATTTTATAAAATTTAATTGTAAATAAAAAGATAATAGTTAAAAATAGCTTTCAAGATCAAAGCTTTTATTTTTAGGAAATGTCAGATTTCGTAAAGCTTAACTAGAACCGAAAGCGTCAAAACATTATTAATTTTTAATTTAAAATTACATTGTCAAAAACAAATTAGCAAATATTGAATTAAAATACATGAATGAATTCTATTATTTAACTTTATGCATCTATTTCAAATTTATATATATATTTGTCGTGCTGAAATAGCGCGTCCTCGTGTTACAGGACAGGATACATGGCCTAGATACACAAGCTAGCTGTGAATATATAAATAAGCAGTTGCGAACTGTTGATAGAGACCAGGTGTGGATGTGACGATACCATACTGGTTAAACTTATTTGAAAATGTAAGATTCATGACCTCTTTACGGGTAAAATAATCCGGAATTACATCGGTACATAAGTTCATTTGAATTTCTAGGTAGCTGCTCAATTAGATTAAAGAAATCGCGATTGGGTTAAACTGACTGCCGTAGTAGTTTCTTATAATAAGTATGGTTAGTGTGATAGAAACTCAGAAAATACGGTGGATAAAAAAGGAAATTAGAAAAATCGTTATTAATGAACGAATGATCGATTAGAAAGAAAGTGGAATAAATTATTATAAAAGAATAAATCCTTATTATAGACAATAAGGATGGTTATGAAATGAGAAATTAAACACTATGTAATAGTTTTTCAATGCATAATGCAAAAAAAAAAAAAAAAAATTTTTAGGGAAACAATGCATCGGCAAAAATTGCGTAATGTCAGTAATGAAAATAAAATCAGTGTAATTGAATTCGCAGTGTTTCAAAGAATTAAACAATTTATATAAAAAAGTATTTATAATTTTGCTAGGCGGACTCTTTCAGATAAATAAGAGATGAATGTTTTATTGAATTTATTATTATTTTATTATTTTGAATTCATTATTCAAATAAAGTAATAATCACTTATTATCTATGATAAAATTCAAATGTCAAATCGATTCGAAACAGTTTATATTGTTTCTACGTTACTTTTATTTTCTCCGGTCTAAATTTAAAACTTATATTAATCATATCCTACGAAAATTACAAGTGTATTGATATAAGTAATAAATAAAATATAGTTCATGTGAAAGTGTAAAAAATAAATCGACGGTACAGAAAATAAAAAACATTATGACATTAGAAACAAAAAAGTGAAACTTACTGCCAAAATATGATAATTAGAAACGACACAGTTGTAAAGATACGTATAACAATTATAAAGACGAAACATTTAAATTAAAAAAAAAAAAAATATATATATATAAATTATTTCGATAAATTATTAAATGAAAACGAAGAAGATGGGAATATAGCATATAGACATTGATTTTGCTAAAATTCAACTGGAAAAAAATCAGTTTAAAAAAAACTAAAATAAACTTAACCTGATAAGAATGAAAAAAATGAGATTAGCCAACTAACTAACTACCTAAAATAAGAGGATGTAAAAATAATACATAAAATGATCATCATTATTCGAGAATTCAAAGCTATATGTATTTGTATTTAAGCGATAATTAATCGAATTTCACTACTAAACAGACTTACTCCAAACGCAGGGACAATAATTGAACTCATTGGGAAAAAATAACGAGAACCAAAAAGAAAAAAAAAAAAAAAAAAAAAGATTTGAATCAATTAAATTTTTTTTTTTTTTTTTTTTTTAGTAGTCGATATTCAATGCTGTTTGATAAACCTAAAGTATTTTTCGATGCAATTGATTTAATTAATATATTATTTTATTGCATTATCGTTTAAAAGAAATAAAACTACTAATTTGAAATCAAATACAATAAAATTAATTTAATTTTTCATTGATTAAACTTTAAGTTTTTTAAAATAAATTCTGTCTTGTTCTATGTAATAATATCTTACAAAATATTTCATAGTTATACTAAAATAAAAAAATAGCTTTGTCCTTTTTTATATATGCCAAGTTATAATAAAAAAGGAAAAAAAAAAACAATGCATGGATAAGTATAAATATTACTAATCGCATAATTTACTTAAAGTAGTTTTGTTCGGATCTCGATAGTAATTAAAAAAAATTTTAACAAATTTATTTAATCGTAAACACTTGGCATGGTTTAAAAAATACGCGCATTTGTCAAATATCATTAGTATTTAAAAATAATAGTCATATGAGCAATTTTAAAATATTATAAATTATATTTTATATTATAATTTTTTTTATAAGGATGTATCAGTTTTGACAGTTCTGAATCCAAAATATCAAGAACTAATCGCGCAAAAGTTTAAGGGTAGTGTTCCCCGCGTAAGCTCGCGCCCCCCCCCTCCCCTCCCTCTTTGATAAAGTTGTAGGTCTGAACTTCTTTCATTTGGATTAATTTTTATTTTTACTATCATACAGTTTACATGAAAATTATTGTAATAAATAATCATTTTGTCTTTATCTTCATCTTTTAAAACGCAAATTTTAATCAATATAATAAGTTTCAAATATGAGTCGGTAACTTTATTTTACAAAAATGCAGCCAACAAATCGTTATGCAACTTCGATGAGAAAGTATTTAAAATGTTTAATAAGAAAAAATAACTTCAGTAATAGATGATATCTCAAATGCGATATTAGAAACATCAGGTGAACAAAATTATATTTAACAATACTTTCTAAAAATATTGCATAATACGTATTTCTAAGAAAATTTAAAAAATATTCAAACTTATCGGAATGTCAAAAAATTAAGATAATGATACATCTTTGCTCTGCTTGAACATGCGCCTTTTTTTTCAGTTTTTTGCCAAACTGTACTTATATTGTATTTAAGCGAGCTTAGCTGTTTAAAAAATAAAAAACTACAAGAACGTTTCCATAAGAGATAAATAATACGATTATTTAGTTGTATCGATATAAGACTTATTTTCAAATTGAATTATAGATTTAATTTTGAAATGAATATTATTTCGTTTGTTTAAGGGAGTTAGGCCACTCTAGGCCGAAAAATAGGCTTTTTTAGGATTTTTTTTTCAAAAATACTACAAAATAAATCGAGACTCCAATAAAGAGTATTTATTATACATATCAGTGACTGTATACAAACATTTTTTTGAAGCGATTAATTTTAAAATGGCGGCTGTGCAGCGTGTATCTCAAAACTGCATTTTTTTAGTTGGCCGGAAACATAACTCAGACAATTTTCAAACGATTTACTTGAAATATTAAATATATCTTAAATACATTGTCTATGGAAGTACGTAGGATTTTTTTTTTATATTGCATAGTTCATTTGTTATTAACAATTATCTGATGATTTTTTAGGCAAATTTTTCACTTTCCACTTTGAAAGTGCGCCATTTGGTCAAAAATTAATATATTGAAAAAAACCTACGTACTTCTATAGCAGTTATTATATAAAATCAAAAAAAAAAAAAAAAAAAAAATTGGCTTATTATAATTCAAAAATTACAGGAGCTGTTTGTCCGGCTGTGGATCCTGAAAAAACGGAGACCTCATCGGAAAAACGCTGCACAGCCGCCATTTTGAAATTAATCGCTTTAAAAAAATTTTTGTATACAGTCACTGATATGTATAATAAATACTCTTTATTGGAATTTCGATTTATTTTGTAGTATTTCTGAAAAAAAATCCTAAAAAAAGCCTATTTTTTCGGCCTCTAGAGTGGTCTAACCCCTTAAGTTACAATTTTTTTCCGTTCAAAAGCATATTCTCATTGAAAATACATTATGTATATATTAATAGAATTAGTAGTTTCTAGTGTATTGTTCATGGTGTATTAAGAACTTTATTCTCCAATGAAATAAATAAATTTTAATATAGATTTTTATTCGGGTACGCAGACAGTTCCGATTTATAAAATTTCAACTTTTAAAATACGAGTATATCGTCTCGCGCTAATTTAGTTTCACAGAGGCTGTGCTTTTTGTGAAAATTATATTCGTTTTTTTTTTTTAACTTATATATTTTGTATTAAAATCTCCGTCGGTTATGTAATATTTTTTATATTTTTCACGCTCGAATTTCCAGAATAATTTATACTTAGTTTTTTTTTATAATTTTTAATTTTTTTACATATTCAATTTTTCCGTTATATAATTACCGCTGCATTTAAAGTACTGGGTGATTTTTCTATTTTAGTTTAGCCACTTTATTACTTGACTCCATATACTTTTTATTTTAAAAGCATTATCAACGCTGCGGTTTAGGGATACTTGTCCAAAAAGATTAATAAGAAAATACTTTAGGCGATTGAAGTTTTTATTTTGAATTGCAAAAATTAAAAGCTGTAAGCCATAAATACTGTTGTATTTTTAATTAATTAATCTATCTTCACAGTTGAAAATATCATTTTAAATTTTTAAGATTTTACAGTTATTTAAATTTCGAAGTATAGGTATGAAAAATCGTTTTTGCATCATTAAACTTTTAGTTTTATTAAAATCATTCAATGTCTCTAAATATAAAATGTGCTCAACGCCATTAGTACGCCTCAGCAGGTATCTCTTATAATTGCGAGCTAATTTCTGTAATTGGGTGCTTTGCCTTTGTAGTTTCTGACCGACCGAGCCTAACTTTTATTCCTTTCTGCTTCATATTTTTTTCTTTAAAGTTTTAAGAATTTTTAACGCTTTGATGTCTGAGGACGTCGAATTCACATGATTAATATCTTGTGGCTTAATTTTCTAGATTTTTGCAGATTTTAATTATTTTATTTAGCTTTAATTTATTCGGATGCGTTTTTGCGGACCTTTCAACTGAATTAGGAAAAAATTTAATTTAATGCATTTTTATATCTTGTTTTTAACGCTTTAATTAACGCCTCTTGTTTCTGTGATAAAAATAAATGGAAATTCTATAAGGTAAAATATAAGTTATTTATATATTTTATAAGAGCATAAGATTCTTTTAGAATTAGTGTTAGCTGGCATCATCAATAATTTAAAGAAACTAGTACATATATATATATATTAATAAGTATAAAGTAGATATAATAGGATTCTAGAAGAAAAACTGAATGAAAAAAGTTATACTTAGAAAAAAGTGGAACGATAAAATCAAATAGATTGGACACGTTCAAATATACTTTGAAAACAATACTCTGAGAATGGTCAGAAAAATCACTTATTTGTATCCATGTAGTAATAAACTTGTGAATTCATCTTACTAAACAAAAAAAAAAAAATATATATATTTTTTAAAAAACTTATTATATTAATTATTAAATACGAAATTACGTTCATTTAACCGCCTGAAAGTATTAGTGTGACAGATTAAAGTATTATTCATAAAAATTTATTACAACAAATATGTTAAATTATTCAACAAGTACCTAACTACAATTTTCAAGATCATAATATTTAGAAGTTTTCATTTGCAAAATATTTAAATTTTTACTGAAAAGAAGAGCATTCAATTGATTTAATTTAAAGTGAATATTACTCTATTATAAAAAACAATTATTATTCGTTACATATTTCAGGAGAGTTATTAAGATATCTTAGTGCTAGTGCAATCATTTCAATTATATAAAAAAATTTCATTAAAATACAGAAAAAAAATTTTAAATTAAAAAAATCGAAAAATCAGTTTTATTATTTCTTTGGTTATTATAGGGCTTTAGATATATTTTTAGTCGAAAATCAATAAATTTGGATAATTTTAACTAAATATTCTAGCTAGAAATTTTATGCACTCTAAATTATTTTATTATAATAAAACTAAAAATTTACTTGCTTGAACAAATTCATTTGCATTTTATATATTTAAAATAATATTTTGCGTTAATTACAGTCGAAGATGTTTTAATTTTATAATACTTGAATTTTCTTTTAAAGTAAGCTTTTAACATTGACAATTTTTAATTATTTGATTTGTTTTTTTTTTTTTTTTTTTTTCATATCTAAATGTAATATATACAATATAATGTAAAAAAAAAAAAAATTTCTAACAATTTTTTAATTTATAATCAAAAAATTAAAAAAAATAATTGTTGTAATTTTCATACTTTAAAATTTTTTAAGGACTTATTATATTGAAAAAAAATAAAATAAACTAATGATTTTAGAATGTTGGGAAAATTTTATCCAACAGTTTTATACATTTAACAACGATTGGTCTGAATATACAGTTTAATTATAAGGTTAATGTAAAAGAATGTTTATTCTGAAAAATTTCTCGTCTACTTTATGTTCCTGTTTTAATTATGTATATCAAATATGAAGGCTTCATAGCGCTGGTATTTAAATTGTTGTTTTTATAAGCATAGAGTTCCGTTAAAAGTATTTGAAGAAAACTGTAGAAGAAAAATGATATAATTTTTAAGTTATTACGAGTGCTATTTTAAATGAATATTTAGATTTAAATATACTTGTTTTTATAAATTATCGTTAACCAATTGAATTTTTAAGTAACTCAATTTATATTTTTAAAATATTTTATCTTACCTACATTTATATTTAATTATTATCCATTAAAAGTTTTATTTTATTAAAAAAATAACAAAAATAAAAGTTTTCAAATTTTTATACCGAAAATTATAATTGAAATTTCATTTAAATATTAGAGAAAAATTGGTTTTATTAAATATGAAAAATATAATTTCATTAATATGTGTAATATACGCAAGTTTAAAATTTATTAATTACTCGCATATTGAGATTGATTAAATAAATTGTCAGACCCAAACATTAAATGAATTGCTATATTGCTAATACAGCGTTTTATTTAAAATAATTAATCTAAATATACATAATTTTATAATAAATATTTATTCGCTGACATTATTAAATATAATGCATAATAGCATTTCACTCCAAATATAGGGTAACATGTCCTAAGAGTATGTACACTTTTGAAAGATTTACTTCTATCTCAAAATAATAAAAAAAAAACATGATTCAAAATAAAACGCGTTTATTATCAAGATTTATCATTATCATTGAAATAAAATTGAAAATAATTATCAGAAATACAAATATTTAATAATTATAGTAAGTTTCACTAATGAGTAAAAACGAGAACTCTTAACCCTTTGAGGCACGGAATTTTAGAAAATAAAAATACCCATGTTGCACAGAAATTTTATATCATTCAAAATTGAATAAAATTGGGGTATTTTTATTAATAAGGATATAAAATGATATAAAAACAGCTATTCCAATATTTCGAGGTGGGTCAAAAAATGTCCCACCGTGCGTTATCACGCATCAAAAAGGTGGGACATTTTTAATACCACCGTGTCCCAAAGGGTTAAAGGACTAGCTATCTACGCTAGGGTATGCACAAGATACCCTAAAAGTACGCATAGTATTCCAAGACTATCTATGCTGTGCTCTTGCCACTAATTCTTTATTTTAGCTAAATGTAGACTAAATTTTAACGAAATTCGACAAGAAGAGACTTCGCAAAATCATTTCTTTTTAAGCTTGATTCAGGCATACCTAACGAGTCAGCAACATGTCTCTTACTCTTATTTCCTCCATACGCTAACTTAAGTGCTGCATTCAATATTTCTTTAGCCTTTGAAAGGCCGAAATGACGCATATATGCGTCATAAAATAAACTATTGAAACACACATTCTTTGAAACAAATAATTATAAAAAATAATTAATAATAATTATTAAAAATATATAATTATAATTATTATTAATAATTATCATATATATATACATATAGTTACATTTTTAAAATTCAAAATGACGAACTAAATATTGCTCCTTGTTCCGTTCAATATAAATGAAACACACACACGCACAAACACGCACTCGATATAAGCGACACATAAACACATGGGATCAGAAAGCCGTCACGTCCACGTCATTAATCTTGGTAATGCAAAGAGCGAATACTTTTATCATTTGGAATATTCAGAATTTTTAATATTTTGAAGATCAAACAGTTTCAATTTTAAAATTTCGATCCCGGAATCATAATCAGAGATCAAAAAATCCCTATATATACCTTTCCATGCATATACATTATTGTTTTTCAATTTTACAAAATTTAACACAGATTTTTACAGTCCCGGACTCGTAAACATTCAGTCTTAGTTTGGGTCTAAGTTGGGGACCTTTAATCACTTTTTCATACAAACAATGAGTTTTGAAAATTTCTAAAATCCCGGCTCTCTAATGGTTAATAATGATTGTTGCTTTGAAGTCATTATTATGTAAGTTAAATAATCGTAATATTAATTGAAAAAATTCAAGAATGCACATTAATAATAGAGCATATCTTGCTGTGCGTGCTCTTAGGAGTCATCATAGTATTATTGAATAAAACTATATGTAACGATGTTCAAAATAAATTATTGTTATGAAGAATTTTCACCGAATTAAACAAAAAAATTTAAGTTTTTCCTTGAAATTAAATTAATACACGCTCATTGCAAAACACAAAAATAATTAATAAATTAAAATTATTTTCACACTTCGTTCCATTCTTACAAAATCGATCTATTGAAAAAAAGAATCATCTCAATAAATTTGTGTAAATATAAAAATAGATGATTGGTTCTACATCTTTAATACTTACAGGGTTCACCTGCATTTCGATCAAGAACGGCACATGGGGTAAAATTTACTCAAGCAATTTTTAACTCTTTGTAAGGCGAAAATTATTATTTATTTCGAAATGTATATATATATATATATATATATATATATATATATATATATATATATAGCGATATTTTTTATAGGAAATTTATTTCGCTTTCAAAAAATATTATTAGTTTTTAGAAAAATAATAAAATCAATTCCGATTGGGGTACATACTGCCCCTCGTGAAAAGTAAGGGTTAAAATCAGCGAAATGAAATGATTACAAATTTTTAAAAATAGAATTACATATGCATAAATATATACATATTAAATAACATTTTAGCTTTACCAAAGCCATAATATGTATTAACAAATTTCTACATTATTCGTTCCTACAAATGAAATATTATGCGATAATTTATGTGCAGCAAATGCACATGTACATGTATTTCTCTCAAATAATTGATCTTTTATTTAAGATAATATTAATAAGAATTATTTAAAGTTTAGTATTAATTTAAATTTAAAAATAATAAATAAGAATTTCTTTTGCTGTATATTACTGAGAAGATATGAATTAATAAGTGTATTAGTTTATTAGAGGAACCTCTAATCAATTTTTTTTTTGTTTTTTTTTTTTTGTTTTAATGAAACATTTATTTTAAAGAAATTTAAAATCATATTTGCGAGATCTAATTAGATCAAATTATATTTAAATTTACAATTTTTTTATATCTAACCATATTCAACTAAATCTAGTTAATTATAAATAATAATTCGAAGTATAGATATAATTAAATGTAGTTAGACCTGATGAAATAAGATCACTTACACTCGAGAATGAAAAAACTTCGTTAATTTATATCATTATCTAAGAAATTTCATAATTTATACTAAAGCTTTTTTCATGTCAATTAGTACATAAAGTAGGGCAAGTTAACGCAATACAAATTTTTTATTTTAGATAAATTTCTTTTTAATGCAAATTATAAATCTTTCTGTTAGCATTGCATCATTAATATAACAATATACAAATATTAGCATAGATTACGACATATTTAAATTTAAAACTTCTTCATAAATTAAAAAGAACAAAACAATATTCTCCGATCTTGATAACTATCGAAAATTATCAATCTTTTAATTATTTATTTATTAATTTTTTTTTTGTTTATATATATATATATATTATTAGCTAAAGAATCGACATAATTTAAATTAAAAAATTATCCTTAGATATATTTTTATAATAATACTAACAAAAAAATTTAGAAAAAAACTTTCAGAATTTTTCGATCGTTAATTCTATCTCGATATATTCGATCTATTTGGTCTGGTACTTTTTAAAATATGTTAATATTTTTTATTAAGAAGATTCAAGTAAAGTTAAAAGAGTTATGTTGCGAACTAAAATGATTAAAATGTATTTGTATTAAAATGTAAAATAATTACAATGTATAATCGAAAATTTAAATGTCAAAAATTAAATTTAAAATATTTAAAGGTACAAATATTAATGTAAACAAGAGAAAGTTAAAAGTCCGTCGATGCTTTGTTTTTAAAAGCCAAATTTTGTAGAAAAAGTAGACGAAGCGAAGAATGTGGCTAAACGAATAAAAAGCAATCGAAGGTCGCTCGAACACAATAAACTCGCTTTGTACATTTTAAAACCTTTATTTAAAGGAATAAAATAAATTTATATTAAGGATATAATGAAAAAGCAATATGTTTTGAATTAATAATATTTAAACATTGTAAAAATTATATTAACAATAAAAAAAATTCTATTGCAGGTGAAAGTGAGATTCAAGATTAAACAAATTTAAATGTAAATCTAAATTACAGTCGAATATTTGAATATTCAAAATAAATTGTTAAATTTTGGAAAAGCTCGAGATTGAGCGATAACCGCCCATGTGTGCACGTGTAAGCGTGGCCTCCAAGCCAGTCGGTAAGGGGAGGTTTTCCCTCTCTTAGGCCACTAACATTTCTTTATGGAAGTATGGGTGCACGGGAAGACACAGAGAGTCGACCTGGGGCCCCTAGGCTAGCCGGAACGTTATCGCGGAATCCCGTAGTGATTTTCAAGGTTATCGCGAAGACTAAGAGAGGGGGTCTCTTGCGCCGTGCGTAAGCGGGCGGTGCTTGGGCCGCCGAAAGCGTCCGATGGGGAGACGATAAAAGGGCCGCGCATCGAGCGCTCGGCTCACTTTTTCTTTTTTCACCCTCGTATTCTCTCTAGCACTCCTTACTCTAGAACATCTCACTTACGCCTAGAAGAAATCAAAGAAATTAATTTATTTTCAAATTTATTTCCGAATATCCCATACTTTCCTCGATCATGTACGTAATAAGTTACTTGTCTATAGTTTACTTGAAAAATTATTTTAAACATAATGTATTTGAATTTTCTTTATCGGATTGTGTAGGTTAAATATACTCAAGTCATTTAATAACTTACTTTATAAATATAAATCTATTTTTAATTTAAAAAGTTCGATTATTATTATTAATAAAAATTATAAATTGTTGTAACGATTTTAGAAATGAAGAAAACAAAAAATTTAATTATCATTTTGAGAGATTATTTACATTCAAACCTCCTTTACATAATTGGAATTAAAACTGCCGCTCATGTATAAATAGAAAACAGAACAGAGAAAATTAAATGGTGTTAAAAATGTTGAAGGAGAATCTGAGATATAAAAGTAGTTAGAAAACTTCTTATCAAGTAGAACTGTTAAAACTTAAGTAAATGCTGCTTCTCGAGTGACTCTTAGTATTACGAAAATACTAAAATATCGAAACAATCGAATTAACAGCAATACAATCAGTACTTAACAGCAAATTTTAAATGAAATTTTCAAGAAATTATTGGAATGACAAAAAAGAATTGATGATAATAATAAAGCAATGCTTAAAATATTAAAAACTTGTCTTATGACAATTAGAATATGTTGATATAAAAATGATCGAAGTAAATTTTAGGACTTCTAATCATTGTTTGCAATCCTACAATAAAAGAAAAATATTTGAACAATTGTTCAAACCACAATAATTAAAGTAATTTAAAAAAAAAATTCAAATTTAGCTACTGGTTGTTCAAAAAAAAAAAAAAAAAAAAAAAAAAAAAACGGTATTTCAAACTTCCCACGCAATGGAATGTCAAATCACGATCTTTTTTCTTTTATGCCAATTTATGTAGAAAATTTGAAAATGATAAAAAAAAGAGCTCATTTTAAATATATTTTATAAAAAAATTAATATTGCTTGATATAATTGTTTTTGCAGAAAAATATTTGTCATATTATAAATTAATGATTTCAAGTTATTAAAAAAATCGTAAGACATTGCCATTATTAAATTATAAAACTTTCTTAGTAACGTTATAAATCCTTAATAAACAATTACAATTTTAATTGAAAAAATTTATGAAACATTGAATAATAAAAAGACGCCGTTTAGCATCAAAATTTAGGCATCGTTTGTTCCGTAGGTTATATTGCAAGGAAAAACGGACTTCTCAATAAATTAAATGAAAAATCAAAATAAAATAAAATATATGCAAATATTTATTAGTTTACTGGATTTTTAAAAATATCTCTTTATAATAAATCAAAAAGTTTAGCTATGCTCTTGTGCGAAATCAAACTAATTATCAAAAAATATTTTGTCACTAAATAAGAAGATCTCTATTTAAAATATCTATATGCGAAATTTCACGAAAATCAGTTCAAACTCGTGAATTTTAGAAAAAGGGGACAGACAAACAAAGCAAAATTATAAGAGTTCCCTGTTAAAATTTATTCAATAATTAAATTGCTAGAGCACCAAATATATTACTTAACTTTGATGAATTTAGAAAAAAAAACTTATTTAATTTAATGAAAGCAAAGTATGAATGTATCGTATTAAATGAACTTTTAAGAAAAAATAAAAAAACACTTTAATTTAGTTTTAAAATTCTCAATTCTGGCTAAATATTAAATTTTGTTCTGTAAATTTTCATAGACAATAAATATTGTAATAAATATTACAATGGCTTTACAATGGTTACATGTATTTTATTTTAAAACTACTTGATACTACTAAGCATATTTTAGTATTAAAATTCTATCTACACTTTGCAATTGGAAAACCTTTCAAATAATTAAATGAAAATTTCTTACATGATTATTATAAACAAAATTTGCTCTAAATTTGTAAGATTGTAATTTAATTTCCAAGAAATTTATAATAATACTTGGAACCCATAGAGCCAATAATAGATAAACTTGTATTTACACTATCTGCTTATAAGTCTTAAATAATTAAAATATTATATTTATTCAATTGTATTAAAATATTTAAAAAAAAAGGTTATAATAATCCTAATAAAAATTTATCATCATATAGGTGATATTAGTAAATAATAAATACTAAATACATTTAAAAAAAAAAAAGTAATAGAAGAGTATTTAAGGTTTGAAAAATATGTAAAGCAAATTGATAAGTATTAGAATTAAAACAATTAATTACTACTTTAGTGAAAGAAAAAAAAACTTACCCATAATAGCTGTAATTCTACCAAGCAAATCGTAAGTTAACGCATTAAGTTCATGATGTTCATATAAAGTATTTTTTCTAATTTCAAGACATTTTTTTGCTTTTTCCAAAGCTTCTTTAATTTTCCCTGACTGCATGTGAATTTCTGCTTCTTGATAAAGTTTATTAGCTTGTTCTAATTCAAATAATTTAGTTTTATCTAAATCATAAGTTGTTTCACAATTAAGGCAGTATACGGACGAATCATAAATAATTTGAAGAGGACCACTACATTCTTCGCAACTTAATTTTTGAAATTTTTCCTAAATATAAAAAATATATAAATATTACAAATATATTATATTCATGTATGAATTATGAAAAAAATACTTACACAAAAGTTTTGTAAGGCACGTTTAGAGCAAGCTTCACATTGACATGTAAAACAGTATTGATTTTTTAATGCTAATTGTCTATCTTCTGTTTTCATTCGCCTATAGTGAGGTCCTAAAAAAAAAAAAAAAATACTTATAATCATATTTATCAAGCATTTTTATATTTAATTATGTATCTATAATATACCATAACAATTAAAAACTTCGCCATTAACTGGAATGTCTTTTGTTGCTTTGACAATAAGATACTGATCTTTAAAGCTTCAACAGTAAAATAAACATATAAAAGTATTTATTTGACTAACCCCCCTTTATTTCAATTTTACCTGTTAATAATATTTGGATCACAAGAATGATTCATCATACTGGCAGAAGGATAAATGGCAGTTGCTATTCTACATTGATATTCGGTTAGAATATTTTCTGATTCGGATGCAGTTATATTCAGTCTTGTAATTGCATGACCATTGCAAATGAGCTGCAGCATATTTCTTAAAAGTATCCCACTTACATAATGCATACTAATATCTTCAGTCCATTTTTCTGGCATAGTGTCATATAGTGACTTCATATTAAGTTCTTTACTGTCAAATTTTACAAAGATTTGTTCATAGACATTAATTAATTTAAAGAAATTTGTAAAAGTACTCAAGTACAATGTCATCATCAAAGCAGACTGAAAAATATAAATATTTAAGTTTTCCTATACATTCATGATGCTTTTTTTTAAATTATTTTAATGCTTACAACTCCATAGAGAAACATATCTTGAGTTGCTATTTTGTCAATGTTTGTGACAAGACGTTGAATTTCATTAAACTTCTTTATATCATCGGTGTAACAACAGTTTAAAAATGTTCTTACTGTCAAATGAGCTATTCCTATTTGATCCCAAAGAGCAATTTGATTACCGAAACATTCCCATTGATGATAAGTTGACCAAGCTTCTATTCTGCATTTTTCTGTACAATAAATTGTACAAGCACAAAACTTGCAACTAATACAATGAATAATTTATCATGTAAATATAGTATGTAAGTTACTACAGTTCTATAAATACTAAATTACTTACGGAACTGGAACATCACCTTTTGATTTACAACAATTAGCACAAACGGCATTACTATCTTCATTATCTAGTAACACAAATGCAAAAGGCTTTTCAACAAACAAAACTTGACCTCTCTTTATTTCTTGTTTAGCTATAACATAACGTCCACTTTCTGATGAAAATTTCAAGTCTAATAATGCTGAAGCATTTGGAAAATTTGGATTTTCACCAGAAGATAGTTCAGGCAACTTACAATCAGGATCAATTATGTCATTACTTTCGTCTATATTAACAGCTTCTTCTAATAATTCATTTATTTGCCTTTTTATGCTTTCTAAATATTAAAGATTAAAAATAATTAAATTTGTATTAATGTACTAGCAATAACATTAATTTACTGGAAATAAATCTTATACCTCTTTTGGAACTTAAAAAAATATTATCGCTTTCAAGACATTCTTGTATTTTGCAAAGAGCCTCTTCCATAAGAGTTTTTTTATGAAGTTTTAAATAACATTGTGCCGCACGTAAATGCAATTTATACAACATGTTTTTAGGATAATCACATTCTAAAGCTAATTCAATATCTTTGATACAAGCCTACAATATAATAGCAACAAACTATTACTGCATTCCATAATTTATAAATTATATTATAATAATCTTACCTCATATTTCTCCATATGAAATAATGCTGCAGATCTATTTGCTAATGCTAATGATAAATCTTCACTTTCCCAAGGTGCATATTGTAAACTGAGAGTATAATATTTAATACTATTAGAGTAATGTTTGTTTTGAAATTCTTTGTTACCTTCTTTGCGTAATTCTTCACTCTTTTGTATATTTTTTTTGTTTGAAATTTCATTAAGCTCTACCTTGTGTAGCCATGTAACTATTTGTTTCCTTAACACAAATATAATATGAATATATTAAATGTATAATATTTTATACTATACAATCCAGAAAAATATTTTAAATAAATTAAAAAAATATTTTTACCTTATAGTTGTATCATTTATAAAGTACTTCATCAATTTAAATTCATTTCTTTCTCTGTCACGTAAACTAAATGTTTTATTTTGACGCACAACTAATCGAAGTGTTTGTTGCCATGTTTCCATTTTTATTAAATTATTTACAATAATTATTAAAGTAAACTTTTTATTATCTCATTGAAGAAAACGAAGTGATTAAAATGGGAATATACCAATGGTAAAACTGACAACAATGTACTATCAGGTTCGTTCGATTTTGAAAAAAGACGTCCTAAACATTTCCAAGCATTTAGATTTTATAATAAATATAACCGAATATGCAACCAATTTTTCGTAATTATGAAACAGTCGATACAAAAATTGATCTGCAATCTCGACTGAGAAAATTATTTAAATCTTGATATTATTATTAAAATTTATAACAAAAATTGAATTTTTTAAAAATATAAACAAAAACAATATTAACCCTAAATTTAAACGTATTGTTAAAATTTTATAGAAAAATTTGGAATTATACTTTATATATGTTCATCATAGAAAAAAATATATTATAATGTTTCTGTTGTTTTATAAGTTTAAATTTGTAATAAAAAGAAAGTATAATTTATATCATATGTATCAAAAACAAAATTAAAAATCGGATTAATATGCATGTTAAATATGTTATTTGTATATTAAAAAAACTAATTTTAATCAATAATATTCAAAAAAATAAAATTCTAGCATTAATGTATAAATCACTAAAATTATGAACATATTAATAAATTAAACATAAAACAAGATATAAATTACATTTTAGAATAAATTGTTTTTTTATGCATATATTTTAATTCCATAATATTTAATGTATAAAATAAGAGAAGGAAATTCAAGAATTTTATGATTTATTCATAATAATTATACACATACAAGAGCATCGTATACATGTGCTTCATTTGCATCTGTACATTTTTTAATGTTCATACAATTTAACTTAATTATATTGCATCAATATAAATAGGCACAATTTACAATATTTACAGCAGTAATATATAGCAGACTTATAGAGAAATCATCACAAAACTTGCAAAATTTCTATCATATGGAAACCTGATAAAAATTTTTGCACAAATTATATATTTAATATTGAATCTAAATAACTATATATCTTTCGTTAATAACATTTTTTATAATTTAGTTTCATTTGCAGTTAAGTTGGCAAAAACAATAATCAGTCACAACATCATAACAATGTATCATTAAAAATTGTGATATATTTTTGAAAACATACCATTGTAATATTTCAATAGTTTAAGAATAAATAACGAAATTTTAATGGCAAATTCTTAACATGATTAAAAAATTGTGAATCTATATATAACTTTTACATTCAGCAGTTTATACACAATTTAAATCTTATATGTATGCTCATATTTTTAATTTTTATATACTTTTAAAAAATTCATATTTTTAATAAACTATAAAAATACTTTATTAAAAAAATATTAAAATAAATTATAAAATACATGTAATTTTAAAAAAATATAAATAATGATTTTCTTTTTTTTTTTTTTTTTGAAAAATTACATTATAAAAATAACTAATGTAATAATTAATGTAATAAAAATTAATTTTGGTTATTTATTAAATGCCAATTTTGCTACTATTATTATATATTAAAAATATAATTTATTAAAAGCTTAGTAGATGCTTTATCATATTAGTGAACCCAAATGGTAACTAGTAACTCTTTATCTTGTTATAAAGATGTTTATATTCAAAAGAATTTTACTTTTAAAAAAATTAAATTGTTTTATAAAATATAAAAGATATGTTTTTATATGGATGACATATTTTAAATTTTTCTAGTAAATATGAAAATTCTTAGTTAACCCTATATAGACAATTATTTTTTATGATTGTTATAATATAAATGTACATATATTATGTTAATGACATTAATGTGTACACATACACACACTTATGCATGCGTGCATATTCTTCACATTTCACAGTTATTAGCTTGGTCAAGATTTTTTAAATAATGCCAGTTATTAAAAAATTTAAATTGTCATCATTTTTGCTTTACTAATATAAATAACCATCCACCAATTTAAATTTTCAAAAGCCTTTCAAGTTCCAAAAACTAGAAAGTTCTATAATTCCTAACTTTGCATATTAATTATGCAAAAATGTGTAAATTTATTTTAAATTTTAATTTTTTTGACTCAATATATAATGGATTTTGAAATTTCAAAATTATTTAGATGATTTACTTGCTTCAAGATTGCCTTGAAATATCTGTTTCTATAAATCTGATTGATTTAATTTTAATTATTGTTATCAGATTTGCAAAGTGAATTTAATAGATCTTCATACTGATGCATGTTTGTTTCAAAGTTCTCTAATTGCTTTGTAAGATCACCCACTTGTTCTGCTAATGTTTGTTCTTCCATAAACGCTTGAAGTTGAGGAGCACTTTGACATTCGCGATAAAAAGTACCCAAGTCACTATTTGTATTAGTTGCTGCAAAAGGAGTTTTCTGGAACGAAAAATATTGTACTGCAAATGAATTTAAAAGCATAAAATTATATAATAAAAATATAAGATAAAACTTTTTAAGCTTTTTTCAAAATAGCCTTGATTTTTATTAAAAATTTGAATTATTTAATTTTAATTTATCGTTTGGTGTGAAAAAAAATTAAAACGTTTAAGCTTGTCTTATAAAATTGAACATCCTTTAAGTATTTAAAAAAAATTATAAAATAATTCATTTAACAAATATTAAACATTTATAAAAACATTTTTAAGAACTTAAAGACAAATAATAAATTTATATATTTGATTGTAAAAAGTTAATTATTGAAATATTCAAATAACAGTTTTTATACTGATATTTGAATTTTTTTTAATTTTTAAAAATATATTTTTTAATTTCCTATCTTCAACTAGTATAGATATAATTAAATATAATTTAAATTAATAAAAATAATAAAATAAATAAACTATACAAAATAGAATTAATTTTTTTCATTCTAAAAATTTGATTGAACAATAATTAAGCAGTAAAATTTTAATTTATAATTATTATACTAGCTCAGTAAGATATTTGATTCAGGCAATAAGTGTATTATAAAACATATATTACTTAATGTTATTAGAATTTTTATCACAATTAACCTGGAAGTAGTTGCATAAAATTAAGATGATAATATATATAGTTATTTTTAAGAAATATCGAATGATGTTATTTATTGTAAAAATATGAATACATGCTCATTTTAAAGTTAAGCAAGTTTTAAATTTGTTTGGTAAAGTTATTATATTATATATACATTAGTCAAATGATATAAAAAACTAAAAAAAATATGCGATTGAAATTATGGAATGTGTACAAAAAAGTTTCACAAATATTAAGAATTTATTGAGAAAAAAAATTAAAGTATTTAAAATTAATTTTAACAAAAAATGTTATATTTAATTAAAAAAATTCTAAAAAATAATAAATGGTTTGTGTTAGGGATAACTATTTAATTACCAAGTCTACCATAATAAAATCATCATTGGCGCTGGTCATAGAACAACTGCTTCTTCTTGATCCATTTTGTGAATTACATTTTGGTGTAGTATTATCATTTGTGACACGTTCATTTCCATTACTTGTATCTATGGCTCCCCCAGAAGCAGTTGTGGTTGTTTGGGTTGGTGTATTGGATGCTTCTGTTGTTGTAGCAGGAGGTGGTGAAGATGTTAGATGTGGTGTCAAGAGTGAACTAAATGGAATATCTTGATGATCATCTTCTTCATTTACAGCAACTTGTTTATTTGCAACAAAAGCTCCTACTTTAATAATATCACTCAATGATTTAGAACTATCTTCACTATAAATAAGAAATTTATTTTATAAAAATTCATTATAAAGTTTCAGCAAATTAGTATTGTGACATAATAATTACTTCTGCTGATACCTAGCATGCCTGGGACTTAAATCAGAGTGAAAATGATCACTTTTTAACATTATAGAGTCCCGACCAGTTTGTGTAGGTGAAATCGTCATTTTTGTCCTATAAGATACTGATAAGTGTATCATACCCACAGGTGTACATAGTTGACCAACTCTTACATGTTTATAATTATCACCTGGAATAATTGTTTTAAAATGCATAATTAAAAATAATTCAAATAATTGACATGAAGTATTTAAATAATTATTTTGTAGATTTTTAGGAAAAAAACATTTTCTTTGAGTAATTACAATATCTTAACTAATATTTAAAATACAAATGATATTACAAAATAAATAAAAAATTATGTAATTAAATAACATTTTTACTTGACACAATTGAAGTACTAAAATAAGAATATTAAAAGTGTTTTATAATTGCATTAAATAAAAGGCAGAATAATAATACCCAAGTTATGAAGTTGAGGCTCTCCCATATAAATCCTATAACAAATGACATAAGAATCTGGTCCTTGTCTTCGACTTAATTTATATGCTGGTGTGATTCTTGATACAGAAAGTAAAGACTTTAATAAAATTCCCATTCTATTATATACAGTGTAAGTAATTCTAACAGTAGGATCGCTATGTTCAGGAAGAACACCAAGACTCCAAGTTTCGAGAACCATAGTATCACCTTCTATAGTCCTAAGTGATATTTCTATACAAAGAGGTATTGAAGAACTAATTATTTCTTCACAAAGAGCTTGCTTTGCTTTTGTTAAAACTTCTGGAAAATCTTGAATTGCTAGATTAAACTGAAAATTTTAATATATATAGAAATTTTATTGATTAAGAAAAAAAAAGTACATAGAATATAAAATATAATATTTACCCAATCTGTTCCAGATGAATTTGGTTTACATTTTGTACTAATTTTTTCTCCAGATCTTGACTGAATAATAATCTGAGTGGCTTTTAATGCTAAAAATCTGGTAAATTTTTCTAAATCCCTTTTATCCTGCATACTTAGCTTTAAAGTAGACATTTCAGTAGGTGTAATAAATACCCACATTCTAAAATAATGTAACTGTCGATTTAAAGAAATTTCTAACAATTTGCATATAAATATACATTATAGCAATTTGCATCATTTTGTCTTATTGACGATAAAGTGCGTGTGAATGCTTGCAAGGAAGAAATGAGACTTTCAACACTTTTAAAGCTAATGACCTTTGAGATTTTTTATTGTTAATAAGCTTATTATTTTCTTTTAAATTTTCTTTGTTAATCTATTAGTCTTTTATATTTAATTATTTAATTTAGAAAATCAAATCATAGCACAGTCATCCTACAAATTACGCATAAGCTTCGTACACATTTACGTGTCAAAATAGTTTTCGAATTGTTTTAAAAAATACTTTCACTAGTAACTTTATATTTTTAGGCTAGAATAATAAAAATATATCATTGCAAATTAAATTAAATTAAATTTTTAAATACAAATGCCTAATTAAAAATGAAATTTTCACTATGATATTTAATTTAGAATACAATTTTGCGTTGACCAACCGTTAAATCGATGGAACAACATGGAAATTCCTAAACCTGATACCATGTTGCATAGAACTATTTACTGATAGTCTGATATACTAGTAAACAGAATGATTGTGGCTAATATTAAGTTTACTTTACAAAGCTTGTTATACTGCACTACATCACTAGGCTTATTCTACAATATTTTACTGTTACTTTATATTGATTCTTATCTTATATATATATATATATATATATGTAATATACGCTAAAAAGATTGAATAAATTTAATATATAAAAATAATAATAAAAATATTTACAATTAATAAACTTTATTTTTTTTTTTACATTTACTAACTTTCACTGAACCTATAGTAGTTTTCTTTACATTTAAACTAAGTAATTAAGAAATAAGTAGTTCTTAACTATTTAAAATAGAGTTGCCATAAATCTCAATTACTTCAAACGAGCTAATCTATACAAAAATAAGCCGCGGCGATTATGATATTCAGCAACAAACTAAAAAACATTTACTTAACAACAAAATTAAGTTTATAACATTTAACAACAAAATATTTTTATTTTTAACATCATATTATATTATCCGCATAACCTAAAAGGTTTCAATGAAAATTTCAAAGATATGTTTCTTTTAAATTTTATTAAAAAAGTTTTCAAAATTTTTCAGAAGTTTTTCATCATTTTTTGAAATAGTTAAAAAAATTTTTGCAAACTTTTTTTAAAATAAATAAAAAAAATTTTTTTTAATTAAAAAATGTTTTTAAAATATTTCTTAAACATTTAATAAAATGTTTAAAAAAAATTATTTAAAAAAAATATTATTTGAAAAATTTCTATGATTTTTCTGCAAAGTTTCAAGAAATGTTTGTAATTTCAAAATTTTTGACAACTTTTCTGTAATATTATTTAAACTTTTTAGGAATTAACATTATAAAAATAAAAAAATTTATAAAGAAAAAAAACTTAATAAAAATAAAAAAATTAAGCCGCAAATGGTTGAATGATCATGTTAATTATTGCATCCAAGATAATTTTATCACAAGTAATGCTTATATATAGTATGCATTGAACTTAATGCTCATAGTTTATTAAATGCAGTTTTTCATCGCATGAAATGTAACAATTTCGATACATTCTTACCTTGGATGTTTAGCAGTCAAACGTGAAAGTTTTTTTAGAAATTTATGATCAATCAACACAACGTTCTCTACTGTTGTTAATTGCACATTATTAGAAGTAATGTATAGTATAAAGTAATTACAATTATTAAATGATATTTTTGCATATGATTTTAAAGAAATTGGACTATTAACTTTTTGGACCGTAAAAATTTTTTACATGCCTCTTTTGAAACGCAACATGAAAAATTAGATTTTCCATTTCTTGAAAGTATTTGCAAAAATGACTCAAATCTTAGTGTATAAGTTATAAAAAATATTCCTTTTTACATAATGATGACGATGATAAAAACGAGAAAGAAAATGAGTAATTTGATGAAAATGATAGTAAGGAGACATTTTTTACAGATGAAGACCACAACCCTAACGCACAACAATTATTCATAAATTCCGAGAAATGTTTAAAAATATTAATGGATTACGCTGATTTGCAAATTAAAGATTATTCTTCAAAAGTAAGTATTTATGGAAACGGCGGTCCATTCACCTTTGTAAAAGATAAAAATAAAAAAGAGATCTTAGTGCGAAAATCATCTATAGTATTTGTTGGTTGCTGAATAAATCTCATAGTGCTTGTAGTGATCGCCTTCAACTAGTTAAAGAAAGCCAGAAAACACATTTTTAAAAATACAAATTTGTGATGAAATTATTGCAGGTGATTGATATCTTTTTCGTACAAAAAAAAAAAAAAAAAAAAACATAACAATAAATACTTAAGTGGATTAGTTTTAGAGTTTGCTTACTACGAAGAAAATAGCTGGAGAAGTATTAAAGATTCAAATCCTTTTGCTAAGATAAAAAATAACAAAAAACCTGTGGGAGTTCTGTCAATGGTACGTTATTAAAAAAAAAATTAGTGCCGCAAGATATTACCTCTCATGGTTATTTAGATATTTCATTTTATAAATTGATTATACCATCACCTACATATAACAGAGAAATAGTCTTTATATAAATGACAAAATATATGATAAAATGAAAAATTTCTTTTAATTATTGAATTCTTCCAAAATAATTTTATTAATCGATTATATTCTATAATTGTCAATAATTTTAGTATGACATGAAATTAGGTATTATTACACCGACATTATTTTTATTTCTTAGTTTAAGGTCAATATAATCATTATTTAGATTATGTTCTTTTGTGTCAATTATATCGAATTCATATAGTATCAATATATGTAGTTGAGCAACTACATAATAAGTGCACATAAAAATAAAAAAAATTAATCGACTAGGATCAAATATGAAGTGTGTACAAAAAGTAAGGTGATTTTTCAAATTGCATGGGCAACATACATTCGATTATCGATTTTTGTAGCTCTGTTGGTACTTTTGTCCTCTACTGGACAACCCGCCTGGATAGCTCAGTCGGTAGAGCATCAGACTTTTAATCTGAGGGTCCAGGGTTCGAGTCCCTGTTCGGGCGTACTTTTTTTCTCCTTTTTTGTTTTTTTTATTTATTTATTTATTTATTTATTTATTTATTTTTTTCTAAATCTATAGGTGTGTATTATTAAACTTGTAGATAGTAACGATATGATTCTATAAGTAATGTAAGGCACAATTAGAAAAAATATGAAATTGATTCAAGATTTACAGCTAGTCCACGGTTTATTACTTTTAGGAGCATCTTTTATGATGCACCTCATAATTCGGTGATCCATGCACTTGTTTGCGTTGGTAAATTCTGTAATAAGCCTTCTCTTATCCTTAAGATAATAGAATGACGTTCTCTCATCGCAATTTAACTATAAAGCCTGATAGGTCTTGTTTAATGTAGTTATTCATTTAAGGAATTTCATGATTGTTTCATTAGGATGAGAATACGTGTGGATCTTACTGTTTCTCATTTCAATGACAAGTACACCTCTTCAGAATTTGCCGTTGTAGTTTTGTTTTACTATTTTTAGAGCAACACTAGCGTTTGTTTGTTCAATCCTCGAAATCCTCATTTGGGTATTAAAAATATATTTGAGAAATTAATATATCAATAATTAGCTCACCTACTCAATCGTAATAATAACAATAAATTTTTGTAATAATCAAAATTAATCTCATTTTTACATTACAATAAAGATAATCTGCGCATGTGAGCTCTGTCAGAGGCCATGAAAATATAAATTATAAATGTTATTCCAGTTTGTATAAGCAGCAAATATTATTTCAGTTTGTGTAGATGAAATAAAAATTAAAAAATTATAAATAAATATTTAAAAATAAACATATTTATATAAAAAACGTTTCCGCAAATTATTTTTAATGCTAACACTAGAATATAAGCAAGTACATTTTAAATGTTTGCATGCTTCACATAAAATAATTCGTCGACTATAACAGACCGTTCCGTAGGCCGAATTCTACATCAGACCAGACGTAGACAAGACCGGACAAGACTGGACCGCATTCTTGATAAGACCAGACAAGACTAGACCGCATCGAGACCAGGCCTGATCAGGCCTTATTCTAAACTGCATTCAGGACCGCATTCAAGGTCGTATTTATGGTCTTTTTCAAGGTCGCATTTAAGGTTGCATTTACGGACGTTTTTACGATCGCATTTAAGATCGCTTTTAAGATCACATTTAAGGTCGCATTCTAGGTAGCATTCAAGGTTGCATTTGTTGTCAAATTCGTAGTTGTAAATAGTGAAAATAAAGTATATGAATAGTTATCTAAAAATATTATCGACGATAATTTATAAATTAATTAAATAATCAAATATTATTTGCATTAAATTAGTGTATATGAAATAATTAAAAAAATGTAGCAATGTTTGTCTAGCAATTTCAAAAATACAATTATTGAACGCGAAGAGTTTATAACATGTATATTCCATAGCCGTTGGAATAAATATTATTTTTAGAATATAAAAAGATTGGTTTAGTTAGTTTTTAAATTGTAGAATATTTAAAACAAATTTTTTATAAAGTAAAAAAGAAAGAATTTTTTCATTAAATAAAGTATCATATACTTTATAAAACATATTCTAAACTACATTTATCAATTTTTCCTTTAAATTAATTTTTTTATCTTTTGGTTTCCTTAAATAACATTATTTCATTTAAATTATATTTTAAAAAATTGAACAGTTACTATTATTACTATTATTAATATTGTAATATTAATGATTAAATTTTATACATAAAGCAGTATTGTATTATCGGCGCAGTAAAAATATTAATTAATCAAACATTTTATTTATAAATTTATTGACATTAAAACGAATAGATTTAATTTGAAAAACTCGTCTTTGTTTTCGGTCAATAGAATTATTATGTAAACAAAGTAAATATACTTAGTGTAAGCATGTGATATTGAAAGGTCAAGTACAAGTATTAACAAAGTATTTTGAGCGTTTGTTAATAAAGTATTCGGAGCGTTTGTTAACAAAGTATTTCGAGCGTTTCCATTGTTCACGTATTATCGGCGCTCTAATTGATTTAACACGTGGTGGGAGAATACGCCGGCTACTATAATGTATAGAAGCTTACCACGTGACTTGCTTAGTATAACGCGATTACTTGAAATGTAAACACCGTAGTACAAAGATGAATTTTCGTTGAGTGAAATAAACTTATCATTTCCGTTTTGTTAAATAATAATAGTCTAATAGTGATTCAAATATGAGAAACAAATGGGCAGTTGGCGTGTATCTGAAAATATAATCTACATCTAATATAAAATTCACGTAAGTAGGTCTTAAATTAATATTTTTAATTATGAATATTACTGAAGTTTGCATCCGATATATCGTAATAAAATATTTTTTTTTATTTCTAAAAAATTATCAATAATTTCATGAAATTTTTTGTTTTTATAAACTTTTTGCGTGTCTTTAAGTTTCTTGTAATTTCATGAAATTTTGTCATGAAATTTTTCTACATCTAATATAAAATTCACGCAAGTACGTCTTAATTTAATATTTTTAATTATGAATATTACTGAAGTTTGCATCCGATATAATGTAATAAAATATTTTCTTTTATTTCTAAAATATTAATAATTTTATGAAATTTTTTGTTTTTATAAACTTTTTTTAAGTTTCTTGTAATTAAGACTTTACGTTTTATTTTCTTTGTTTCTATTGTTCCTTGGTAATATAATCATCGGTAAAATTAATTTATTTTCAATTTATCACGTAGTTATTGCAAATTTTATGTCAAAATCATTACCCGTGTAAAAATAATCACACAATTTTCATAAAATATGGCTTTTATGCAATGTACATGTCGGATGCATATGTATACTATGTTTGTCAAAATCGCGCTACAGAAAAAGTGTTCCTGAAATGTATCGTTCAACAGAAAGTAATGTGTATACATATATGTATTGATTATTAATATTATATACAATTTGTTTGTTTTTCTTTTTTTCTTTAAGTTGACTATTGATTTAACTGAACTCCGGTTTACCACCATTCACTTATGCAAATTTTTTTTTTTTTTTTAATTTATTTATGTTATAGTTTATTGATCAATTCATAAATTTCATATAATCATTTCTTTTTATTATTTTCATAATTTGACTATTTAAGGTTTATTCTTATCAGAAATAAAAACATCTGTTGTGGTTAAATAAATTATGTAGGATAATGATTTTATTTTTATTGTTTTGTTTATATTATGTGTCATTTATAAATTATTATCTAGGATTAATTAACATATATACGAGCTGTGGCAGAAAAGTGATGAGACTGATTTATTTACCAAAGTTTTTATTTTTTTCAAACATCAATGTTATCCGATGGAGACGTTGTCCCCACTTTTGGTAGCAGCGCTAGAAGTCTTCAACCGGTATGGTCTTCAACATGTCCATTACACTCTTTTGGATGTTTTCCAAAGTTCCGAAATGACGTTCTTTAAGGATATTTTTCAGGTTAGGAAAAAGGAAAAAGTTACAGGAACTGAGATCAGGTGAATAGGGGAGGCTGGGAAACCACAGGAATGCCTTTTGAGGTTAAAAGTTCTGTGACGGAGAGGGCAGTGTGACATGGGGCCTTGACATGATGGAGCATCCATTTGTCTGCAATGTCTGATCTCACGCGAATTACCCTTTTTTTGAGCCTTTTAAGAAAGTCTTAATAAAAAACTTGGTTGACAGATTGTCTTGGAGAAACAAATTCTTTGTGGACGATTCCTCGTCTATCAAAAAAACAAATCAGCATTGATTTGATCTTCGATTTGCTCATTCGAGCTTTTATTGGTCGAGGAGAGCTCGCAGTGTGCCACTACTTTACCTCTTGGTATCGTATTAAAAAATCAGGATCGTATGAATAAATCCATGATTCATTGCCTGTGATTACACGAATAAAGAAATCTTGCTCATTGGCGATTCTGTCAAGAAGATCAAGACACTTGTTTTTTTGATTGTCCTTTTGCTCAATTGTGAGGTTTTTCGACACCATTTTGGTACAGACCTTTCGCATGTACAAATGTTCAGTCAAAATTTGATGAACGGTAAATCTGGTTAAATTTAATTGTGAACTTAACATTCTTAATGTTAAACGACGGTCTGGTCTCACAAGAGTGTTCACACGTTCGATGTTTTGGTCGGTTATCGGCAAAACCGATTCGAAGTTGAAGGACTCCCTGAATGGTGATCATCTTCAACGTGTTCTCTGCCTTTCAAAAATGATTTGTGCCAGTGAAAAACTTGAGCTCGGGATAAAGAATTTTCCTCGTAGGCTTTTTTTAACTTTTCAAACATCACACTTGCCGATTCTCCAAGCTTAACACAAAATTTAATGGCACAACGTTGCTCCAAATTCCGCTGTTTTATTTTGCGTGACGCACAACCAAAACACAACTTCACTTATAGCAGTCACAAAAATCACGTAGTTAACGGAAGGAGTTGAAACTCGCACTGAGCCATGGGAGGGTACTGATACACGTGCAAGCGTTCTGGCCGCATATGGAGTGTGGTGAATTAAGTTTTTTTTTTCTATTAAGTTTGCATTACGGGAGTAAAGGTTGAATCTGGTTTAATTTATTAGATAACATTCTGGATCAGATAAGACTGCATTTTAGACCAGACCAGACCGCATTCGAGGTCACATTCTAGACCAGACCAGATTGCATTCTAGCCAGCATTCTAGACCAGACCAAACCGTGTTCTAGGCTGCTTTAAAGCCCGCATTAAAGGTCGTGTGCATTAAGATTGCATTTGATTGGTTGCATTTAAGATTGCATTTGAGGTCACATGAAAGATCGTAATTAAGGTAGCATTTAAGGTTACATGTAAGGTCGTATTCAAGGTCGCGTTCAAGGTTGCATTCTAGATAGCTTTCCATATTCTAGACTGCATTCTACATTCTATATTCAAGAATGCATTTCATATTTTATATTTTAGACCGCATTCCATAATCTATATTCTAGATCGCATTCCAGAATTTATATTCCAGACGGCATTCCACCATCTATATTCCATACCACATTACATATTCCAGACCATATTCCACATTTCATATTCCAGATTGCATATTTAAGATGATCGTATTCAGTTGTTTTTGTTGGTTTCCCATTTCGATTGGATGGATTGAGCTGGTTTTAAATTGTAGATTATGTGCAGCACTTAGTTCTAGGTTATGTCTAGTATATTGAATTAATATTTTGTATTGAGGGTATATTTCAGCGTGATAATCTTTTTTTGGCCATAACGCCGATCTACGTGCCTCGCTGAGGTGAGACGGTAATGGCCTGCGCACCACCTCGCGTTTCCGCACGCTCGCTTAGATCACGCCCGATTTTCTCCAATTTTGATTACCTCCGAAGGAAATCTCTCATCAATCTCCGTCGTGCTTTTTAGCATGCGCATACATTAAAGCAAATCGTCTTGTAACTCATCTTGCTATTATCGAGCATAAATGTCTTGAAATCTTTTGATATTCTGGCTATTTCGGAGACCTTTCTTATGGTTAGTGATATGGATAGCTCGTTTTCTGTTGCTATTCCGGGTCACAACTTCACACGGCTTGATCTCCAGCTTCATCGCCACTTCATTTGGAGTTCCTCAGAGTAGCGTGCTTGGTTTATTATTATTTAATGTTTTCACAAACGACCTTCGTCATTCGTTATCTTTTGCAAAACACATTTTGTATGCCGTTGATCTTCAGATCTATGCGTCAGCTCCGTTTGATGAAATCACAAACCTCGTAGAGTGTCACTTGAGGCAGAAGCTATCGTATCTTGGACAGCAGCGAATGGTATGATACTCAATGTTAATAAAACGCAAGTCTTACTTCTTGGTAGTGATGCTTATATTAGACATTTAAACTCTGCTCACCTCCCACAGGTTCATATAGGTGTTCAATTACTTAGTTATAGTTCACGAGTTTCTAATCTCAGCCTTATCGTTACTCCATCCCTCGGTTGGTCGGACCACATTGCTTTGATGATGAGGAAAGTCTTTTTCTCGTTATTTAAATCAAAATAACTTAAGGATACGCTTACCATTTCGTCAAGAAAATATCTTGTACAAGCTCTAATTCTGTCAGTATTTGACTACGCGTCTTTAGTTTATTTGAACTTGTACGGTTATCAAAATCTGAAATTACACTGTGCACTGAATTTCTGCGTCAGATTCGTTTTTGGGAATACTATATATTATATATTAGGTGCGCAACTAAGTTCTCGCTGTTTTTCTTAATGAAAATGCAACTTTATTGTAAAAAAATGGTTGCAGATGAATCATTCGAAGTATTGCCCGTTACTAACTACAACTTTTTTCTATCTTTCTGGCAGAGCTCGAATACCGTTACGGTAAAAGTGTTCGTCTTTTGAAGCTATCCACGAATCAAGCCAATTTTTAATATCTTTATATGAGCGGAATTGCTGATCAGCCAGACCATGTGCCATCGAACGAAACAAGTGATAATCGGACGGCGCAATATCTGCGGAATATGGCGGATGGAATAAGACTTCCCATTTGAGCGTTTCCAAGATTTTAACGAGCCCGGCAACGTCAGGCCAAGCGTTGTCATGCAGTAGAAACATGTTTTCGTGCCTCTGCTCGTATTGTGGTCGTTTTTCGCGTAGTGCTTGGCTTAATCGCATTAATTGAATTCAATACCGTTGCCCAGTGATGGTTTCGTTTGGTTTCAACAGCTCATAATAAATAACACCGACCTGGCCCCACCAAATATACAGCGTGACCTTCACAGCGTTAATATTGGGCCGAGCCGACGACGTAGAAGCATGACCGGGTAGTCCCCATGACTTTCTTCTCTTTGGATTGCTGTAATGAATCCATTTTTCATAAACTCTTACGATGTGATGAAGATAACCCTTCCTTTTTTGCCGTTGGAGCAGTTGTTCACAGGCGAAAAAACGACGCTCAACGTTCTTTGGCTTCAAATCATAAGGAACCCAAGTTTCCTGCTTTTGAATCATTTTCAACGCATGCAATCGCTTGGAAATGGCTTGGCAGGTAACTTCCAATACTGAAGTAAGCTTATTTTTTCTTTGGCATAGATCCTCGTCGAACAATCCTCAAATTTAGCGTCTTCGAAGGTTTTTGACCTTTTTTCACACGGACGCTCATCAAAATTGAAATCACCGTCTTTGAAGCGACGGAACCAATCACGGCACGTTGTTCTACTTAGAGAAGCATCCCCGTAAACGTTTTGGAGCTCCGGATGTGCTTCAGCCGCCGTTTTCTTTGAATGAAAGAAGAAAAGCAACACTTTCCGCAAATGACGATTGTTTGTCACAAAGATCACAATGAGACATTTTCACACAACAAAAAGTATATGATGCCAAAACAAAATCACTAATGTGTAAAAGCGATTTGTTTACCATATGTCTAAATTTGCTTCATGACGTTTTGGATATCGAAATCGACAAGCACTTACTGTTGGAGCCATCTATTGACAAACAGCGGGAACTTAGTCGCGCACCTAATAGGTCTACATGAGAAGGTCTCTCTCTATAGAGTTGAGCTAGGTTAAATGATTGTTTCTCAGAGAAAAATGTATCTTCTAACATCCCTGGCTTTTTCTATACTGTCATATGACTGTCCTGGCTACCTGGTCACACTTTTCAATGGTATACTCAGCCTCAATGCTGCATCAGTCGTCCAGACGATCTCAACGACTGCTACAGTGTCTGGTAGCCAGGACTGAAACTCGTAAAAAATTCTTTCATTCGTATGTCTTATAACGGGTCGAAGCCATGTTCGTAATTTCTTTTACGATTAATGTATGTTCTAATTCATTCATGAATTGATTTTATGGTATTATACGAGTATTTGGAATTTGACGGACTACATAAAATGTTAAATTCTCGACCGTACGCCAATGTGTGACGACATAAAGAGAGACGCTGATATTTGCTAGCGAATGCAATATCGTAACAAACTATTAGGTTGCTGCAGATGAAATGGCCGATTTAGCAATGACATAAAGTTGGCTGCAATTTTAGTGTATTATGTTGGCACAAGGCGCCGAAAATGATATGACATATTGAAGTATAAATACTGCTACCTTGGTTTATGGAGTCATTTCTGTTTTGCGCTTCATAGTGATCGTAAAAACAAACAGAGAAAGTGAACATGGAAGTAAATCAAAAACGGCTACTTTTACTATACGAATTTAAATTAGAGCACAACACAACGGAAGCAACGAGGAATATCAACAGAGCATTTGGGCCTGATACAGTTAACGAACAAACCACTCGGCGGTGGTTCGAAAAATTTCGATTCGGAGATATGGACCTTGGAAATGAGCCACGTGGACACCCAGGACCATCGATCGATAACGACGAGCTGCGTGCATTAGTGGAGTCTGACCCCCGCCAAACCATAAGGGATTTTGCCGAGAAATTAGGCGTTCACAATTCGACAGTTTGCCGCCACTTGCAACAACTTGGAAAAGTGAAAAAGTTTGACAAATGGGTTCCGCATGATCTTACCTAGCAAAACATGACGTGTCGAATGGAGATTTCAAGTTCTCTTCCCGCAAAAAAAAGGAACCGTTCTTGCACCGAATTGTGACCTGCGATGAAAAGTGGATTTTATACGATAATCATCGCCGATCGGCCCAATGGCTAGATGCCGATGAAGCGGCAAGACACATGCCGAAACCAAGCCTTCATCCAAAGAAAATAATGGTAACTGTTTTGTGGTCTGTAGCTGGAGTTATCCACTATTCGTTCCTGCAACCTGGCGAAACCATCAATGCTGAGAAATACTGTGCTCAACTGGATGAAATGCATCAGAAATTGATAGCCCAACGACCTAGGCTTGTCAACAGGGATGGAGTGATACTGCTTCATGATAACGCACGACCTCATGTATCGAGAACAACGGCCCAAAAATTAAACGAGTTGTGCTATGAGACTCTTCCTCACCCTCCATATTCACCAGACCTCTCACCAACAGATTACCATTTCTTTAAACATTTGGATCACTTTTTGATAGGAAAAAGATTTAATAATGAAGCTGCTGTCAAAAATCCCTTCGAGAAGTTTCTTCAAACCAGAAACTTGGACTTCTACAAAACTGGAATAAATGTACTTGTATCTTGTTGGGAAAAGTGTGTTGCATCTATTGGTATCTATTTTGATTAAATAAATTGTCTTTATAAAAAGTTACAGCTGTTTAAAAATTGATTACTAAATCGGGCATTTCATCTACAGCAACCTAATAATATATAGGTGTCAAACCAGACACACCAATTTGACATTAGAATTAGTATGCGGTTTTTTTTGTATATTTCTTTTTTATATAGGTTGACACCTGATCCCGGTGCAATCAGACACAGTGCAGATATGCCTGAAAATCTTCTGTCTAATCAAGGATTATATACTATTTGAATTAGCATAGAATCCTTGAATATAAAACTACAACGTTACCAATACTTGGACACCTACAGCACTTGCGAAATGCCCTCGATTGAAAATTGTGTAATTTTTCTCTTTTGCGTATTGATCTCAAACATAGATTTAGATTAGAATGCTACGTTATGGTTTAAATTTTTCAATTTACGAGGTGGGGCAGAAAAGTAATGAGACTGATGTTTTATTTACCAAAGTTTTTATTTTTTATCCCCTTCAAAATAGTTCCTTTGGGCAGTTACACACCGATGGAGACGTTGTTCTCACTTTTGGTAGCAGCACTGGAAGTCTTCAACCAGTATAGTTTTCAGCATGTCCGTTACACTCTTTTGGATGTTTTGTAAAGTCTCGAAATGACGTCCTTTGAGGACATTTTGCAGTTTAGGAAAAAGGAAAAAGTCACAGGGACTGAGGTTAGGTGAATAGGGGGGGGGGGCTGGGGAACCACAAGAATGCCTTTTGAGGTAAAAAGTTCTGTGACGGAGAGGGCAGTGTGACATGGGGCGTTGTCATGATGGAGCATCCGCTGTTCTTTTTTGCATGACGCACAACCAAAACACAACTTCACTTATAGCAGTCACAAAAATCACGTAGTTAACGGAAGGAGTTGAAACTCGCACTGAGCCATGGGAGGGTACTGATACACGTGCAAGCAATCTGGCAACAGCGTAGCGTTGCCATATCGCTTGCAGTGTTGCTAGTCTCATTACTTTTCTGCCACAACTCGTAAATTTATTAGATTATTTTATCTTCTTACATTAATACGCGTTAGAAGCTTATAGGTTTTCCAATCTAAATTGGCGTTTCCGCGTGCCTGAAATCAAGTGCCTTCTGCCCGGACGAGCTCGGCCTCATATACTATACTCTCGCTGACTCTTGATCGAGTCCAAATTTTCAAATTGTATAAACTTCTATTAACAATTGCTTAATATGTTACAATATTATTAAAGTTGTGTTTTTTTTTTATTTTGTCGCTGTAACGTGTTTACGTCCTCACATGTACATACATTTTTAGATTTTTACAAATTTCGAGCTGCATCGTCGCTTAACAGTTTTTTCAACTTTTTTTGTTCGCTACAAATGTTAAAATCTTTTATTTTATTTATAAGATTTTATATTTTATTTATCTTATATTTTGCAACTTGTTTTTACATTTATATTTTGTACACTCCCTTTATTTATATATATGTGCAAAATAAATTTTTATTTCATCTTTAGCTTATACAGTAATCTTGATGGAATGTCATAGAATTTTAACTTTCTCGGGATACTGGTTTTCTACGACCTTCTATTTCCAATAACTTTTCTTATAATTCAAATCTTTTGATATTTTTTTCTAATTGTTTGTGGGATGTGTTATTAATTTTTGTGTGTAAAATTTTGGTGCTCGCATGTTTCCTCTTGCTTCTTTTATACTTAATTTCTGCTAAGATTTTTTATTTCAATAAATTGCTTTAAATCATTCTTTTTTTGTTTTATTATGGTAACCTATGCATTTTAACACGCCTTTTAGATTGATTCGTCGTGTTTTTTACAGCGTATAATTTTTTATTTTTTAATGCTGTGCCATAGAAGCTTTTAGAATGTATGACGATTTCTTCGACTTTTAAGTTCAATGCCCTAGCCGTTTCGCGACCTTGAACCCTCTTCGTCTATATTCTTTTGCTCATGATCGTAGTTGTAATTTCTTTTATATTCGATTTTATTAATTTATCATTTTCTCAATTCATTTGCTTTTTTGTTTGATTCTTTTTATGATCTCTTACACTACTCCTATCCTACGCTTATACATGTATTTCTTTTTCGTATTTAGTTAGATAAATCTGATTTATAGATTGTCATAATAATACTATAATGAATTTGTTTATACTGTTATTTTTTTTATTATTTATTGTTATTCATTTCTTTAAATTTTTTTTTTTTTTTTTTAGTTTGAATTTAAATACTGAGGTTACAGTCCACTAATATAATTAACGATTTAGCTCCCGATTCCCTTTTATTGGACCTGTTTTGAACTTTCAAGCGTGCTCTCCTAGACTATGTTTTGCGTTTTGTTGTGAATTGATTTGTACCGTCTACATTTTATTATTATTTTATTAATTTATTTGAATGTTACTTTTAGTATTTTTTTTTTTTTGTTGTATTCTATTTTATTGTATTTTATTTTATATTATTTTATACTTTGTTAATATTTTTGTAAAATATTAATTGAATTTAATCTACACAGTGTGTCCCATGGAAAACGGAAGTTTTTCAAAATAAAGACAAAAACTCAATATTCCGGCAAATCTCATTTATTTTATTCAAAATAGTCTCCTTCCGCATCAATACAACGTTTTGCACGATCAATTAACATATCGAATGAGTTTTTAAGATCATTTTTATCCATCGGCTTTAGTATGTCGGTCGTCGCTCTTTGGATGGTCTCTACGTCGGCATAACGTTTTCCTTTCATAGGCAAGTGCAATTTGGAGAACAAGTAGAAGTCGCACCGAGCCAAATCCGGCGAGTACGGTGAATGGTTGGCACGCCACAACGATCATTGGCTGCCGTGGGGGCTCTACTAGCGTATGATTAATGGCACCTGGCGTATTTAAACTTTCTAAGGCGGCCACTTCTAACCGTTCGGCGAGACTGGCATCGTCTAAAACGTATTCAGGTGCTGCCTGGTGTTGCGCTTGTGACCGCTTTTCAAATTTCTCCCAAAGCGACGAGCACATTAACGGTTAAGGCTCATGCGATTACGGACGATGAAGCGGAAAAGCTTCTATCGTAGCTTAACCGTTTGAGTGCGGAAGAATTTTCTTATGTATATAAGCATAGGACAAGCGATGCGCGATAGCGCTTCGCCGCATTTAAACGGTTAAACGGATGACCGTATAACTACGACGGCTGAGAGTAAGTTTTGCGTGCAAGAGAGAGAGAGAGACAGAGAGAGAGAGAGATAGATAGATAGATAGATATAGTGTTAATTCGTATATATATACGAAATTAATACAAACTTTTTAATATTTATGAAAAAATATTGCACGTGATATCACAGTCGTGAAAATTAAAAAAACTAATAAAGCTGAAATAAATCTTGTCAATAAAACAAGTAATATCACAGATAGTTAAATACGAACAAATACAAATACAATGCCACTTAAATATGAACATATATCGCACATAAATAAATAAATAAATTAACATAAATAAAATAATACAGAGACGCTACTGATTGAGTTCGAGGTAGTATCTCTTGACCACTTTTTTAAACCTACCGAGAGACGAGATGTTTCGTATGTCAGTAGGCAGAGAGTTTCATAAATGCGCACCTTGAACTTGGAAAGAGCGCTTACCAGTCTCAGTGCGCATCAGAGGAGCAACGAGTTCCTTAGTTTCACCCCTAAGAGGGCCCCTGGGCATAAATCTAGAGAAGAGACTCTCTAGATAGTCAGGAACACGCATGCGTATGATTTTGTACACAAGTACAGCCATGAAATAGTCTCTCTTCATATAAGTACGCAGCCAACCCAGAGAGTCCCGATGAAGAGAAACATGGTCGTCCCTCCTTAGACCCTTCACTTATCGAACACAGGAATTTTGTAAAACTTGCAGTCGATTACGTTGTTCTTGAGAAGCATCCAGCAAGACCACCGAACAGTAGTCCAGGTGAAGAAATAGCAGCGCCTCAGCAAGCATCTTACGCAGCTCTTGGGAGGTATATTTCCAAAAGAAACGAAGATTACATAGCACTCGATTAAATTTTTTCTTTAAATTATCAACATGGGGTTTCCATGATAATCTTGAGTCTAAAATCATCCCAAGGCTGGTTACAGCGCCAGAAAAGGAGATGCAGACGCCATCTTCAAGATCAATAAAGGTTAGCTTTTCACAAAGTTCGTCAACAAATCTTTGGCAACCAAAATAACACATCGTTCAATAAGTCCCGAGACTAACCCAGAGATGGTGCTAGTAGTACCAAACTGGCCACGTTTCCATAGAGTGCGAACCTTTACATGAAACGTGTAAAAATTTCACGTCGATCGGATCACAGACAGCAGAGTTATCGAGGTTAGAGTAAAGTCACTCTGTAATTTGTTTGAAAAATGGAAAAAAGCGAGTTTCGCGTTTTGATAAAACATTGTTTTTTAATGGGTAAAAACACCGTAGAAGCCCAGCAATGGCTTGAAAAACATTACCCGAACTCCTCTCCATCCAAACCAACGATTTGTCGTTGGTATGCTGAGTTTAAATGTGGTCGTACGGACACAAACGATGCGGAACGTTCGGGTAGACCATTGGAAGCCGTTACACAGGAAAATGTGAGTGAAGTGTTAAAAATTGTAATGAAAAATCGCAAAGTGAAGGTCCGTGAGATTGCAGAAATGACACAGATATCATCTGGAAGCGTATTTACAATCCTTCATGAAAAATTGAGCATGAAAAAGGTTTTTTCCAAGTGGGTGCCGCGATTGCTTTCAGTGGAACAAAAACAGCAACGAGTCGACGATTCAGAGAGCTGTTTATCGCTATTTACTCGCAATAAAAAGGATTTCCTGCGTCGATACGTGACCATAGATGAAACATGGATACATCATTTCACTCCGGAGTCGAATCGGCAATCATCTGAGTGGCGCATGGCTGGCGAAAGCCGCCCAAAGCGTCCAAAAACGCAGTAGTCTGCTGGCAAAGTCATGGCGTCTGTTTTTTGGGATTCACATGGCGTGATTTTCATTGACTACCTGGAAAAAGGTAAATCGATCAACAGTGATTATTACATTAACTTGTTGGTACGTTTGAAGGAGGAGATCGCAGCAAAACGACCGCACATGAAGAAGAAAAAAATCCTTTTTCACCAAGACAATGCACCATGCCACAAGTCCATGAAAACAATGACAAAATTGAACGAATTGGGCTTTGATTTGCTTCCCAACCCCCCGTATTCACCAGATTTAGCCCCCAGCGACTACTAGCTCTTCGCTGATCTCAAAAAAATACTCCAGGGAAAAAAATTTGGCTCGAATGAGGAGGTCATTGCCGAAACTGAAGCCTATTTTGAAGCAAAGGATAAATCCTTCTATAAACATGGTATAGAAATGTTGGAAAGGCGTTGGAAAGATTGTATCACTCTAAAAGGAGATTATATTGATGAATAAAAATGATTTTTGAAAAAAAATGTTGTTTTCGTTGTTAGTCTCGGGACCTAATGAACGATGTGTTATAGAGAGAGTTTCGCTGATAATTTGCGAACAAATTTAGCATCATCACTCTCCCGGAGAAGATCGGCATTCAGGTCTCCCATAATGATTTTGTGACTGTAGTTAAAACAGAAGGTGCGAAGATCATTCATAAAATTTTCATTTTTTTGAAATGGTATTTTAGGTGGTATGTAAATAACTCCTACTAATAAAGGAGAAGACTTAACAATTTGAATATTACAAAAAATAAATTCAGGAGTGCAGTGTTCGACACAGAGAGAATCTCACACTTTAGGTGATTTTTAACATAGAAAGCAACACCTCCACCCCTAACATTTCTATCTTGTTTAAATAGATTAAAGCCACCAATCTGAATGACGTCAGGTACATCCGAGTTCGGCCAGGTCTCAGCCACTCCGAAAAGGTCGTAGGAGGGATCGTCTCGTAGAAATTGGCGGACACCCTCAATGTGAGCTCGCAGGGAGTTCACATTGAGAAAACCCGCTTGCAACTCCCCTTTGACTCCCTTTATCTCTCCAGTTGCGCCATTGTGCAATAGTCAATCTGCTCTGCTTGTTATGTTTTCCTTTTTAGATGCTTTTGATTTAATTTCAGTTTCTTTGTTATTTTTCTTACTTCTCTTTTTATTTTTATTGTTAATCGGGATAAGTTCACTAGACGCGGTACCTTCGTTTTGTTTATTTTTGTTAATTACATTCTCTACAGCTTCTTCGCTAATCTCATCTTTGTTTTTAATTTTATTTTTATATTCATTATTATTATTATTGTTTATAGCATCTAAAGTTGAATGTAATGCTTGCAATTCATTAATAGAGGTGACAGAATGCACTCGGTCACCCTCTCTTCTCCTGACAAGAAATCTGCCTTGACGATGCCAAATATACTTGAAACCAAGATTTTTGGCTAGAAATTTAATTTGTTTAAATTTGTTATATTGATTTTTATTCAGATATTCATTGATAAAGATCTTGCAGTTGGCTAATGCAGGAAACCTATCAAGAAATGAGGGTCTAGATCGGTTGTACTAAAAGCAGTGACTTTGTGTTTTGCCGCCATTATTTGTGTAATAAGGTCGCAACTGGAGAGTGTAAAAGCAAGGAAAAGACACTTCTTGAACCATCTCCGACCTTTCCCGGAGAGATTATATTAGCTGATAAAACATTCTCTGAGGTGATAGAGGGAAGTACCGTGCTAAGAACAGCCACCGCGTAGTCCATGGGATCAATGTTAGTCGTCGTACAGTCGATTGTACTAGATATCACGATGCAACTGGACCCAACACGACACTTGTCCCCATCTCGCAGAAAAAATTTACCACCATTTGCAATCTTCGTAGTTACAGCTGTTAGTTCAGGGCTTGCTATGCAATCATCTACTTTTGTGTTCAATTCAGAGTCTAGGTCAGCTTGTGTTAGATCAGAGGCGGTCTGCACCGCGGTTGCCACTCCAATAGTCAGGTTATTAAAATTTTTTTGTATGCCGTAGAATTCAGTATTAATTTGCTGTAAAAGGTTATTGTGCTGTGTTTTCATGATTTCAACGACATTTTTTTCAGTTTGCGAAAATTTAATATTAAAATTACTTACAAGACTATTTTCTAATTTTGTTATTCGCTCATCCGAAGAAGAATTGAATTTAAGCAGCATTGACTGACTTTCTCGAAACTTATTTAGTATGACTTTTTGATTTTTAATAGTTGTAATGCCACTGGGGATCAGGGTGGCGTACAAAGGTTGGGGTAGCAGGCAGGTTGCTTGCTAGTGCAAGTTAAAACAACCGATGAAAAATGAACAGAAATGAACGCGTTTATTCGAACTTAATCTCAATTACAACAATTTTATCTCGCGTTTTTACGCGAGCCTAGGGCGCCAGCTACACACGTGTAGCGCGGTTTCTTAAGCGGCACTTCCGTTCGCACGGCTAACTCACGGTTAGAGCGGTCACGGGCATACAAACTACAAAAAGACGAAAACATGGCGCGTAGCACGCGTCGCGATCGCACACACAGCCGGGAAGGAACAGGGACGGTTTAGTGAAGGGATGCCTCCTGGTAGCAGCTACCGCACCGGAGTGCACTTACCAGATCTCTTACACGCACTCGAATTCAAAAAGAAACACGTTCCGCCTGCTTTGAACACGTTCATCTTTATTAAGGCGCTATTTCGTTCGCGACTCCTCGCAAAAACGGACCCTGACGGAGTGTCGACTGCTCGCCATTCTCGTGACTTCTCGCGAAAACGGACCCGAACGGAGTGAACGAGAAGCTCTTTGAGCTGCCGTTCGCGAGCGCGGATTTTTAGATAAGCGGTCTGCGCCGGCGCAACGTACGTGTAAAATACGTTACGCGACATATTAAGTAAGTTGAGTTAAGTACGAGGGTCGTTTGAAAAGTTCGTGCAATGTCCGAGAGATGGCACCACCGGTGCGTATCGAGGTCATGTTTAGCTAGTAGCATCTCTTGAATGAACACACACCAAGTTGCAGCCATATTGGTCTATTTCTTTATGTGCCATAACCTTTCCGGCCGAAGGAACGGTCTTCGCCTTTTTTGGTGCCGATTCCCTCTTGGTAACCCATTGTTTAGATTGTTGTTTAGTCTCAGGAGTATAGTAATGTATTCATGTTTCATCCATAGTGACGAAACGACGCTTAAGGGGTTACCCCCACTTGTAGCTCAACAAAAAGGCCTTTTTTCATGAATTTTTTCAAAGAAAACTACAAAACTTTTTTAAACGATTATTATATCACCTTAAAGAATACATCTTGAAGAACTTTCAGTAATTTTTTTATTGCAAAATATTACATTGTTAAGTGGCAAATGGCCGCCAATCAAATAGTGTTTTTATTTATACGGTTTGCGGTGACCAACATTGCGGCGAAGTGGATCATCTGAAACAAAAAACGTGGATAGATTTAGTTAAATATAAGTATAAACTAGTCTTTAATCAAAGGATTTAAAAAAATATTTATTTGTCACAAAATGGCGGACAGTCAAAGTTAATGATTCGATTTTAACGAAAAATCGAACGATTAAAGACTAGATTTTTATGTATTAAATAAGCCTGCAAAATTTCAAGAAGATCGGTTCATTAGTGTTCGAGTAATCTTGGTCACCGACTTCAGAAATGCCATTTCGAGAAAAACGCGTTTAAAGTTTTAATTTCAGTTTACACGAAGAAAATAATTTTTTTTGTAAACTTACATAGAGTCATCTATTCCGGGTCCGGGGTAGAAAATTCGTTTCTACAAATTCCAGTCTATTATATAAACGTTGTAAATGCCAGGTATACGACCATTGTCATCGAACAATCGACTGAAACCGTCGAGAGGGTCGAGCGTGCCAGGTGTTAGACTAGCCGGTTGTTTACACAACGGATTCTTCTCTTTCAACGCTCATATCTCAGTCAATTTTGTTCGGATCGACTTGAAATTTCCAGGTCATATTCTCAGATACTTATACTTCAAAAAAATGCAATTAACAAAAAATCGATTTTTTCAAACTCGCAAGTAGGGGTAACCCCTTAAAGTCCTCCGGATTTTTCTGGAACAGCTGCAAACCATCCTTGCAACACTTCACACTATTCCGTTTTTGGTCAAGCGTGAGCAATCGCGGCACCCATCTTGCGGATAGCTTTCTCATGTCCAAATGTTTATGCAAAATATTATGTACCCGTTCAGTCGACATGCCCACAGCACTAGCAATCTCACGCACCTTAACTCTTCTGTCATCCATCACCATATCATAGATTTGATCAATGATCTTCTGGAGTCGTAACCTCCACAGGCCGTCCAGAACGTTCAGCGTCACTTGTGCCCATATGGTTAGTCCGAAAATTTTGAAACCACTTATAAACTGTTCTAATCGAAGGTGCAGAGTCCCCATAATGTTTATCAAGCTTCTCTTTAGTCTCCTGAGACGTTTTTCCTTACATAAAGTAATGTTTAATCACCACACGAAATTCTTTTTCGTCCATTTCTTGAAAATCACTCGACTTCCTTGATTCACACGAATGCCAAACACAAAGAAATAGACCAATATGGCTGCAACTTGGTGTGTGTTCATTTAAGAGATGCTACTAATTAAACATGACCTCGATAAGCGCTGGTGCCATCTCTCGGACTTTGCACGGACTTTTCAAACGACCCTCGTAAGTTAAGTAAGTTGACGCCACCGCGCGCCAGCAGCGCGCATTTAGGTTATTCACTCGCGAGTGCTCGTGTTGTTTATGTCTTCTCCGGAGTGGCGAGAATCTACATCCGATGTCCAGGGAGTCCAGGTAAGTCGACGCGTTTCATGGCTGGTAGACGTCGACTAATCTTTCCTCTTCTGTCTCCTTTACATGTGCGGCATAGTGGCGGATCAGAACGATAGGCGGCTGAGAAAGCGAGGCGGCGGTGCCGGGGATAGCGATGGCCTGCTAGCAGCGGCAGCGAGGCCACGCTCCTAGACACTCCCAGGTACGTAATTACTTGCACGGAGGAACTGTGCTGATGTATTTTCCTTGCCCCCTAACCTTCCTTTGTCAATTTTCCTATGGTGTTGTGTGGCAGTCTGTACTCCCCTTCCAAGGTGCAGCTGCTGTTATTACTTTTCCTTTCTAATGACTGCCTGGGAGGTTGCAGGTAAGGAGACAACGACAAGGACAGAAAGGAGCTTGGGAAGGAACCCTGTTGCAGTGTGTGCGAGCACTGCCATCGACTAGCCATGGGCTCCTGAGACTGGCTGCTCGCTGGAGCCTTCCTTGAGCTTCGAGCCCCTGTACCTGAAGGAAGTACAGTGTGTGTACAGCCCTGCGTGGCTGTTATTTAGGGTGAAATGTGGCAGTCCTACAAGACTGCCTAGATTGTAAGGGGTATTGCAGGCTATAAGGAGGCTTACAAGCTATGCTTTAGCCTCCTCATGTGACTGGTGCAAAACACCACATCAAATAGTACTTTCAATATTTTTGACACCCAGTATTAATTGTTATATTTGTGTTTCCAGGTTAGTTAATTTTTTAATGGGCTCAATTTAATTAATTAATTTATTTAAAGTTGTTTGTCCGGAGTCAGTCAAGGAAGTGTTAGTGCAAGGAAATTGGTTTTCATTTTTTTCTGTTGGCGTGGCAAGCGTCGCAATACTCTTCTGTTTCGATAATACTGGAGTAGAATTAACACATCGTTCAATAAGTCCCGAGACTAACAACGAAAACAACATTTTTTTTCAAAAATCATTTTTATTTATCAATATAATCTCCTTTTAGAGTGATACAATCTTTCCAACGCCTTTCCAACATTTCTATACTATATTTATAGAAGGACTTATCCTTTGCTTCAAAATAGGCTTCAGTTTCGGCAATGACCTCCTCATTCGAGCCAAATTTTTTTCCCTGGAGCATTTTTTTGATATCAGCAAAGAGCCAGTAGTCGCTGGGGGCTAAATCTGGCGAATACGGGGGGTAGGGAAGCAAATCAAAGCCCAATTCCTTCAATTTTGCCATTGTTTTAATGGACTTGTGGCATGGTGCATTGTCTTGGTGAAAAAGGATTTTTTTCTTCTTCATGTGCGGTCGTTTTGCTGCGATCTCTTCCTTCAAACGTACCAACAAGTCAATATAATAATCACTGTTGATCGATTCACCTCTTTCCAGGTAGTCAATGAAAATCACGCCATGTGTATCCCAAAAAACAGACGCCATGACTTTGCCAGCAGACTGCTGCGTTTTTGGACGCTTTGGGCGGCTTTCGCCAGCCACGCGCCACTCAGATGATTGCCGATTCGACTCCGGAGTGAAATGATGTATCCATGTTTCATCCATGGTCACGTATCGACGCAGGAAATCCTTTTTATTGCGAGTAAATAGCGATAAACAGCTGTCTGAATCGTCGACTCGTTGCTGTTTTTGTTCCACTGAAAGCAATCGCGGCACCCACTTGGGAAAAACCTTTTTCATGCTCAATTTTTCATGAAGGATTGTAAATACGCTTCCAGATGATATCTGTGTCATTTCTGCAATCTCACGGACCTTCACTTTGCGATTTTTCATTACAATTTTTAACACTTCACTCACATTTTCCTGTGTAACGGCTTCCAATGGCCTACCCGAACGTTCCGCATCGTTTGTGTCCGTACGACCACGTTTAAACTCAGCATACCAACGACAAATCGTTGGTTTGGATGGAGAGGAGTCCGGGTAATGTTTTTCAAGCCATTGCTGGGCTTCTACGGTGTTTTTACCCATTAAAAAACAATGTTTTATCAAAACGCGAAACTCGCTTTTTTCCATTTTTCAAACAAATTACAGAGTGACTTTACTCTAACCTCGATAACTCTGCTGTCTGTGATCCGATCGACGTGAAATTTTTACACGTTTCATGTAAAGGTTCGCACTCTATGGAAACGTGGCCAGTTTGGTACTACTAGCACCATCTCTGGGTTAGTCTCGGGACTTATTGAACGATGTGTTAGATATAAGTACACTTCCGTTCGCTGAGAGAATAGAATAGAATAGAATAATATTTATTGAGGCTACGGGATATAATCCCATGCAGCCCTGAAAAAGAAATAATACAGACATAAACTTTTACAGTGTTATAAAAAACGATGCATTATAATATAATATTACTCGCTTTAGTAAACTATATAATACGCTGTGAAAATAATATAATAAAATATAGTAATAGTATAATATAGCCGGTTATGCCAAAGCATTCGTACTAAGAAAATAAAATACATATATCGATGAGTGCAGTGATAATAACAATAACAACAACAATGCGTAACTTATAATTAATTATTTATAATTTATAACGTAGTTCGCTAAAAGTAAGACTAGATTAGGTTAGTTTTGAATACGTCACAGGTAGAGGTTTGAAACCAAGTTTCAACCAAGTTTCAACCCGCCTAGTAATCATCGTGCTTGACTCAGTAATCTATAGAGTGTAATGTCGCGAGGAACCGGATTTAATACCATGCTTCTATCACGCGAAGTGCGAAAACGCCACTGTGCGACCTCTTTTAGATATTAAGAGCTCACATAGTATCGATTTAAAGGCGTGTGAAGAATGGGAATCAAACGCAGGTAGTCTCGCTGCAAATTGGTTAATGAGTTTTAACGCTGTGATATGGAAAGAGTTTGCCAAAGTTTCCGTACGCGGCGTAGCAAATAACAAAGGTGGTGGGATTCTACGAGCTGAGACCCGCCGGGTTGAGATACTCGAACTCAATGTAAAGAGCCTAGCTAGGTAAATAGGTTGACCTGTTGAAATAATTTTAAACGCCAGCAAGGCGACGAAAAGTAAGCGTCTATTTTCAGCTGATAACCAACCGAGCGAAATACGATACGGTGTCACTGGTGCCATCCACGGGATACAACTGAATACAAAACGAACACAGGCATTTAGAAGACGCTGAAGCTTTGCATTTTGCTTCTGAGTTAGGCTGCTAAAAACCACACATGCATAATCAAATTGGGAAAAGATTAGTGCCCCAACCAGTCGTTGTCTCAGATTTCGAGAGAGTGCATGTCTGTAGAATCTCAAGTGTAAAGAGTACGCCAAACTCGACATGCAATTTGCCTAGCTTGCGCATTCCAGTTTAGTGTAGAGGTGAGACAAACGCCTAGGTCAGACACTTGGCTAGAACATTTTATGGGAGTATTTTTGATAAAGATTGGTGGAAGAGCATCGGGATCCATAGCTGAGATGTAAGGTTGGCTGCCAAAGATAATGAATTTAGTTTTGTCTACATTCAGTTTCAGTGAGTTTCTACGAGCCCAGTTAAAGACCTCCAAGGCATCGACATTAAGCTTACGCATGAAAACATGAAGTTCGGACGGGCGACAGTGTATGTTAAGTAAATACGTGTGTCATCGGCATATATACTGTGCTTTGAATACTTAAGAACCTGCGGAAGATCATTAATGAAGATTGTAAAAAGAAGAGGACCAAGTACACTTACCTGAGGTACTCCCGTAAAAATCTCAACAGTGTCGGAGAGTACACCGTTCTCAGCACGCACTGCTTGGCGCCTACCCGATAAGTAGCTGGCGAACCATCTAATTACGATGTCGGAGCAGTTAAGCGTCCTAAGCTTTTTAAGAAAAAGTTTATGAGAGACCAGGTCAAATGCCTTGGAAAAGTCAAGCATTACAAGTGGGGTCACTTCATACCTATCAATCGCTAGACGTACTTCTTCCGTAAAGCCTAGAAGGGTAGTCTGAATAGAGTGATGTTTTCGAAAAGCAAATTGCTGTACATCCAGCATTTGATGAGTAGTGACATGACTCGACAATTGGTAATGGATTATGCGTTCTAGTAGTTTTGACATGACTGGCAGTAGGGCAATGGGACGTGTATCAGAAGGTGATTTCGGAGGATGAGTTTTGGAGAGGGGGGTTATTGTGGCCAATTTCCAGCTATCCGGGAAAATACCATGTTGGATTGAGACATTAGAAGTCTGATTAAATAGGGACAAAGTACCCGGTAGGCTAACTTGAGCATATTTAGTGCCACGCCATCTGCTCCAGTGCTGTTTTTCTTAGTGTGAGTAAGGGCCCGATCGATATCATTTGCAGATATCGGTTTAAAAGAAAATATATCTAATGGGTAAGCGTTCAAAGGGCTGCTCAATATGTCGGAAATGTCGAGAAGTCTCAATGGAGTTGTCGAACATAAGACGGACGCATAATGCGTGTTTAGGGTCGGCGGTGAGAAGTAGCGAAGCGGTAATGCCGTATTTTGTGCGATAACACCCATATTTCTTAGTTGATTCCACAAAGTTTTGGAGTCGGATGAAGAATCGACTATAGAAGCGATGTAACGATTTTTTGCAACATTGATGCTATTGCTTAATTTGGGTTCTCAATGAAGTAAATAGTAAGCGATCAGTTGTTTTACCTGTTTCTTTGGCACTGCGGTACGCTGCCCGTTTCGCTTGAATGAGAAGACGGATGTCGTTGGACACCTAAGGTCTGCAATTTGCACGAATCGATATGCTTCGCACCAATGCCAAGTTGTCGAAAATCTCGAGTAACGATTTAGTTAATCGTTCAGGTTCGGCTGCGATAGGATCGTCCTTTAGTTTGAATGGACTGAGAGACAATCCTGATATAGGTTAAGAGGGGACTGTAGATACAAGAGGCTCAGCCAAGGAGATCATTCTCAGTTTACTATTAAGCTCGTTACAAAGATGGTCCATACTTAGATTCCGAGAGAAAGATAGTGCGCAAGATTAAAACATTTTAATGGAATATTATTTTTTTGTGCAAGGCACTCAGGGCGCACGTAGCTAAATCGGCTACGACATAGTGCCTACGTCACAAAAGTTAGTGAAAAGTTAATAAAAAGTTAGTAAAAAGTTCGTAAAAAGTTACTAGAAAGTTGATAAAGAGTTACTAGAAAGTTGATAAAAAGTTACTAGAAAGTTACTAGAAGGTTACTAGAAAGTTACTAGAAAGCTACTTAAAAGTTACTAGATAGTTACTAGGAAGTTACTAGAACGTTACTCAAAGTTACTAGTGAGTCACTGGATAGTTACTAGAAAGTTACTAGACACTTACTACAAAGTTACGGGATAGTTACTAAAAAGTTATCTGATTATTACTAGGAAGTAAGTAGAAAGTTACTAGAAAGTTACTGAAGACTTACTAAAAAGTTACTAGAAAGTTACTTTGAAGTTACTAAAATGTAGGTAGGAAGTTACAAAAAAGTTACTAAGAAGTTACTCAAAAGTTGCTAAAAAGTTACTAGACAGTTACGAGATAGTAACTAAGAAGTACCTGGAGAATTACTAGAAAGTTACTTAGAAGTTACTAGAAAGTAACTTAAAAGTTACTAGAAAGTTAGTAGAAAGATAACAGAAAGTAAGTAAAAAATTACTAGAATCTTAGTAGAAGGTGACAAGAAGGTGACTAAAAGGTTACTAGAAGCCTACTATAAAGTTACTAAAAGGTTACTAGAAGGTTACTAGAAAGTTACTAGAAAGTTACTAAGAGGTTACTAGAAAGTCACTAAAAGTATACTATAAAATTACAAGAAAGTTACTAGAAAGCTACATGGAAGTTACGATTAAGTTACTAGGAAGTTATTATTAAGTTACTAGAGAGTTACTATAAAGTTACTAGAAAGTCACAGAAAAGTTACCAGAGGGTTATTTAAAAGTTGCTAGAAAGTTACTAGAAAGTTACTAGACAGTTACTAGACAGTTACTAGAAAGTAACTAGGAAGTAAGTTAAGAGTTTCTTGAAAATTACTAGTAAGTTACTAGAAAGATAGTAAAAAGTCACTTAAAAGTTACTTGACAGTTACTAGAAAGTTACTATAAAGTTACTAGAAAGTTGAAAGAAAGTTACTAGAAAGTTAGAAGAAAGTTACATAAAAGTTACTAGAAAGTTACTAGAAAGATTCTAGAAAGTTCATAGGAAGTTTCTCGAAAGTTTCTAGAAAGTTACTACAAAGTTACTAGAAAGTTACTGGAAAGTAACTAGAAAGTTACTAGAAAGTTACTAGAAAGTTACTGGAAAGTTACTAGAAAGTTACTAAAAAGTTAGTGAAGTCACTTAAAAGTTACAAGGAAGTTAATAAAAAGTTACTAGAAAGTTACTGGAAAGTTACTGGAAAGTTACTGGAAAGTTACTGGAAAGTTACTGGAAAGTTACTAGAAAGTTACTAGAAAGTTACTAGAAAGTTACTAGAAAGTTACTAGAAAGTTACTAGAAAGTTACTAGAAAGTTACTAGAAAGTTACTAGAAAGTTACTAGAAAGTTACTAGAAAGTTACTAGAAAGTTACTAGAAAGTTACTAGAAAGTTACTAGAAAGTTACTAGAAAGTTACTAGAAAGTTACTAGAAAGTTACTAGAAAGCTACTAGAAAGTTACTAGAAAGTTACTAGAAAGTTACTAGATGTTTACTAACAAGTTACTAGATGGTTACTAAAAAGTTACTAGATGGTTACTAAAAAGTTACTAGATGGTTACTAAAAAGTTACTAGATGGTTACTAAAAAGTTACTGGAAAGTTACTTGTAAGTATCTAGAAAGTTCCTTCGAAGTAACTAGAAAGTTACTAAAAAGTTACTGAAAGGCTGCTAGAAAGTTACTAGAAAGTCACTAGAAAGTTACGAGAAAGTTACTAGAAATTCACTAGAAAGTTACTAGAAATTTACTAGAAAGTTACTAGAAAGTTACTAGAAAGTTACTAGAAAGTTACTAGAAAGTTACTGGATGGTTACTAATAAGATATCAGATGATTACTAAAAAAATACTAGGTGGGTACTGAAATGTTACTAAATAGTTGCTAAACAGTTAGTAGAGGGTTACAAGAAAGTTACTAGATGGTTACTAGAAATTTAACAAATAGATACGAAACAGTTGCTAGATGGTTACTTAACAGCCACTTCATTATTACTGGAAAGTAAGAGATAGTTACAATATAGTTATTAGATGCTTACTAAAAAAATACTCGGTGGTTACTCAAAAGTTACTAAATAGTTGCTTAACAATTTGTAGATGGTTAAAAGAAAGTTACTTTATGGTTACTAAAAAGTTATTGAATAGTTACTAGAAAGTTACTAGATGGATACAAGAAAGTTACTAGATTGTTACTAGAAAGTTTCTAGATGATTACAAAAAAGTTACTAGACGGTTATTAGAAAGTTGCTGGATGGTTACTAGCAAGTTACTGGATGTTTACTAGAAAGTGACTAAATGGTTCATAGATAGTAACTAGATGGTTTCTTGAAAGTGACTAGATGGTTACAAAAAATTATACGATTGTTACTAAAAATATACTGAATTGTTACGAAAAAAGTTATTGGACATTGACTTGAAAGTTACTCAACAGTTGCCAAGAAGTTACTAAGAATATACGAGGAAGTTACTAAGAAATTACTAGAAAGAAACTAAGAAGTTACTAGAAAGTTACTAAGAAGTTACCAGAAAGTTTTAAAAAGTTACTTTGTTACTAGAAAGCAACTATACAGTTACTAAGAAGTTACTTGAAAGTTACTAAAATATTAGTTGAAACTTATTGAAAAATTACACAAGATTGTTAGGAAGTCCTTAATAAGTTACTTAAAAATCCTAAAAAAGTTATAATTTATCAAGTGAAATTTTTCTAATAATTCCTATAATATTTCCCACCAGGTGATTAAAAATTGCATGGAAGTGACTTAAAGATTTAATAAAAACATTAAAAACCGTTATAGAAGTGACTAAAAATAACCTAGAAAGTAAGTTTAATGTCATTGGAAAGACGCTAGATCAACCCTGTAAAGTCACTAAAAAAACACTAAGAAGTTGAAAGGAAATAACTAAAAGTTGCTACATAGTTACTAAAAATAGCTAAAAAGTAACAATAAACTTACTTAAAGTAACACAAACTAACAAAAAACTCAATATAAACTTTCTTAGAAATTCCGGAATTATAACAATAAAACTTCTAGAATGTCGCTGAAAATCTTATGGTTATGCTTACAAAATAAGCCAAAATTTACATAAAAATTCAACAAAAATTTTCTAAAGTTCCGAGAAAGTTATTAAAAAGTTTCTAAACAGACCCTAGAAAGTTACTTAGACGTTACGGATAAAAACCATGAAAATCCATAAAAAGTTATTATAAAGTTACTAAGAAAATACTAAAAATCTTAAATATTAACTTCAGAATACATAAGAAGTCAATAGAAATTTACTTAAGGGGTTACCCCCACTTGTAGCTCAACGAAAAGGCCTTTTTTCATGAATTTTTTTAAAAAAACTACAGAACTTTTTTAAACAATTATTATATCATCTTAAAAAATACATCTTGAAGAACTTGCAGTAATTTTTTTATTGCAAAATATTACATTGTTAAAAGTGGCAAATGGCCGCCAATGAAATAGTGTTTTTATTTATACGGTTTTCGGTGACCAGCATTGCGGCAAAGTGGATCATTTGAAACAAAAAATGTGGATAGATTTAGTTAAATATAAGTATAAACTAGTCTTTAATCAAAAGATTTAGAAAAATATTTATTTTTCACAAAATGTCGGACAGTCAAAGTTAATGATTCGATTTTAACGAAAAAAAACGGCCGTTTATTGGCTATAAAACGGTCATTTTTTTTTTAAACAAAAAATCGAACAATTAAAGACTACATTTTTATGTATTAAATAAGCCTACAGAATTTCAAGAAGATCGGTTTATAAGTGTTTGAGTAATCTTGGTCAGCGACTTCAGAAATGCCATTTCGAGAAAAACGCGTTCAAAGTTTTAATTTCAGTTTATTCTTTCAGTTAATTCTTCTCTTTCAACGCTCATATCTCAGTCAATTTTGTTCGGATTAACTTGAAATTTCCAGGTCATATTCTCAGATGCTTATACTTACAAAAAAATGCAATTAATAAAAAATCGATTTTTTCAAAGTCGCAAGTGGGGGTAACCCCTTAAAAAATCCGAAAAAATCTCTAAGAAATTACTCAAAAGTTTCTAACAAGTTACTAAGAACACCCTAGATAAACACTTTGAAGTCACTATCAAACCACTAGGAAATTGCTTGTAACTGACTGAAAGTTACTAAATAATTACTAATAAGCAACAAAAAGTTTATAGAAGTTCACTTAAGGTTAAAGAAACTCACAAACACACGTGCGTACCTGGTGCGTGCGGTGTGTGTGTGGTGTGCGTGCAGTGTGTGTGCGGTGTAAGTGCGATGTTTGTGCCGAGATTGTGCGGTGATTGCGCGGAGTGTGTGTGCGGCGTGAGTGCGATATGCTTGCGGTGTGCGTGCTGCATGTGTGTAGTGTGCGGGTGGTGCGCGTGCGTTGTGCGTGTGCGGCGTGTGTGTGGCGTGTATGCAGCGTGCATGCGGTGTGTGTGCGGCATGTGTGCGGTGTTCGTGCGACGTGCGTGCAGTGTGTGTGCGTTGTGCGAGCATCGTGCGTGCGACGTGCATGCGACGTGTGTGCGGCGTGTGTGCGGTGTGCGTGCGGTGTGCATGCGCTGTGTGTGCGTTGTGCGTGCAACGTGCATGCGGTATGCGTGCTGCGTGTGTGCGGTGTGTGTGGCGTGTGTGCGGTGTGCGTGCGTTGTGAACGCGGTGTGCGTGCGTTGTGTGTGCGATGTGCGTGCGGTGTGCGTGCGGCGCGCGTGCGACGTGTGTGCGGTGTGCGTGCAGCGTGTGTGCGGTATGCATGCTGCGTGTGTGCTGCGTGTGTGTGTGCAGTGTTTGTTCGGCGTGTGTGCGGCGTGCGTGCGGCGTTCGTGTGGTGTGCGTGAGGTGTGCATGCAGCGTGCGTGCGGCGTGTGTGCAGCGTGTGTGCGGTGTGCATGCGGCGTGAACGCGGTGTGCGTGCGTTGTGTGCGTGCGGTGTGCGTGCGACGCGCGTGCGACGTGTGTGCGGTGTGCGTGCAGCGTGTGTGCGGTATGCATGCTGCGTGTGTGCTGCGTGTGTGCGGTGTCTGCGCAGCGTGTCCGCGGTATGCGTGCGTTGTGTGTGCGATGTGCGTGCGGTGTGCGTGCGGTGTGTGTGCAGTGTTTGTTCGGCGTGTGTGCGGCGTGCGTGCGGCTTTCGTGTAATGTGCGTGAGGTGTGCATGCAGCGTGCGTGCGGCGTGTGTGCGGTGTGTGTGCGGTGTGCGTGTAGCGTGTGTGTTGCGTGTGTGCCGTTATGGCGCGATGTGTGTGTGCGGCGTGCGTGCGATATGCTTGCGGTGTGCGTGCTGCGTGTGTGTAGTGTGCGTGCGGTGTGCGTGCGTGCGGCGTGAGTGCGGCGTGTGTGCGGTGTGCGTGCTGCGTGTGTGTAGTATGCGGGCGGTGTGCGTGCGTGCGGCGTGAGTGCGGCGTGTGTGCGGTGTGCACGCAGTGCGTGTGCGGCATGTGTGCGGTGTTGGTGCAACGTGCGTGCAGTGTGTGTGCGTTGTACGAGCATCGTGCGTGCGACGTGTGTGCGGCATGTGTGCGGCAAGCGTGCGGCATGCGTGCAGCATGCGCGCAACGTTCATGTGGTGTGCGTGCGGTGTGCGTGCGGTGTGTGTGCGGTGTTCGTGCGGTGTTCAAGCATCGTGCGTGCGACGTGTGTGCAGCGTGCGTGCGGCGTTCGTGCTCCGTGCGTGTGGTGTGCGTGCGGTGCGCGTGCGGTGTGTGTGCGGTGTGTGTGCGGTGTTCGTGCGGTGTGCAAGCATCGTGCGTGCGACGTGTGTGCGGCGTGTGTGCGGTGTGCGTGCGGCGTGTGTGTTGCGTGTGTGCCGTGATGGCGCGATGTGTGTGTGCAGCGTGCGTGCAGTATGTGTGCGGTGTGCGTGCTGCGTGTGTGTAATATGCGGGTGGTGTGCGTGCGTACGGCGTGAGTGCAGCGTGTGCGCGGTATGCGTGCTGCGTGTGTGCTGTGTGTGTGCGGTGTGTGCGCGGTGTGCTTGCGTTGTGCGTGCGTTGTGTTTGCGATGTGCGTGCGTTGTGTTTGCGATGTGCGTGCGCTGTGTGTGCGCTGTGTGTGCGGTGTTTGTGCGGTGTGCGAGCATCGTACATGCGACGTATGTGTGGCATGTGAGTGGCGTGGATGCGGTGTGCGCACGGCGTTCGTGCGGTGTGCGTGCGTTGTGTGTGCGGTGTTCGTGCTGTGTGAGTGCCGTGATTGTGCGGTGATGGCGCGGTGTGTGAGCGGTGTCTGTGCGGCGTGCGTGCGGTGTGTGTTCGGCGTGTGTGCGGCGTGCGTGCGGTGTGTGGGCGGCGTGTGTGCAAAGTGTGTGTCGTGTGCGTGCAGCGTGCGTGCGGCGTTTGTGTGGTGTGCGTGCAGTGTGCGTGCGGTGTTCGTGCGGTGTGCGCGTATCGTGCGTGCGACGTGTGTATGGCGTGCGTGCGGCGTTCGTGTGGTGTGCGTGAGGTGTGCGTGCGTTGTGTATGCGTGCGGTGTGTGTGCCGTGATTGTGCGGTGATGGCGCGGTGTTTGAGCGGTGTCTGTGCGGCGTGCGTGCGGTGTGTGTTCGGCGTGTGTGCGAAGTGTGTGCCGTGTGCGCGTGGCATTCGTGTGGTGTGCGTGCGACGTGTGTTTGGCGTGTGTGCGTCGTGCGTGCGGTGTGTGAGCGGCGTGTGTGCGAAGTGTGTGCTGTGTGCGTGCGGCGTGCGTGGGGCGTTCGTGTGGTGTGCGTGAGGTGTGCGTGTGGTGTGCGTGCGGTGTGCGGGCGGTGTCCGTGCAGTGTGCGTGCATTGTGCGTGCGACGTGTGTGCGGCGTGCGTGCGGCGTTCGTGTGGTGTGCGTGAGGTGTGCGTGCGTTGTGTGTGCTGTGTGCGAGCAGTGTGTGTGCCGTGATTGTGCAGTGATGGCGCGGTGTGTGAGCGGTGTCTGTGCGGCGTGCGTGCGGTGTGTGTTCGGCGTGTGTGCGAAGTGTGTGCCGTGTGCGCGTGGCATTCGTGTGGTGTGCGTGCGGTGTTCGTGTGGTTTGCGTGCATCGTGCGTGCGACGTGTGTGCGGCGTGTGTGCGGCGTGCGTGCAGCTTTCGTGTGGTGTGCATGAGGTGTGCGTGCGTTGTGTGTGCTGTGTGCGTGCGGTGTGTGTGTGGTGTATGTTTGGTGTGTGCCGTGTGCGTGCGGCGTTCGTGTGGTGTGCATGCGGTGTGTGTGTGGTTTGCGTGCAACGTGCGTGCGACGTGTGTGCGGCGTGCGTGCCGCGCGTGCGGTGTGCGTGCTTTGTGCTCGCTGTGTGTGCGGTGTTCTTGCGGCGTGCATGCGGTGTGTGTTCGGCGTGTGCCTGATGTCCGTACGTTGTGTCTAGGATGTGCGTGTGGTGCGCGTGCCATGTGTGTGCCGTGACTGTGCGGTGATTTTGCGGTGTGTGTGCGGTGATTGCGCGGCGTGTGTCCAGTGTGTGTGCGGCGTGCGTGTGGTGTGCGTTCGTTGTGTGTGCGATAATCGTGCGGTGTGCGTGCGGTGTGTGTGCGGTGTGTGTGCGGTGTGCGTGTGGTGTTTGTGCTGCGTGTGTGTGGTGTGTGTGCCGTGATTGTGCGGTGTTTGCACGGTGTGTGTGCGGTGTGTGTGCAGCGTGTGGGCAGCGTGCGTGCAGTGTGTGTGCGTCGATTGCGTGGTGTGTGTGCGACGTGTGTGCGGTGAGCGTGCGTTGTGTGTGCGAAGTGGGTGCGGTGTGCGTGTGGTGTGTGTGTGGTGTGTGTGCGGTGTGCGTGCGGTGTAGGTGCGGCGTGTGTGCGGCATACGTGTGGCGTGTGTCTGGCGTGCGTGCGTTGTGTGTGCGCCGTGTATGTGGCGTGCGTGCTGCGTGTGTGCGGTGTTCGTGCTGCGTGTGTAGTGTGTGCGTGCGGAGCGTGCGGTGTGCATGCTGTGTGCGTGCGGTGTCTGTGCGCTGTGTGGGCGATGTGTGTGCGTTGTGTGTGCGTTGTGTGTGCGGTGTGCGTGCGGTGTGCGTGTGTCTGTGTGTGTGTGTGTGTGTGTGTGTGTGCCGTGATTGTGCAGTGATTGCGCGGTGTGCGGCGGCGTGTGTGCGGTGTGTGTGCAGCTTTGTGCGGCGTGAGTGCAGCGTGTGTGCGGCGTGCGTGCGTTGTGTGTTTGGCGTGTGTGCGGCGGGAGTGTTCGAAGTGTATCAAAAGTATTGTGAGTTAGACGATTTTGATTGGATGGATTGAGATGGTTTAAGCTAGTAGTTTATGTGCAGCATTCGGTTCTAAGTTATGTCTAGTATGTTGAACTCAAATTTGGATGAAAGGTGTATTTCAGTTAGGTATTCTTTAGTATCAGATAATTGGTAGGGATTTGTTTGGTTTATTTGTTATTCAGTAGGATGTTTGATTTTTATTTTTTTTGAGGCTTTTGTGTATGTGATAGGAGTATTTAATTTTTTAAGTTCATCTTTTCGTAGGATGTTAGTGTGTTTGTGTATATACAGGATTTTGGTATGGTTTAAATGTTCTTTGCTAGAGAGTCGCTTTGTCTTATGTTGTTATTATTGGTCTGGGTAACAGTTTGTATAAGACTATTTGATTGTATGTATCATGAAAGCTTCTGTCATAGTTGTTTTTGAGATAATATATTGAACGATGTGTTAGATATAGGTACACTTCCGTTCGCTGAGAGAATAGAATAGAATAGAATAATATTTATTGAGGCTACGGGATATAATCCCATGCAGCCCTGAAAAAGAAATAATACAGATATAAACTTTTACAGTGTTATAAAAAACGATGCATTATAATATAATATTACTCGCTTTAGTAAACTATATAATACGCTGTGAAAATAATATAATAAAATATAGTAATAGTATAATATAGCCGGTTATGCCAAAGCATTCGTACTAAGAAAATAAAATACATATATCGATGAGTACAGTGATAATAACAATAACAACAACAATGCGTAACTTATAATTAATTATTTATAATTTATAACGTAGTTTGCTAAAAGTAAGACTAGATTAGGTTAGTTTTGAATACGTCACAGGTAGAGGTTTGAAACCAAGTTTCAACCAAGTTTCAACCCGCCTAGTAATCATCGTGCTTGACTCAGTAATCTATTGAGTGTAATGTCGCGAGGAACCGGATTTAATACCATGCTTCTATCACGCGAAGTGCGGAAACGCCACTGTGCGACCTCTTTTAGATATTAAGAGCTCACATAGTATCGATTTAAAGGCGTGTGAAGAATGGGAATCAAACGCAGGTAGTCTCGCTGCAAATTGGTTAATGAGTTTTAACGCTGTGATATGGAAAGAGTTTGCCAAAGTTTCCGTACGCGGCGTAGCAAATAACAAAGGTGGTGGGATTCTACGAGCTGAGACCCGCCGGGTTGAGATACTCGAACTCAATGTAAAGAGCCTAGCTAGGTAAATAGGTTGATCTGTTGAAATAATTTTAAACGCCAGCAAGGCGACGAAAAGTAAGCGTCTGTTTTCAGCTGATAACCAACCGAGCGAAATACGATACAGTGTCACTGGTGCCATCCACGGGATACAACTGAATACAAAACGAACACAGGCATTTAGAAGACGCTGAAGCTTTGCATTTTGCTCCTGAGTTAGGCTGCTAAAAACCACACATGCATAATCAAATTGGGAAAAGATTAGTGCCCCAACCAGTCGTTGTCTCAGATTTCGAGAGAGTGCATGTCTGTAGAATCTCAAGTGTAAAGAGTCCGCCAAACTCGACATGCAATTTGCCTAGCTTGCGCATTCCAGTTTAGTGTAGAGGTGAGACAAACGCCTAGGTCAGACACTTGGCTAGAACATTTTATGGGAGTATTTTTGATAAAGATTGGTGGAAGAGCATCGGGATCCATAGCTGAGATGTAAGGTTGGCTGCCAAAGATAATGAATTTAGTTTTGTCTACATTCAGTTTCAGTGAGTTTCTACGAGCCCAGTTAAAGACCTCCAAGGCATCGTCATTAAGCTTACGCATGAAAACATGAAGCTCGGACGGGCGACAGTGTATGTTAAGTAAATACGTGTGTCATCTGCATATATACTGTGCTTTGAATACTTAAGAACCTGCGGAAGATCATTAATGAAGATTGTAAAAAGAAGAGGACCAAGTACACTTACCTGAGGTACTCCCGTAAAAATCTCAACAGTGTCGGAGAGTACACCGTTCTCAGCACGCACTGCTTGGCGCCTACCCGATAAGTAGCTGGCGAACCATCTAATTACGATGTCGGAGCAGTTAAGCGTCCTAAGCTTTTTGAGAAAAAGTTTATGAGAGACCAGGTCAAATGCCTTGGAAAAGTCAAGCATTACAAGTGGGGTCACTTCATACCTATCAATCGCTAGACGTACTTCTTCCGTAAAGCCTAGAAGGGTAGTCTGAGTAGAGTGATGTTTTCGAAAAGCAGATTGTTGCACATCCAGCATTTGATTAGCAGTGACATGACTCGACAATTGGTCATGGATTATGCGCTCTAGTAGTTTTGACATTACTGGCAGTAGAGCAATGAGACGAGTATCAGACGGTGATTTCGGAGGATGAGTTTTGGAGAGGGGGGTTATTGTGGCCAATTTCCAGCTGTCTGGGAAAATATCATGTTGGATTGAGCCATTAAAAAGTCTGATTAAATAGGGACGAAGTGCTGGATAGGCTAACTTGAGCATACACAGTGTGTCCCATGGAAAACGGAACTTTTTCAAAACATCGATTTATATTGGCGCCACATATTGGTGGATGTTAGCAATGGAAAGGTCTATTCTTAACTGACATCCTGTCAAAATTGTATGACATTTGGTTCAATGGAAACCAAAATATCGCGCTCAAAGTGACAGTGTGTTTGTGGCATCGGTCGAAAAATGAACTTCGAACAAAGAGCAAATATTAAGTTCTGTTTTAAACTCGGTAAATCCTTTACTGAGACGCATAATTTGCTGAAACAAGTTTATGGCGATAATTGTCTATCTTATGCCAGAGTGTATGAGTGGTATAAGCGGTTTCAGGAAGGTCGTGAAGACATTGAGGACGACGAACATCCAGGTCCTTCGAATACCGTGGTTACTCAAAGTAACATTGAAAAAGTGCGTGAATTTATAAAAAATGAGCCAAAATCTTCATTGCGAGACATGGAAATGGAATTGAATATGTCCAAAAATTCAATTCATCGCATTTTGACCGATCATTTGAATCTACGGAAGGTGTGTGCACACTTTGTTCCACACAAATTGACCGACTACGAAAAATTGCTCCGAATTCAACATTGTAAGGATTTCATTAAAGAGTCAAAAAAGGACCCAAACTTGAAATATTCAATTGTGACTGGTGACGAGACATGGTGTTTCCAATATGATCCCGAAACCAAGCGTCAAAGTGCTGAATGGAATGGGCACCCAACCGAGCCCAATCCGAAAAAAAGTCGTCTTGAAAAGTCAAAAGTGAAGACAATGTTGATTTGTTTCTACGATTCGGAGGGTATTATTCATCGTGAATTTGTTCCACCTGGTCCAACGATTACTGCTGTGTTTTATCTTGGTGTTATGAAGCGTTTGCTCAGCCGTATTCGTCGTGTGCGGCCACAATACCGTGAAAAAGGGAGCTGGCGTTTGTTGGATGATAATGCCCCGTCTCATCGATCGAACTTGATCACGGATTTTTTGATTAAAAATTCTATTTTAACCATCAACCATTCACCGTACTCGCCGGATTTGGCTCCGTGCGACGTCTACTTGTTCTCCAAATTGCACTTGCCTATGAAAGGAAAACGTTATGCCGACGTAGAGGCCATCCAAAGAGCGACGACCGACATACTAAAGTCGATGGATAAAAATGATCTCAAAAACTCATTCGATATGTTAATTGATCGTGCATAACGTTGTATTGATGTGGAAGGAGACTATTTTGAATAAAATAAATGAGATTTGCCGAAATATTGAGTTTTTGTCTTTATTTTGAAAAAGTTCCGTTTTCCATGGGACACACTGTGTATTTAGTGCCAAGCCATCTGCTCCAGTGCTGTTTTTCTTAGTGTGAGTAAGGGCACGATCGATATCATTTGCAGATATCGGTTTAAAAGAAAATATATCAAATGGATTAGCGTTCAAAGGGCTGCTCAATACGTCGGAAATGTCGAGAAATCGCAATGGAGTTGTCGAACACGAGACGGACGCATAATGCATGTTTAGGGTCTGCGGCGAAAAGTAGCGAAGCGAAGCGTATTTTGTGCGATAACACCCATATTTCTTAGTTGAGTCCACAGAGTTTTGGAGTCGGATGAAGAATCAACTATAGATGCGATATAACGATTTTTTGCTACACTGATGCTATTACTTACTTTGGCTCTTAATGAACTAAACAGTAAGCGATCAATTGTTTTACCTGTCAATTTGGCACGGCGGTGCGCTGCCCGTTTCGCTTGAATGAGGAGACGGATGTCGTTGGACACCCGAGGTTTGAAATTTGCACGAATCGATATACTTCGCACCGGTGCCAAGTTGTCGAAAATCTCGAGTAACAATTTAGTTAATCGTTCAGTTTCGGCTGAGATGGGGTCGTCCTTTAGTTTGGATGGACTGAGGGACAATCCTGATGTAGGTGAAGAGGGAACTGTAGATACAAGAGGCTCAGCCAGGGAGATCATTCTCAGTTTACTATTAAGCTCGTTACAAAGATGGTCCACACTTAGATTTCGAACGGCACGACAGGCTATCGTCTTCAGTGCGACAGAAGACGATGGAAGTGAATATTCCAACGAAATTAGGTCGTGGCCAGCTGCAAATGGTGTGTCGGATTTGGTGTAACTTCGAACAAGTCTACAAGATGGGACGATAAATAGGTCGAGCCAAGTATCGTTCGAAGAGCCATCCTCGTGAAAAATATGGTGAGTGGGATCCGATTGAACAAGCTCAAGACTATGCTCACGAAGAAGTTCTTGAAAAAAGTCAGAATCTGGATGTTTTCGGTACATGGGAAAATTGAAGTCGCCTGTTTTGATTACATCAGAATAGTCCTAGCGAATATCTGAAAGTTCTTTGAATAGGGCTGTGGGATGAGCATCGTGAGCATAACGATAAACAACAACCACAAGAATTTTTATTGCCTCAGATTTAACCTCTACCATAAGATATTCGTGATATTATTGAATTGAGAATTTGGCTGAGAGATAATTGTAAAGTAATAGCACTCTTTGACATACAAAGCCACCCCACCACCCATTCTGCCAACACCATCGTGACGTAATAATTTATAACCAGCCAATTGGTAGGGTGTATCTGAAATATCGGCTGAAAGCCATGTCTCTGTTAGAGCGATAATGTCATATGAGCCCTTATCTTCAATAAAAAATTCGAGGTCGTTGAAATGAACCGAAAGATGATTAATGTTCGCATGACAAACCGAAAAATATCCGCGAGACTTTAAGTTTACTGGCTGAGCAACAGATCTTCATAGATTATTTGAGCGCGGGGTAAGCCGATCTAAGTCCTCAAGGGAACGGACCGGAATCAGTGAAGACTTTTCATCGGGTCGCATGCATACAACTAAATTGCAAACAACCGGGCAGAGGTAACCAAGCTGCTTATGTTTTTGGCAGCACACAAGATTGTTTAGATTTGTTGGGGCCAGATTGGCGTCATAAACACTCGCTGGTCCCCAACGGTGCCAAAGATGATCTGGGCTTTCTTGCCCCGTATGCTTTGGCAATAATACTATTACGCACTGTTTCTGAGACAACCTTGATCATAAGCGAGAAGCTATCGTGGCTCTTCTGCGCATTGGTATTCGATAATGAGGTGTTACGTGGCCACACACGAATCATCGAGAAAAAGTTTAAATGATTAGCGTTATTAGTGGTTTCGAATACGCGCTTAATTGCTTGTGAATGATCGTTTGCAAGAGCAGTAGGAATGCCTGAAATACGAATCTCGCAAGAGTCCGTGAGCAAAATGTCCCGATCAATTTGTGCAACAGCGGCTTGAGTGGTAGAAAGCTGTTCACGCAGCTCAGTATTGGTTGATTCCATCGCGTCAAGTCTCGTGTAAATGGATGCAAGCTGTGAGTTCACAGACTCTGTAAACGGCTGGAATTGAGTTGCATTCCATTGCGCAAACTAAGCGGGTATACCATTGTCCATGCTGACTGATTTATTCAGTGACTTGAGTGATAAACAAGCAGCTTTCGACGATCGAGAGATTGTGGGTGATGGCGGCGAACGTGTGCTAATCAAGCGCTTGCTACTGAGTTTACTGTTTACAGTAGGACGAAGAAACTAGAGTCGCTGAATCACCCGGAGATTGTGCACTATTTTGAGACGCGATAGATACAGCAGAAACTAACACATCGTTCAATAAGTCCCGAGACTAACAACGAAAACCACATTTTTTTTCAAAAATCATTTTTATTCATCAATATAATCTCCTTTTAGAGTGATACAATCTTTCCAACGCCTTTCCAACATTTCTATACCATGTTTATAGAAGGACTTATCCTTTGCTTCAAAATAGGCTTCAGTTTCGGCAATGACCTCCTCATTCGAGCCAAATTTTTTTCCCTGGAGCATTTTTTTGAGATCAGCAAAGAGCCAGTAGTCGCTGGGGGCTAAATCTGGCGAATACGGGGGGTGGGGAAGCAAATTAAAGCCCAATTCGTTCAATTTTGCTATTGTTTTCATGGACTTGTGGCATGGTGCATTGTCTTGGTGAAAAAGGATTTTTTTCTTCTTCATGCGCGGTCGTTTTGCTGCGATCTCCTCCTTCAAACGTACCAACAAGTCAATATAATAATCACTGTTGATCGATTTACCTCTTTCCAGGTAGTCAATGAAAATCACGCCATGTGTATCCCAAAAAACAGACGCCATGACTTTGCCAGCAGACTGCTGCGTTTTTGGACGCTTTGGGCGGCTTTCGCCAGCCATGCGCTACTCAGATGATTGACGATTCGACTCCGGAGTGAAATGATGTATCCATGTTTCATCCATGGTCACGTATCGACGCAGGAAATCCTTTTTATTGCGAGTAAATAGCGATAAACAGCTGTCTGAATCGTCGACTCGTTGCTGTTTTTGTTCCACTGAAAGCAATCGCGGCACCCACTTGGGAAAAACCTTTTTCATGCTCAATTTTTCATGAAGGATTGTAAATACGCTTCCAGATGATATCTGTGTCATTTCTGCAATCTCACGGACCTTCACTTTGCGATTTTTCATTACAATTTTTAACACTTCACTAACATTTTCCTGTGTAACGGCTTCCAATGGCCTACCCGAACGTTCGGCATCGTTTGTGTCCGTACGACCACGTTTAAACTCAGCATACCAACGACAAATCGTTGGTTTGGATGGAGAGGAGTCCGGGTAATGTTTTTCAAGCCATTGCTGGGCTTCTACGGTGTTTTTACCCATTAAAAAACAATGTTTTATCAACACGCGAAACTCGCTTTTTTCCATTTTTCAAACAAATTACAAAGTGACTTTACTCTAACCTCGATAACTCTGCTGTCTGTGATCCGGTCGACGGGAAATTTTTACACGTTTCATGTAAAGGTTCGCACCCTATGGAAACGTGGCCAGTTTTGTACTACTAGCACCATCTCTGGGTTAGTCTCGGGACTTATTGAACGATGTGTTATAATATATGTAAATACGCACAGATATTCGATAGAGACACGCAGGCACACTCGTATCGAAAAACAACAGTTTGTCAGTTCACACATAAGCACGCACATACAAAACAATATTCACTTGAAACACAGTGCCGGCTGCTTGATGTTTACAATGAAGCGGTAGGCGGGCGACAGCTACAAGACCGATCTCTGACATTGTGTGCTGTTTACTAAAAGTGTGTGCGTGAATAGACGCCTATACCCATCTTTGTAGTCATGCTTGACATAACCTGATAAAATAAAATACCAGGCTTTTTCGGGACATCCCGGCCAGGACTATGCCCATGAGCCAACCAGGAATATGCCCGTATAAGTAGGAGCCGGAGGATGTCCTGAAGGCCTGGAAAAGAAATCTCCGACGAAGTAGTGAAAGCAAAGATGAGTATGGCTAATACTAGGTTGTTCAAAAAGTTTTGAAAGCGACATCTATAGAGCAGTAGAAGAACCAAAATTTTTACGCCGTTTTAATATTTTATCTTTCATATAAACATACCCAAAGTTTCATTCCACTCTGTTAATTTATTGTTTGTTTACAAGTCATTTGAAGTTGACGTGTCAGTGTATTTTTTTTACAATGGAAAAAACCGAATATCGTGCAGTGATAAAATTCTTTGTTTTGGAAGGTTTATCAGCAACGGAAATTCATACAAAAATGGTGAAAGTGTTAAAGGAATCTGCTCCTTCATTTCCAACTGTGCATTGATGGGTTTTAGAGTTTAGACGTGGTCGAAAAAGCATTGAAGACAATCCACGCTCAGGACGTCCAAAAAGTGCATCAACACCAGCATTCATAGCAAAAGTACAGGATATGGTTTTGGAAAATCGTCGATTGACCGAGAGAGATTAAGCAGAGGCCCTAGACATCTCATTAGGCAGTGTGAGTCATATTTTAAATGAAGTTTTGGGTTTCAGAAAGCTCTGTGCACAATGGGTGCCGCATTCGCTCACAATGGAACAAAAACACGTTCAAATGCGACTTTCTGAGCAACATTTGGAGCGTTTTCGAAAGGATAAAAAGGATTTTTTGCGTCAATTCATCACTATGGATGAGACTAGGGTCTACCATCATGACCCTGAATCAAAACAAGAGGCCAAAGAGTGGTGTCAACCAGGCACTTCGGCACCGAAGCGAGTTCGTGTCCAGAAATCGGCGAAAAAGGTGTTAGCGTCAGTTTTTTGGGATGCAAAAGGGATTTTGTTGGTGGATTATCTCCAAACTGGCAAAACAATCAATTCTGAATATTATTGTAACATTTTGGACCAATTGGATGAAAAAATTAGTGAAAAAAGACCCGGTTTGCACAAGAAAAAAATCATTTTTCATCAAGACAATGCACCCGCTCACACAGCTCAAAAAACCATCACTAAAATAACCGAATTAAAGTACGAATTGTTGCAGCATCCACCTTATTCGCCTGATTTAGCTCCCTCTGACTTCTGGCTGTTTCCACACCTCAAGAAATTCCTTCGTGGGAAGCATTTCTCATCAAACGAAGAGGTTATAGCCGTCGTAGAGGAGTATTTTGCAGGCCTTGCAGAAAGTCACTTCCATGATGGGATAAACAAGTTGGAAGACCGTTGGACCAAGTGTATTAAACTTATGGGAGATTATACTGAGCAATAAAAGTGATTTCACCAACAAAAAAAAGTATCTTCATTTCCGCTTTCAAAACTTTTTGAACAACCTAGTATATGCGGAGCCGATATAAAGAGCGTATTGATAGCTTACCAGAGAGAGAGAGAGAGAGAGAAAGCCGACAAATTTGTAAAATATGTGTAATTGCCAACGTTATCCTTTCCTTAAACCACATTTAAATTCGAATAATATAATTTACAGCGAGATAGTGACAAATTGAGTTTAAATATAAATTTAAAAACGAAAATTTGTTTTTGGATTTCTTAAATTTATTTAAATTTAAACTTAATATAAATATTGAGATATGTTTTGCGGCCTCTGCGAGCAATGATTTTAAATCAATTTAAAAATCATTTTGTTCGTCAAAACAGCGTCTAGTTGCCAATATACCAATTCTTTATTTAAATTTTATTTATCATTTATTGTTTATTACTTATTATTATTTATCATTTATAAATTATTTATACGATATCTATTAAAATATGTGTATTATACTTTATATATCATACGTAGACATTTGATTTCACATTTAATATATCTATCAGTATATATAACTTATCTGAATATTATCATCTAGGTATACGCCATCGGTTTCAAAATTTCACACCTTTAGCGACTCAAGGGCCATACGAGATGCCAACCATAGCGAGTTCAAGGCCATAGGTCAACGCAGGTTGGAACCAACGAAATTAGTAAATATAGAGGAAGAACTGGACCTATCGAGCACCGACAATGAAGAATCGAACGAAGAAGACCCAGTGGAGGAGTACAACGAATTGATCCACTCGTTAAATTTGGTGCGAGTGCAACGCACACCATAGTGCCGCGACGAAGAGGTAAGGGAACGTAGAAGAATAAATACGAATTCACAACAAAAAGACGAATAAAGACGGTGAGACGAGAGAGCAAGCTACCAACTGGAAGAAAAAAGGAATAATCGACAAGAAGAAGATAAGACACGACACGAAACGTGGAAGGATAACCGGCAATATATCACAAAGAATAGACAAGAGTATAATCAGCAGGAAGAACGAATTACGGACCATAAAACGGATTATGATCAGAACAACAAAGACGATTAGCTTAAAGATAAATGAAGAAGTAACAAAAGTCATAGAAGCGGAGGCGATGGTAGAGACAAATCCGAGCGTAGAACTGGAAATAATAGTATGATAGGAAATAATTACGAAAATGGAGGTGATACAGGAAGTGAAAATGTTTATAGGAGTGATGATAGTTATAGTAAAAATAGCAATTCGTATTATCGATCAGAAGGATACGATTACGAGAGCGATAGAGAACAATGGCAATGGGTGAAACCACGGAGGCGGCGTCACCGGAAGCAGGGTGACTCTCCCGGAGAAAGTGATGACTCATAACAAACCAAAAGAAAGCAAAAGCACGGTAAACTCGAAAGAAACGAAACGAAACAACAAGAGACAATCCGAATACACGGGATCAGCGTTTAGCGAGTCATGATTCGCGGTGTGACGACGGTCTATCTGAGAAGAGCATGCGATGTACAAGATTAAGAAACTATCGTCGAAGAAGAACAAGCGTGGAACAACCAATGATCAAATAGCAACAGCCAGAGAAACTGCGATGACGGCAACAATACGAGTAATCTCGCATCTAGCGACAACCGAGCCATCAAGTGCACGGATGATGGAATTGAGGAATCTAATAGTAGCTACAAGAAACGATCAAGTACCGCAGCAGGGAAATACTTGGAATTATCAGCGACCAAGGTGAGACAAACGCTCTCGGAATGAAGTAAGTTACCAAGATAGACGACTGAATGAAGATTACGCAACGCCACGAAGAAATCAAGATTATGCGTCGCGGAGAAACTGAAAGAATACAGCGCCGCGAAGAAATGAGGCATATACATCAACGCAAAGAGGATTTATCTAACCTACAAGAGAATATGGATTGAATCAATGGGACTATATATCTTCTGCGCCCTCTCCTATTTACATCGAACAGCCCTTATACAGGGTCTTCAAAAAGTTCCGGACTTGTTGAATAACTTGAAACGTAGGCGTTGCTCAAAAAATGGTCGAGACGAAAGTTGTAAGAAATTTCCCTGGCTATCCCACGGCAATCTCAGTCGTGAACTTGACCCTGACCTTCGTCCCTTCCATCCGACATTTTGCATCCGCCATCTTGAAATTTTAAGTTTTTAAAATCTGACGTCAAATTAGTAATCAGCGACCTCGAAAATCCATGTGAAAAGTTTTCGGTACACTTCTGAAAAAATTCAAAATTTTCAGTCAGCCATGTTAGATTCGCCATCTTGAATTTTAAAATTCTTAAAATCTGACTTTAGAGTCTTAATCAACGAAAAGTAATAATTGTGTGAGCGAAAGAATACAATTTAAAATATCTCTAAATTGCTTTCGTTTATTAATACTAAAGATAAGATATATCAAACGAAACCTCGATGAACTCCAGTAGAAAATAAGAGATGAAATTGATAAAGGCATAATTCGGGAAGCTGTAGCAGCATTTTACTACCGTATAGCACATTGCCAGGCATTTAAGGGTGAAAACTTTGAGCATTTGCTAAAATAAAAAAAATTAATTGATATTTGACTAAAGTGATTCAACATTGCCTTCACCTGATGATTTTCACTCTGCCTTGTCTTTACTGGATGGGCATCACACCACCTTGGCTTAACTGGCTAGTGTAGCTCTTTGCCATGCCTTCACTGGCTGGGCATCATACCACCTTGCCTTAACTAGCTGGTGTAGCTCTTTGCCGTGCCTTCACTGGTTGGGCATCAAACCACCTTGCCTTAAATGGCTAAGGTAGACTCTAGCCTTGCCTTTACTGGCTGGGCATCATACCACCTTGCTTTAACTGGTTAAGATAGACTCTAGCTTTGCCTTTACTGGTTGGGCATCACACCACCTTCCCTTAACTGGCTGGACATCATACCGCCTTGTCTCAACTGGTTAGGATAGACTCTAGCCTTGTCTTTCCTTTAGTCCATAACTGCTAAGCATCATACTACCTTGCCTTAACTGGCTGGGGTGGACTCTAACCTTGCCTTTAAATCGCCCTTTTCATTGTTAATTGTTCGCCCTTTTCATTTCCGGTGTCAAAATTGGGGGTTGCCGTATAAAAAAATGAACTTAACCTTGAAATGACCTTGAAGGTCAAGCTCAAGGTTAAGGTCACGTTCGAGGTCGCGGTTGATTAGCCAGGAAAATTTCCGACAACTTTTGTCTCAACCATTTTTTTGAGTAACGCCTACGTTTCAATTTATTCGACCAGTCCGGGACTTTTTGAAGACCCTGTATAAGTACCTTTTACGAGTGCAGAGAAGTAGGACACCATGCAGCGGACTGACTAGGAATGGATTTCTGCAGAATTTGAGACATCGACGTGAGGTTAGCAAGCGGAGTGTTGAGGACACACGAAGGAACGTGAACAATTTTGATTCGAATAAAGATGATTGACAAGCGACAATAATAGTAGAATACGCAGGGATTTCGGAATTAGATGAGCGACAAAGGAAGAAATTAAAGGAATTAGTAAGCAGGATATTACCTTCACCATCAGATGACCCAGGAACAATAAAATCTACGGAGCGCAATATCGATGTTTAGGGAGCTGCATCAATAAAGTATCGTCTGAGACGTATGTCACCTATGATACTGAGAGTAGCTCAAGAAGAAGTCGCGAGGATGTTCAGAGAAAGTAACATTGAAAGGTCAGCAAGCGAATTGAGCAGCTCGCCTGTAATAGTGAAGAAACCAAACAGAACCTGTAGATTCTGCGTGAGTTATCAGGATTTGAATAAATAGACGAGTACAGACGCTTATCCGCTACTGAACATAGATACGATACTAGATAAATTAAGAAAGGCACGATACTTAACGAAAATTGATCTTAAACAGGCGTACTTCTAAATATTAATGGAAGAGTCGAGTAAGCAGTACATAGCCTTTGCTGTACCCGGTCCGGATAGTGACAGTTCCGAAGAATGCCTTCCAGATTAACGAACGCACCGATAACATTCCAGCGCCTCATAGATGCGCTCTTTGGACCATAATTCGAATCTTTTGTCTTTGGATATCTGTACGATATCATTATTGCTAGAGAAACTTACCTTAAATGACGACGATGATGAGCTCCTTAAATGATTAAAATTTGTGTTGAAGAAGCTAGTCGATGCGGAATTGGTCGTCACCCGAGAAAAGTACAAGTTTGGATGTTTGAGAGTAGCGTATCTAGAATTTTTATTGGATAAGGAAGACCTATGACCAGGTTCGGAGAAAATAACACCTGTAATTGACTACTCGGCGCCTAAAAATATCAGAAAATTACGCCGATTTTTAGGTATGATAGGATGGTTCTCATGCATTATCAACAACGACTTAGAGATTAAGATAAAGTTAGTTAAGCTATTACGCAAGGGACAAGAATGGACATGGGAAGAGGAACAAGAAGAAGCTTTTGAAAAATTGAAACTCGCACTAACTGGAGTGCAAGTCTTAGCTAGATCAGATTTTAACAAATTGTTCTCCGTCCAGTGCGACTCAAGCCACTTCACCATAGGAGCCGTGTTGACATAGGAGAGAGAAAATGGAGAACATCCAATTATGTACATCAGTCGCGTGTTAACTGCAGCGGAACGTAACTATTCAACAACGGAGAAGGAATGTTTAGCCCTCCTATGGGCTATTAAGAAGCTTCGACCATACTTTGAAGGATACTCATTTCGTTCAATAACCGACAGCGCCTTAAAATGGCTACGAAATCTGCGTGAACCAACTGGACGATTAGCAAGGTGGGCATTGGAGAAGCAAAAGTGGGATTTAAAAATCATACACAGTAAAGGAGCATTGAACCATGTACTAGATGCATTATCAAGAATGTTCGAGGATGAGGAGGAAGAAATAGCTAGTTTCAGTGTAATTACGGACCCTTGGTGTCTGCGACGGCGACAAGAGGTTATGAATTACCCAAAAAAGTTTCTCGACTAAAGAATCGAAGATAATATGCTATATAGACATCGTAACAAGCTACTGTTATACCCTATTGCGACACCGGAGAAAGGATGGCCACACCGGAGGAACGACTAGTGGTACCCCTGGAACAAGGCTATCGGGTATTTAACGATGCTAATTGCACGCCTTTGTCAGGTCACCTGGGAATCGGAAAGACGTACGACCGAGTTGCAAGGGAGTACTATTGGCCAGGGGTATGGTATGATGTACTTTTCCTAAATGTCAAGCCAACGAAACAGCTCAAACAGGTCCGCAAGGATTGATGGGATCAAGAATCGTCGAGATACCATGGGTAGTAGTCAGAGTTGATATGATGGAATCCCCTCAAGCAAAAGTCAACTTAAGTACATCTTCGTTTTCCAAGATTTATTTACTAGATGAATCGAATTAAAACATCTGAGGTCGGCGGATGAAAAAGCGGTGACAAAGGCCTTCGAGGAGCTCATTTTGGTCAGGTGGGAAACTCCAGAATACTTAACGACGGATAACGGCAAGGAATTCGACAATAAACATTAAGTGGCGACATTGAAGGATTACGGACTAAAGCATGTAACAAGACACCCTATTACTCTCAAGCGAATCTCGTACAAAGAAGTAATCGAACATTGAAAACTATGATAGCGAGCTTCGTGCAGAATGACTATCGGAATCAGGACGTACACCTTCATGAATTTAGGCACACCGTCAATACAGCCGTCTAAGCTACTACCAAGGTCTCACCTGCATATCCTAACTATAGGCGCCATTCAAGACTGGTCAAAAATCTACGGTGAGAAGTTAAAAGAGTTAAGCTCGTGTTTCAGGCGGATCTGAAGGTATGGATCGACCGAGAACAGAGATTAGCTGCCTTGAGAGACATAGTAGCGAAATTCTTCGACAAAGCAAGAATGAAGAACGAGCGGCAGTATAACGCGACGTGACTTTTGATATGGGGGGTTTGGTTATAAGGAAAGTACACGTATTATCGAACGCCACGCAACAGTTTTCCGCAAAATTAGCTCCAAAATACACCGGTCCCGTTAAAATATTAAATATTTTATCCCCATGCGTATACCTGCTAGAAACTAAGTCGAATAAGCAGAACCTGAAAGCACACGTTTCCGAATTAAAACTATATATCCCTTCTCGTCGTCCCGAATTATAGACTCGGTTAACCTAAAATAATTTTTTTTTTTTTGTTACTGTCTTGTAGGAAAGAAACGTGAGCCGCAGCTCGTTCAGGGAGTACCGCACGGCCCAATACGGACTCACCTACCGTACCCGGAGTTCACGCCACTGGAAGACACGACCGTCGCGATGGTACCAGCCATTGAAGCCATGCTCCAATGCCACTTCTCTCCGATATCAGAGAATCCCGTCCCCGCCTTTTCCCCATTTCTCATGGGTGGAAGAAGTGGAGGTCAAAGACACGCGAAAGGAGGTAGACCAACGGCAGCGGGAGGAGAAGAGAGAGAGAGATAGCGATGGCGGCTGCTACCGATCGATGGTTCCAGGACGCCGGAACCAATAATTAAGTACGCTGCAGCAGGTTGGTACGAACTTAACAACTTACACGATCTAAAGAAAATTGTCATGACTCAGAAGAACGCAGGATAATAAAAGCATATAGAACCATATCAGCACAGGCTCTCACAATTTTAACAGGCCAGATACCGTTAGACATAGGAGGCGAAAAACGTACACGAACGTGAGAAATTCTGATAAAATTGACAAATCTGTTAATAAGACACTGGTTCGTACCTCAAAATAAGCATATACTCCATTGTCACGATCGGGCCAAAAGATAAACAAAAAAAATGGAAATAAGGAAAAAAGAAGACCGGACGATGCAGTAAGAAGAAAATAAAGGATCGAGCGTTGCAGTAAGAAGAAGACAATTGAAAGGCAGAAAACGGGGATATGGACAAACAATACAAGTACAATTAAACAATAACATAACAATAAACATTACAAGTAAAAGACTAAAACAAAAAATTTGGTGGTTCAAGGAGCGCGGGAAGGGTATGTTAGTAAAGCTGCTACTCAATTACACCAATGTTTTCCGTTTATTATTTCTAACAATCACAGTAAAGTTTTAAGATCGCGACAGTCTTATCGTCGATACGTGCTCGACTTGGATTGTCTTCTCTTTCTTTTTGCGTAGCGAGACAAATATGCGTGCGCGAGCGCGATCCGTGATAAAGAGAGCTTTTTTAGCGCTGTCGATACTAGTAGTGACTAGCTGCCCTCTCGCGGTTGTAGTGTTTGTTTCTTTCGAAAGACGCGCGATAGCGGCACCTTCCGGACGGAGTGTGCCTCCACAAGACTAAAAAAAAAAAGAAAAGAAAAAAAGAAATATAAAAGAAAAAAAGAAATATAAAAAAAAAATAGACAATCATACAAATTATACATATAGGAGTGAAAGATAACTAAAAAACAAAGAAATAATATAAAACAAAGCCGTTCCAACGTAGAACAAGTAAATTTCAAGTCCACGCATAATGAACGTAAAGGAAAATCTGCCGGTATACGAACGCGAGGTACGGCAGGAAAACTATGCTATGCTAATATAGCATAGAACGGCTTTTTTTGTGTATCTGATTAATGTCTTGTTCTATGTAGCATCATATGGAGTGTGATGAATTTAGATTTTTAAAATAAGTTTGCATCACGAGAGTAAAAGTTGGACCTGGTTTGGTTTATTAGACCGTATTCTAGAACAGACAAGACCACATTTTAGACCAGATCAGACTTCATTTTTGAGCAGACCAGACCATAATCTAGACCGCAGTCTAGACCAGACCAGATCTCATTCTAACCCGCATTTTAGACTAGACCAGACCGCACTCTAGACCAGACCGTATTCTGGGCCACATTAAAGGTCGCTTTAAAGGTCGCATTTAAGGTCACATGTAAGTTCACATTCAAGATTGCATTCTAGACAACATTTAATATCCCAGACGGCATTCCACATTCCATATTTAAGACCGCATTCCATACTCCATATTCTAAATCGCATTCCGTATTTCATATTCTAGATCGTATTCCACAATCTATATTCCAGGCAGCATTCCATATTCCGGACCGTATTCCAAATCTCGTATTCGGGATAAACGTATTTAGTTGTTTTTGTTGATTTCCTAGTTAGTTTTTTTGGCGTTGAGTTTATATATTGTAATTGTGATAATGTTTAGCGAAATTATTGCTAAGTCAAGAGAGTAAGAAGAAATTCTTTTATCATTAAGATTTATAAATGTTGTGAAAAAGTAGTATCTGAGCTGTTTATTATGATTATTAGATCACAGTCATAGAAAGTGCGACTGAAGATTCACTAGGGTTTGAAACTGTTGGATTCTTATGAGAGGTCATAAGAGTTAAAATCTCTACTGATAACGGTGTATTTGAAATTTGTGGTTGAGCTCAAAAGGAATGTACATTCTTGAAAATTAATTTCTTTTCCAAGTATGCCACGCATAGACGTTATCAATAGCTTTTGACTTTGATTTAAATCGCTAGATTTGCTTTTGATAAGCACATTTTTTTCCCCAGGATGAAGTTGATTTTTTATTCAATGATAAAATTTTTAACAGTTTTTGTCATTTAATCAAGTCGAGAATAAATATTTTTTTCTTTATTTATTTGTTCAGCATGAAAAATAAATTAAGAAAAATTGTAAGATGGAAATAGGAAAATTATTACAGTTTAGATGGAAATAGGTTTCAAATATGAATCGTTTCAAAGATTTCTTACCTTTTAGAGTACCTTTTAGATTTATTATACTAAAAACTAACTTTCTTAATCGTTGTAACAATAGTAAAAAAACATTGCAACAGAATTTTTATTGAAATATTGGAGTAATTAGTTTGTTAATTCATATGACGGATAACGTAAAAAATTACATTGTTGCAATATTGCATCAATAATGTTGAAATATTGTTACAATATTGATTCGATATTGATGCGATATTAATGCAATAGTGATGCAATATTCTTATATTATTTATGAATTATTGTTACAATACTGATGCAACATTGTAACAATGTTGCCGTTAGAATAATTGGTATAATGCTGATGCAAGATTCTTGCAGTATTAATACAATATTGATGCAGTATTTATAGAATATTGATACAGTATAGTTACAATATTGGTACGAGTATAATATTGCCGTTCAAATAATTTATACAATATTGCGACATATTCTTTGTGTGTGTATGGTTGAAGATTATTTATTTTTATAAGGTGTTGTTTTTAAAAATTTGAGAGGAAATAGATTTGCGTGTTTCGGAGGAGATGATTAAGATATCTATTTTCTGTCGTTTATTATCTTTTTTCATTTTTTGTTTTGTAATCTTTCGTTTAATGGATATGTCCTGAATTTCTTGTTTTATTGCTCGGATCTTGCGGTTATATTCAGTGGTTAGCTAGTTACCTTGACGGTTAATGCATATAATTTTATCTTTTTTATTCAGCCTACTTTGCATTTCTGATTAGTATTAGGCACTTCCGCGTGTGACACTTTTTGTTTTAGGTTTGCACGTGTGCCCGTAATAAAAGCAAATTGAGCAAAGTTTAACTTTGGGGAAATACAGGTCTGTGTCGTATCTGTCTCATAAAATTGGCAGATTGTGGCTGTACTTGATCTTGGAATTAGGGTATATTATTAGAAATAACGAGAACTTTGGTAGTATGGTTTCTGTGAAATCTTATCACTTGAATGACTTTAAAGTTTGAAACTAGAAGGATTAATTCCTAATCATCTAAAATTTCTATTTCTAATAAATTGACAGCAACCTTTTTAATAATTGCATGTTTGTATATGTACGAGCTGGAGATGTAAGATTCAAGATAAATATCGTTTAGAACATCTATTGTAGTTTAACCCTTTACCGCCCAAAGTCTCTCTCCGCGAACGTAAACTTTAGCCCCTTCAAAATATGACTAATTTATCTATTTTTTTTCTGAGAAGTACCTTACCCACTATTTTCCGGTGTTCTATTTCAGAATCTGCTATCAAGAATTCAAAAAAATGCATTTAAATATTATTTTTTTTCAATTTAACTTTAAAAATGACAATTTTTGACCTCTTTTTTTTTTATAAATTCCATATTTTCTATAAATTCTAATATCTTTAAATGGAAACAATTTATATCGTGAGTGATCTCAATCTCTTGCCTTTCTGATGCGACCTTCCGTTTTCAAAAAGCTGTAACGGCCGCTTCAAAATGGCCGTTTAAACAATGCAGTGTAAAATAAAACTTCGACAGTTATTTACGAGAACAGAATCAACTTAACAAAAAAATGTTACAGAACAAAAAGTGCTTAGAATTAACCAAAAAAATACGTGTGAATTTTTTAAAAATTTTTTGAAGCGTTTTTGAATTTTTGGACTTAGCCACTTTCGCAAAATCCCAAAAATGTCTCAAAAAATTCTGAAAAAATTCACACGTATTCTTTAAGCGATTCTAAGCATTTTTGTATCAGTAAAATTTTTTCAAAAAGTTTTCATAGTTGGTTTCATCACACTCGACTTCACTCTCATCGCTTTCATCTTCGTCTTCAATAGAAATGTCCAATTCACCCGAATCATCAGCATTAGGTATTACAACATAATTATCGTCTTCTGTGATTTCGACTGAATACTTTTGCCTTTCACTTCTTCTAACAGGGACAGAATCCGACTTTCTTTTAGGCATAGTGATAAGGATAAATAAAAAATTATAACTTATTCATGATTTTAGCTAATTCACGTAGTTGTGATTACTTGAGAGTAAATGAAATGATATATACTATGGATATAGTAGTATATTTGAAGTGGCTGAAAACGAATAGTCTCAGAGTTAAAACAAGGAATAGATATTTTATTTTGTTAAAATTTAGTTATCAGAGACGGAAAAGCAATATAAGCGTAACTGTATGAGCCATACGAGTATATGCGTAACGTCATCAACTGATTTTGTGGTCTCTTTACTCAAAGAGAATCAACTTTTTGAAAAAATTTTACTGATGCAAAAATGCTTAGAATCGGTTTAAGAATACGTGTGAATTTTTTGGTTAATTCTAAGCACTTTTTGTTCTGTAACATTTTTTCGTTAAGTTGATTCTGTTCTCGTAAATAACTGTCGAAGTTTTATTTTACACTGCATTGTTTAAACGGCCATTTTGAAGCGGCCGTTACAGATTTTTGAAAACGGAAGGTCGCATCAGAAAGGCAAGAGGTTGAGATCACTCATGATATAAATTGTTTCCATTTAAAGATATTAGAATTCATAGAAAATATGGAGTTTATAAAAAAAAGAGTAAAAAATTGTCATTTTTTAAGTTAAATCAAAAAAAAATAATATTTAAGTGCATTTTTTTGAATTTCTAATAGCAAATTCTGAAAGAGCATGCCCGAAAATAGTGGGTAAGGTACTTTTTAAAAAAAAAATAGATAAATTAGTCATATCTTGAAGGGGCTAAAGTTAACGTTCGCGAAGAGAGACTTTGGGCGGTAAAGGGTTAAGTAGCTCGTTTGCTGTTTTTCTATCGTATGTAGTAACGGCAATTCTAATTCAGTTTTGGGGCATGAAGGTATTACGAGTTAGAGAATTTCGATTGGATGGATTGAACTGGTTTTAGCTTGTAGGTTGTGTGTAGCACTCGGTTCTAGGTTATGTCTAGTATGTTGAATTAATATTTTTGCATGTAGGGTGTGCTTCAGCGTGATATTCTTTTTAATAGGTTATAAGTATGAGTTTGTGTTCAGTTTATTTATTATTTTGTAGGATAATTGATTTTTTTTCTGTAAGGGTTTTGTGTATGTAATAGAAGTGTTTAATTTTTCAAGCATATTTTCTGTTAGGATATTAGTGTGTTCGTGTATAAATGGGATTTTTTATGATTCAAGTGTTCTTTGATGGAGAGTCGCTGTGTGTTATGTTGTTATTATTGGTCTTGGTACTATTTGTGACTATTTAATTATATGTATGTATCGTGAAAGTTTCTATCACTGTTGTTTTCGAAGTAATTGGTAAAGGGTTGATTATTGTTGAAATAGGATATTTGGGAAGTGTTTTTTGTGTAATAATTTATAAATGTATGTTTACTGTTATTATTTTTATTGGTTTTATCTTTGCTTGGAGATTTTTTAATATTCGATATTGGGATTTTTAGGAGACAAGCCGTCCGGGGTTACCGCTTTGTTTGACAAAAATTTGTCTTACTTTCTATGTTATCTGCGTTGCGAAAAGAAAAGAGAAAATAAGTGATGTGAGAAGGAAAGGGGTAACTTCATAATATCTCTAACCAGGATAATGATTATTTGTTTGGTGGTGTAGGATGTACGATTGAAAAAACAAAATATAACAAATTAAAAGTTAAAATACAATTAATTTGTGTTGCTTCATCCAGCACCGCAATCTATCTAATTCTTTACTCATATTTACATAGCAATACAGAATTTGAGATCCGAAGAAAAGAATAAGATTTTAGCGACTAAAAACAAAAATATTGCAGTCACTACACTAATAATATATCAAGAAGAACATCACCTGCTGACACTTTTAACGATTTGATAGATCGCCATTTAAATGTGTTAATATGGATTAGCCTTTGCCATTTAAGTTGTTACAGTAAAGCAGAGAATGCTGGCTAAACATACATTAGCAGCAGTTTTAATACCATACATTTTTTTAGTTTCTAAAAGTTTAGATTTGAAAATACAGATAAAGAAAGCTTTTTATGGCAATACTTTAGAAAATCTAACTTTTACAACAAATACTCGCTAAATATTATTTAAAGTGTACTGGACAGAAGTCATATAATGGCTACGGATAAAAATACAATGATGATCATCGAGATAATTGAAGATAAAAGTCTAAGTAATTTGTTATTTATTAATTTTAATTTTTTTTTTTTATTTTATAATGAAATTTCAATCGAAACCAATATGTCGATCGCATAAATTTTGATTTGTAAAATAGTATGATGGTCCAAATGAAAATTGTGACTAGTAGAAACATTGATGAACAAGCTGTCGTAAGGTATGTTAGTCAGGCTGTAGAGTGGGTCCTAAAGTCGGAAACCGCGTGTGCATTCGGTGCGATAGTTGGATTGAAGGGAGTCACGAGAATATTTGGTACAGTACTATAGTTAAGCTGTAGGAAAATGCATCATGACAGTAGAGCTGAAGGGAAGAAGTTTCCGTATACTTAACGCGTTAGCTGGACTGAAGAGAGAAAGTCGCGTGCATAAGCGTCGAGATAGTTTAACAAAAGAACGGGAGTTGAGCATATATACGAATTGGCAAAAAGGTAATAAAACGGCAATCGCCATAATATACGATAAAACCATATATAAGTGGCAATCGCGCCTATAGGCGTTTATAGAGAAAAGATTTCGTAAAGAAAGGCAAAGTACACGTATTTCTTTTAAAATTACTTTGATTATGATAACATAATATGTGTTAAGGATCAGTTATTAAATTATATTATACAAAATTAAGGTTATTATTTATCTATTATTAGTCTTATAATTCGTTGTTTTTATTATTTACTTGAAAGCAATAGACAAGCAGATATTCGTCCAAGCAGAAAAGGATAAATGAAAAACTATCAATGAAAGTGAAGATATTTAAACGGCTGTGATCTTAGAAACTTAGCAAGGATACTAACATAATCTATGTGACAATGAGAACGATTCGTTATAATGGAATTTTCAAAATCTGGGAGTAGAGTTATCGTTGATGTTGATCCTGTCAGTTCAACGCAATGCACCTATGGCAGTCATCAAGGATTTTTCCAAGCTCACGTGCCATGATGTTCACTTCGCTTAATCAGAACTGATACGATTTACACGGATGATGGTCAAAGTAATTTAAGGTGATGATCAAAGTAATTTGTTATTTATTAATTTTTATCATTTTTTTTTTTTTGTTTATTAAAAACTTTTAATTTACAACACATATTGATCATATGAATTTTGATTTGTAATAGAGTTCCTTGTTTCCTAGTAAGATTGCGACCCAAAGAAATATAGTCGAAATATGCGATCATACGGTGCAGCAGTCAAACAATTGGGAATCATGCGTGCATACATGGGTGACAGATGCGTTGCGTCCGAACAGCCAATGCACAAATGAAGAAATTCGAGCCCATTTCTTTCCAAAATATTTTGATGGTAACAGTTTCATACATAATAATATTCTATTTTTTGATAATATAATATTTAATTTATATAATTATTTATTTATATGTTATCAATATGATATTGTTGATATATCCTGACACAGTAATACAGGAGTCGTTATTCAAGGAAAAAGTTGATGAAGCAGCGGAGATGACAATGACTTAGCAACCATTGTACTAATAACATCAATGAGATCAATTTCTGGCAGTTGTAGCGTTTTGATCGATTGGAATTCGAAAGTGTGAGTATGAATTAGTTGTTGCTATTCATGTCATTACAGCGGGTAGACAAGTCAGATCCACATAAGCTATATTTTTGAGAATCTCACTTTGTGCAAAATATATTTTTATCTATACTGGACCAAAAACTCTTTTTAAAATATTATGCAAATCATGCAATTAAAGATTCACATGAGCCACGATGTTCGCAACAATGAATCGGAATTGATACAGTTTAAAATAAGATGTCTATTGTTAAGAATATTCGTGCCCTAAGAATCTATTGTAAATAAATTATCATTTATTTATTTCAATCATTTAACTAAACAATTTGAACTTATTATTTAATATATCATCAACAAAATTTTGATTTACTAAGGAATATCTTATTTTACAGAAAAATTGCGTTTAGAAGAAATGGTGATAAAATGCGCTGTCATGCATTTGACAGTAGCGCATAGAGGATTCAAGTTTTGTCTAGATGGCAGTATTTGCGCGAACAAGATGGAGTTCAAGGCATATACATGTTCAAAGAAATAGCACGAATTGGCTGGCAATTACATACAAAGAACTGCGGACACGTATTTACGCAAGGATGATGATCAAGATATCTGAAGATAATGGTCATATTAATTAGTTATTGATTCATTTAAAATATTTAACTGAAAAATTTTTATTCTTTACTTAATATACCAATGAAATGTTTTTTAATTTGCAAAAGAGTATCTTGTTCGGTAGGAAAATTGTGACTCAAATGAACGCTGATGAAATCTGTATAATGTATACGGTGTTGCAGTCGTATGTACGATCGAAGATCACTCATGGAAGTCGTGTCCTGCATAAAAAATGTGGCTTGTATATGAACAGCTAACACGCGAAATGAAGAAAGTCACATGTATTTAATTCCAAAACATTTTAATGGTAATAATTTAATGTACAGAAATATTTTATTTAATTAAGATATTTATTTATATATTATTAATATATTATAATATATTATTGGTATATGTTATGCAGGAATACAGCAGTCAACATTCAAGGAAATAGTTGAGATATCAGAAGAGAAGACGTATGTATTGGACACAGCAGTTGAAAAGCTAAGAGTCGTCCAATAAATTTGGAGTGCACACAAGTGCTGACCTTGTTCAGATAGCAGAGATTGTTTGTGTATTAGGCACATTGGAGCTGAGCAATCGGATTGGAGATACGAACATTTGTTACATCGTGAACGCGTGAAAGGATGGCATTCGAACAAAAGAAAGACAGTCGCGCATAGGTTTTATTTAGCCATGTAAAGAATTACGCATAACTTGGATGCAGCAGTCGCGTAAAGAAATAGGATTTTAGTTGATAGTCCAGTAAAAAATAAGAATACATGAAAATCGTTAATACATGTAATTGTCGAAAGGACATAGTATAATTGTTTAAAAGATACAGGATTTAAAATAAGGTATTAATTATATAAGAGGTTGTTAATCGCGTGTATATGCTTGTTAAGAGACATAGTTGCGATTACGTGCAACATACGTCAAATTATTTTTTAACAATGTACTGCTTTGTTTTTATTGTAACACTTAAATATGTTTTCGAATTGAAGTAGATATTTTTTTAACCGGCTCTTGTCACGACTATTAATATATTAAAAAATAGAACAGATAAAGATTTTTGTATAAAATAAATCAAATTTATAAAAATCATATAATGTCTCATGTGTTTTATTTACCATATGATTTTAATAGTATTTACTGTATTATATGTAAGAAGTGTTGCACTTCTTAACGAGTGTTTTAACACATGTTCTTTCGGAACTTTCTCTTTAAATGCAATTTAAAATGCATATTTTTAAATAAATTTTAATGAATGTATACTAACATAAGAGGCCGTGCCACTTTCGTTGGCACCATATTCTCCTAATACTTCTATTCAAAAGACGATCTAAAATATGTATTTTTAAATAATTTTTCATGAATATCTATAGATATACTGGCATAAAGAGGCGTGCTACCTCCGTTGGCATCATACTCTCCTAGTACGTTCTTTTAAAATTGTATCCAAATGCGTGTTTTTAAATGAAGTAACATGCCACCTTATGTTAGTATACCTATATATATTCACTGAAAATCATTTAAAAATTGACGTTTTAGATCGAATTTTGAGTGAAAGTATTAGGAGAATATGATACCAATGGAGGTGGCACGCCTCTTTATGTTAGTATATCTATATATATTCATGAAAAATTATTTAAAAATACATATTTTACATCGTCTTTTGAATAGAAGTATTAGGAAAATATGATGCCAACAAAAGTGGCACGCCAGCTTATGTTAGTATATCTATATATATTCATTGAAAATCATTTAAAAATTATCGTTTCAGATCGGATTTTGAGTGAAAGTATTAGGAGAATATGATGCCAATGGAGGTGGCACGCCTCTTTATACTAGTATATCTATATATATTCATGAAAAATTATTTAAAAATACATATTTTACATCGTCTTTTGAATAGAAGTATTAGGAAAATATGATGCCAACAAAAGTGGCACGCCAGCTTATGTTAGTATATCTATATATATTCATTGAAAATCATTTAAAAATTATCGTTTCAGATCGGATTTTGAGTGAAAGTATTAGGAGAATATGATGCCAATGGAGGTGGCACGCCTCTTTATACTAGTATATCTATATATATTCATGAAAAATTATTTAAAAATACATATTTTAGATCGTCTTTTGAATAAAAATATTAGGAGAATATGATAGCAACGAAAGTAGCACGTCACCTTATGTTAGTATATATATATATATTGATAAAAATTCGTTCAAAAATTCACCTTTTAGTTTGGTTTTTGAATGAAAGTATCAGGAAAATATGATGCTAACAGAGGTGGCATGCCTTTTTATGTTATTATTTATATATATATATATATATATATATATATATATTGTACAATTAATTAAGTTATAATGATTAGGGTTAAATTAAAAGACATAATATTTATTTGCATTTTATTTATTTGATACTTGGAACGTAATTGTTTTCATATTTTAATGTATTAGTAACCCTAAGGGGCTAATTTTAATAACATCTAGTTGAGTTACAATAGATATTTGAATATTATAATAAATGTAAATAAAATTAAAATTTTAATAAATATAATTTTGTGAATGCTGTGTGTATGCATAGGGGCAGCTCAAATCCGGTGCGTCATTTTTCATACATAACCGCTCGTCCTGCACGAATTCTTTATACAGATTACTGCTCCGAATTGTATCTTGCACGCGTACCTGCCACCATTAAAATAGAACCTCCATTCTATATGTGCTACTGCAAAATATATGACAGCAGATTTTATCAGCATTTCTTCTCCATTTTAATTTTTCTGTAAAACAAAATATTTGTTAGTATATTAAAATTTAATTGATAGATATGCTAAACAACAAATTAAAATTTTTTAGTTCAATATTTTAAATTAATTAATAATTAATTACTTTCACAAGTACCTTAAGGTATCTTGATCATTATTCTTGCTTAAATGCGTGACCGCAGTAATCTGTATGTAATTGCCAGCCACTTCGTGTCATTTTTTTGAACTTGTATATGCCCTGAACTCCATCTTGTTCGCACAAATTGCCAGCCACTTCGTGCCATTTCTTTGAACATGTATATGCCCTGAACTCCATTTTGTTCGCACAAATACTGCCACCTGAACAAAACTTGAATCCTCTATGCGCTACTGTCAAATGTATGACAGCGCATTTTATCAGCATTTCTTCTAATCGCAATTTTCCTGTAAAATAAGATATTCCTTAGTAAATCAAAATTTTGTTGATCGATATATTAAGTAACAAATCAAAATTTTTCAATTGAATGATTAAAAATAAATATTGCAAAAAGCTTGTTATACACATACAAGTGAGATTTTCTAAAACATAGCTATAAGATTCTATCTGCAGAGGATCTGTCTTATCCACCCGCTGTAACAATATTAATGACAATGGCTGACTCATATTCACTTTTTTAAATTTTTATTTGTATGTTTTCAATTAGCACATAAGTTCCTCTACCTTGGCCGTCTTTGCACATACAACAACTTCTTCTTCAAATCTCGACTACTGTGTCACTGTGAAAACCTATACTAATAGTATATTATATTAATAACGCATATAGTCCAGGATAATTGTACCATTTTTTATAAAAAAAAAAAAAAAAAAAAATCGTCATTCAGAGTTGAACGATTGGATATGGTAAAGGGGCTTATAATGAACGAAAAAAAAATAAAAGCATCAGTAAGGAAGTTGCGTGGTAGTTTCGGGGGGGGGGGGGTGAAAAAAGGTGAAAAATTGTATTATCATTGTACTGTTGATATTTTCGGCGAAAGTTGGCGTCAAAATAAAAAATGTTCGATAGAAAAGTTGTAGATCATGCAAAAATCTACAACTTTTGTTAAGTTCATTTTTTTCATAACCTCAAATGTCCAAGATGAATACGAAAAATTTTTTTTTCGTTATTTATTTTTCATTTTCGCAAAAATAATGCCATTTTGATAAAATTTAGCGAAGGTATACCTTTTTATGTCTAGAATCACCTCAATTTTTTTCAGTTACAACGATTAAGAAGTTTCCGAGTAATTCACTTTTTTTTCAAGTAAAAATTGTACTTCAGAAAATCGTCGTAGAGGATTCGTCCGGGACTCATTTTTTTTATTTTGATATATAATTTTTAATAAAATAAAGAAAATGTATACTCGAACTTTGAAAATGTGCTCAAAAATGCAAAAAAAATAAAACATGACTTTTGCAACAATGAAATTTTCAGTAATTGTTGATAATTTGTTTAAATTTTTGAAAAATGAAAAAAACTGATTACACGATTTAAGTTTACGAGAAAAAATACACAAGAAACTGTATTTTATTATTTTATCCGTAACTTATTGTTTGTGTACTATTGCTATAAACGTTCTATTCGATTAATAAGCTTATAAAAAAAAAGAAACTTTTTTAATTGTTTTGTTGTAGAATCAATTATAATTAACGTGTTTTTAAATCAAACTATTTATAATTTTCATAGTATCTTTAAAAAATATTTTATATAAATTTTTACGACTTTGTTTACAACAATATAATACGAGATTAATCTTGGTCTTTTCATCAAATTAATTGTTTCATCGTCATCGTCTGATCCTCTATTAGGTTGAATTTCTTCATCATCTTCAAAAGTTTCTTCAGTATCACTAAATTGCTCGGTTTGTTCATTTTCAAGATCCAAGCAAATACTTGGCTGTTCGAATTCGTTTGTAATGTCTTTGGAATCACTAAAATCTTCTGAAATTTTTTCAACATTCGAACAATTGTCCGAATCATGACATTTTACACACAGCACTGTGCATTTCATTCCACGTTTACGACATCTGCACCTATTACTTAAACAATCAGTTTTGCAGCCGCAAGAGATTTTTTTTAGTAACTCTTCAAGTATGATTGAGATGCCTGTGAAGCGAGGCATGAGTATTTTCGAACTATTGACAAGTACTTGTTTCTAGCTTCAGTTAGTTGCACTTATTTTGTTTCTAAGCCACGTTTGGAGTTGCTAGTATGCTCTATAAGAGTGTTGTGTAGCTGCTCCAACAGTTGGCGGTAATTTTTCTAATCAAAATATCGACTTCTTAGTCAATACCTTATATTGCTTAAATTTTAAATAATCCAGAGATAATGAAACATTTGTGCAATTATAAATAGATGCAATTAACGCGCAACCATTCCGTACAATGATTTTTGGATCTGAATGTGGCTCATAAACTGGTTTTATTAACTCTGTCAAGTTTGGAGTTTTAATAAGCGATTCGACTGTTTTTTTCCTTTGCCTGCAAAACCAGATATTGAATCGCAACTAGTGAAACAATGTAAAAAAACAACAACAGAGTGATAATCTTCGAACTTAAAACTATTTGAAGAATACATGTACCCGCTTACATTGCCTGCACTTGATTTCAGAAAATAAATTGGTACATTTGTCGTATTTAATTGATTCAATAAAACTATAATAATAGATCAATCTTGGCCAACAACAACGATAGTTGGCTTATATTCAGCGACTCCAGTTGCTGAATTCTCAATCTTATTCGTTTCAGCAATTTCTATTGCTGTGTTAATAATTAATGCATCTGCATCTTCTTCTGCAAGAAGATTTTAGTGATTCCAAAGACATTACAAATGAATTCGAGCAGCCAAGTATTTGCTTGGATCTTGAAAATGAACAAACCGAGCAATTCAGTAATACTGAAGAAACTTTTGAACATGATGAAGAAATTCAACCTAATAGAGGATCAGACGATGACGATGAAACAATTAATTTGATAAAAAGACCAAGATTAATCTTGTATTATATTGTTGTAAATAAAGTCGTAAAAATTTATATAAAATATTTTTGAAAGATAATATGAAAATTATAAATAGTTTGATTTAAAAACACGTTAATTATAATTGATTCTACAACAAAACAATTAAAAAAGTTTCTTTTTTTTATAAGCTTATTAATCGAATAGAAAGTTTATAGCAATAGTACACAAACAATAAGTTACGGATAAAATAATAAAATACAGTTTCTTGTGTATTTTTTCTCGTAAACTTAAATTGTGTAATCAGTTTTTTTCATTTTTCAAAAATTTAAACAAATTATTAACAATTACTGAAAATTTCATTGTTGCACAAGTCATTTTTTACTTTTTTTGCATTTTTGAGCACATTTTCAAAGTTCGAGTATACATTTTCTTTATTTTATTAAAAATTATATATCAAAATAAAAAAAATGAGTCCCGGACGAATCCTCTACGACGATTTTCTGAAGTACAATTTTTACTTGATGATTGTTCATGTGCCTTTTTCTTTTTTCTTTTTTTCTTTTTTCCCTTTTTATTTCAATTCTGCTGGTTCAACGCCGAATTGTGCGACAACACATACACGCAGAAAGTCGCAATACAATAATTTTAAAACTACTACAATATCCGTGAAATTCGTACTTATTTACTAATTTATTTCTAACTAACTCTAATGTAACTTAACTTAATTTTTCACTTAAATCTCGAAATAATTGTAAAATAAAAAGTTTTGAAGCGGCGCAAGTGTTAATTCAGAGTTTGTATACACCAGCGCGGATACGTGTGCTCGGTGGCTCGCTCAAGCAAAGACTGACCACGAGGCGCTACGTAAAATATTAATTACCTTAATCTACGGGTTTGACAAAGATTAATGCACGGACTACCGCGAGAACAAGTGTACCGCGTTACAATAGAAAAGCATACGAGACCGCGAGCGCTGCCGAAGAAATCCGAAAAGCGCCGAAAAGCTCGCGAGCTCTCGAGCACGATATCGGCTCGAACATACCGCCCGCCACGAAGCAATGTGATCCATTGGCTTCGTCAAAAATCATTAACAAACTGATAGTAAATTAAATCTAATTAACTTATTACAGAACAATGGGATTCTAATCTAAATACAAAACTAATTGTAACTTCTTTCTTGAATTTCTTGTAAACAGCTTACTGCCCGCCTTGCAAATAAGTCCTTAACCTGTAACTTGCGGTTGGGTTGAGGTTGAGGCTTCCTCACGTGTCGGCAGTATTATCAATTGATTCAGAGGCCTTTTGTATTCGGAATGGGCTGTCTTCAATACAGCCACTCTGCACAAGCCATCAGGCCCCGGTATTAATTGAGTGATCCTCGCTAAAGGCCATTTTGTAGGGGGTAACAGCGTGTCTTTGAAAAGGACAACGTCTCCAACCTTAGGCTCGAGATTAGGCTTGAGCCATTTAGCTCGCTGCTGAAGCTGGTGAATATATTCACGTTGCCATCTTTTCCAAAAGTGGTTCTTCATGGCATTGAGTTGTAACCATCTAGAATTAAGAGAAAGATTAGTATTATGAACATGAAAAGGTTCTGGTGGTGCATTTAAAGTGGCTCCGATTAAAAAATGACCAGGGGTGAGTGCACAAATATCTTTCTCGTCGGAACCGAGTGCACTTATCGGACGAGAATTTAAACATTCTTTTACCATGACGGTTATGGTATAAAATTCTTCAAAGGTCAAAATAGCTTCTCCTATGACCTTGATCAAGTGAGTTTTAAAAGATTTGATGTTGGCTTCCCAGAGTCCGCCAAAGTTAGGAGCACGGGGTGGAACAAAGGACCAATGGATGTTATCCTTGGCAAGCGAAGCAGCAACTTCTTGGTTGAATACCGAAGATTCTTCGAATAACCGCTGTAGTTCGATAGTGGCTTCTAGGAAAATTCTGCCATTATCACTAAAAAAACCTTACATAAACCTCGTCGAGCGGAAAATCTTCGAAAAGCGGCAAGAAATGCTGCCGAGGTCAAGTCAGATACCACTTCCAGATGGACTATCTTAACTTCCATGCAGATGAAGACAGCCACATAACCCTTATAAGCCTTTATTCCACGACCTCATGAAGTTTTGAGCCAAAATGGATCAGCAAAATCAACTCCCGTGTAAGTGAAGGGTCGGGAAGGCTCGAGTCTAACGGTGGGTAAGGGAGCATAAGCTGTTCCATGATAGAAGCCTTATATCGTACGCAAGTGGTACATTGCCTAACGATTTGCCTGATGAAGTTGCGTCCTTTGATTATCCAAACAGTCCGCAATAGGTAGCTATGTACAAGCACTGAACCTCCATGAAGGGTTATAATGTGGGCCTGGTGAATGAGCAGTTCAACCATATGATGTTTGGCAGGTAAAATGATGGGGTACTTTTCTTCTCGTGAGAGAAAGGCATTTTGCAGCCTGCCTCCTACTCTCAACAACCCATTTTCATCCAAGAATGAATTGAGTCTGATTAGGTGGCTTGACACACTAAGAGCTTGATTTTTAGATAACTACTATATTTCTTTGACAAAGTGAGTCCTCTGAATGGCTTTATATAGGTCAAGTCTTCCTGCATGAATCTCCCTGGCAGATAAGAAATTGAAATCTCGCTTAACGGACTTATCCTTTACTTGAGAGCGCCAACGACACAGATAAGCGAATATATTGACGATTTTGCTAATCGACGAGAAGCGGCGAAACCATTGCTCGAAGTCCGAATTAATTTCCGCCGAGAAGCAGTCAATGACACTTCGTTTTCTTAAATCCAATTCTGAAGAAAGCGAGATCTTACCATGAGGCCATTCATCCTGTGATCGCGAAAGCCAAATAGGCCCTTGCCACCACAAGGTGGATTGTTGCAACTGAGAAGGAGTCATGCCTCTTGTAGCTAGGTCAGCTGGATTGTCAGACGACTTGACATGTCGCCAGGAAGACGAGGGAAGGGTTGTAACAATCTCACTGACTCTATTTGCTACAAACGGTTTTCATTTGGAAGGGTGGCCCTGCAATCAAGCCAAGACTACCTGAAAATCTGACCAGCAATGAAGAGAAGCTGGACCTCCTTTTAGTTTATTTAAGACATAGGACACCAATCTAGTTAGGATGACTGCTCCACACAGTTCTAGTCTAGGCAGGCTGATGGTTTTGATTGGTGCGACTTTAGACTTTACCGTCAGAAGTTTGGATAATGGTGGATTGGACGATGGAATTAAAACGTAGACGCAGGCAGCATATGCACGTTCTGATGCGTCGCAAAATGCATGCAAATGCCACGATAACTGCTGCGTGGAGCCAATCCACCGAGGAATTTTGATCAACTCTAAATCGTCTAATTAGCTACGATAAGTTAACCAGCTGTTGGCGATAGTCTCCGGGACTGGATCGTCCCAGTCAATTAACAATATCCATAAATTCTGTAACAGAATTTTGCCTTTGATCACCACCGGTGATAACCAGCCAACGGGATCGTATAATTTAGCGATGTCTGAAGAAATTGAGCGCTTAGTTGGATGCCGCGTTGAAGAAAACTCAATTTTAGCAACCTGGAAACAAAATTCATCATTGACGGCGTCTCAACGAATACCTAGAGCGGCTGCAGCTTCCTGGTCCCGAAACATAGTCTCCTTTTGCTTGGAATCTCCACCACATACAGAAGGCAATAACTCAGGGTGGTTAAACGTTCACTTGCCTACTTGCAAACCTGCAGAAGACAAAATGGTCACAAGTTGATTGCACAGAGTTAGAGCTTCTTCAACAGTATCAGCGCCAGCAAAGAAATCATCAGCATAACGATTTGCTCTAATTAGATTCGTTACATCAGGGAACTTGCCTTCTTGTTCATCTGCCAGCTGGAGCATACACGCATTGGCCAGAAAGGGAGCACATGTTGCGCCGTAGGTATTAGGTTGCTGCAGATGAACTGGCCGATTTAGCAATGACAAAGTCGGCTGCAATTATAGTGTATTATGTTGGCACAAGGTGGCGCAAATGATATGACATATTGAAGTATAAATACTGCTACCTTGGTTTATGGAGTCATTTCTGTTTTGCACTTCATAGTCATCGTAAAAACAAAAAGAGAAAGTGAACAAGGAAGTAAATCAAAAACGGCTACTTTTACTATACGAATTTAAATTAGAGCACAACGCAACGGAAGCAACGAGGAATATCAACAGCGCATTTGGGCCTGATGTAGTTAGCGAACGAACCACTCGGCGGTGGTTCGAAAAATTTCGATCCGGAGATATGGACCTTGGAAATGAGCCTCGTGGACACCTAGGACCATCGATCGATAACGACGAGCTGCGTGCATTAGTGGAGTCTGACCCCCGCCAAACCATAAGGGATTTTGCCGAGAAATTAGGCGTTCACAATTCGACAGTTTGCCGCCACTTGCAACAACTTGGAAAAGTGAAAAAGTTTGACAAATGGGTTCCGCATGATCTTACCTAGCAAAACATGACGTGTCGAATGGAGATTTCAAGTTCTCTTTTCTCCCGCAACAATAAGGAACCGTTCTTGTACCGAATTGTGACCTGCGATGAAAAGTGGATTTTATACGATAATCGTCGCCGATCGGCCCAATGGCTAGATGCCGATGAAGCGGCAAGACACATGCCGAAACCAAGCCTTCATCCAAAGAAAATAATGGTAACTGTTTTGTGGTCTGTAGCTGGAGTTATCCACTATTCGTTCCTGCAACCTGGCGAAACCATCAATGCTGAGAAATACTGTGCTCAACTGGATGAAATGCATCAGAAATTGATAGTCCAACAACCTAGGCTTGTCAACAGGGATGGAGAGATACTGCTTCATGATAACGCACGACCTCATGTATCGAGAACAACGGTCCAAAAATTAAACGAGTTGTGCTATGAGACTCTTCCTCACTGTCCATGTTAACCAGACCTCTCATTAACAGATTACCATTTCTTTAAACATTTGGATTACTTTTTGACAGGAAAAAGATTTAATAATGAAGCTGCTGTCAAAAATGCCTTCGAGAAGTTTCTTCGAACCAAAAACTCGGACTTCTACAAAACTGGAATAAATGTACTTGTATCTCGTTGGGAAAAGTGTGTTGCATCTATTGGTACCTATTTTGATTAAATAAATTGTCTTTATAAAAAGTTACAGCTGTTTAAAAATTTATTACTAAATCGGCCATTTCATCTGCAGCAACCTAATAACTGTATTTAACCTGAAAGACTGAATAGGTGAATCAGGCGAGGAGCGCCATACTATTCGTTGCCAATCTCTGTCCTCTGGATGAACAAGAAACTGATGAAACATCTTGACAATGTCGCATGGAAACACCACAGAATGAAAAGATCACCTAAGCATAATTGCTAACACATCTTCTTGAAGTTTTGGACCAGGATGTAGCAACGAATTCAGCGAAACACCGTTGGTATTAGGCTGTGAGGCGTTAAATACTACTCTAATTTTGGTTGTAGTATCTCTCTTGAAAACAGGGTAATGGGGTATATAAGAGCAACGCTGAATTCTCACCTCGTCGGCTGCTACCTTTACTATATGGTTAAGTTTCTCATACTCGGCCATAAATTGTACGTAGGCTGCGTGCACGTCTGGTTGACGAGCAAAACGGCGTTCAAGTCTTTGGAGACTACCTTCCGCAAAACTTCGCAAATCGATGTTGATTGGCGTCTTCAAAAAGGGTAGGCGAACAATAAATCTTCCATCAGCGTCTCGAAAATGAGTTTGTCGGAAATGACGATAACAATCTTCTTCGTCTAGAGTCAATCGAGAGGCAGAAAGAACTTCTTTAAGTTCCCAAAAGCGTTGCAAAGATTGTTGCAGATTCTCTCGTGTGGCAAGATGACCAGCGGCTGTTACTGGACGATAACTGGTGGATGACAGGTCGTGGTTGGTGGGAATTCCTCCCTTAATAATCCATCAAAAAACTGTGTTGACAACCGCAATATGGTAGCCTGACGGTCCTTGTTGCAATCCAGACCGCAAAACGACGGCATATACCTCGGTGTCCAAGATGCAATCAACTTTCGAGATTTCGTTGAAGTGTGGATCCGCAAGTTGCAACTGATCTAATTCTGGCCAAGGAGGAAGACGTATCTCTTGTCTATTGGCGATACTAGAGACTTGAGTACCAATGCTGAAAACTCAAGTTGAAAATTAGAATCTCTCAATGATTTAAGCAAGAGTGTGACGCAGCTCTTAGCATTAATGCTAGCCACACCACCTACCCCAGTAATTGCCACGTCTACCGATTCTTTACGTAAATCTAGTAGTTGAGCAATTTGCTCTGATACAAACGACTCCTCGGCTCCAGAATCCAGAAGTGCTCGAGCTGAGATTGATTGACCGTTAGCACCTTGAAGAACAACCATCGCAGTAGCCAACATTTTTCTTTTGAAACCATGTGCAGATAATCCCATCGCTTGAACGTGCGAGGCAGAGATTCCTGGCGTGCCACTTGTAATTGAACTCGGAATGGTATCCGTAGAATGAAGTCTGGTGTGATGTTTAGCGCCACAAACCAAGCACCGACCCTTTGACACGCAGGTATCTGCAGAATGATTAGAGTTGAGGCAGTTTCTACAAAAATTGTTTGCTCGAACATGATCTGACCGTTGATCCTGTGAACATAAGGCAAATTTAGAACAAAATGCAAGGAAATGATCGTCATTACAAAGCGAACACTTCGATTTTGTTTTTACAGATCGTGACTTAATTGTATTTGTTTAAGAGGCTACATGTGTAGAAATTTTACTTATGTTCCGTTTACCAAAAAGTCCCTTAGCCGGCCTATTTGATTGAAAAGTTGGAATGACAACCTTGTTCCCTCGTTTAGAGCTGTGAGCAAACGCAACGGCTTGAGTCGTAATCAACGCCTGGATCCGTTCATCGATAAACTTACTAAGATCTTGGAGTTTCGGAAAGGGTTGAGCAGGAAAGTTACAGATATGCAAATGATAATTAAAGTTTTTTTTTTTTTTTTAATTCACTAGAAGTTGGAAATTTGAACTACTCACCGTAACGAGCTTGCTTCCAAATACAGTCTGTCAAGTAAGAGCGTGGTCGACTTCACTGACAGGTAATAAAGGATTTCGCTCTAATTCTTTCGCAAGCCGATAGAGAAAAGCTTTGTCCTTCATGCATTGTCAACAAAGATTCAGTTGTCGTTGATCTTTTGTAAGAGAATCACGTTAAATGCCATGAGTGCTAAGTACGAGTCGCGCTACGAGGCTGTGTTCCTTTGCATCCACCCGAAAGGTCCCAAAATGTCGCAATCAGCGGCTGCTAAATATACGAGAAAGTCGAAGGCATTTGTACAGAAGTGGATACAGCGATATAAAGTGGCTAAAAATGTCGATGATTTACCAGAACGTGGCTCGATAGGAAAAGTGAACAAAAAAGATGAAAAAAGAATACTGAATCTGTTTTCGCGGAATCCTGCTTTAACACTGCGGCAAGGACAAGCAAAATTAATGGCAAAAGGTTTAGATATATCCTACGAAACTATCCTAGCCCATCTTCGTACTCATCATCTGAAATGGCGCAACACAATGAAGAAGCCTCTGTTGACTGAAAAACATGTGACAAAACGACTGGCTTGGGCGCATGAGAATATTGATAGAGGTTTTAAAAATGTCATTTTTACTGATGAATGTTCTATATGGGCACGTTCTGTCCTCACGCAAGCCTGGTCAACTTCCACCAATAGGCTTGTTCAGCGGACCGTAAAACATGGAATAAAGGTGCATCTTTGGGGCTGCTTCTCAAAGCAGGGATTCGGCACTTAGCACCTCTTTACTGACAACCTAAATGCCGAGAAAATGATAAAAATCTACAAAAAGGCTTTACTGCCATCTGCCAAACGATGGTTCATCACAAAAAATGAAGATAGGATTCTGCAGGAGGACAACGATCCTAAGCACCGCAGCAAGCTCTGTACTCAGTGGAAGACTCAATCTGGCATCGTTACATTGGATTGGCCGTCGCAGTCGCCCGATGCAAACCCTATTGAAAATGTGTGGGCATATATTAAACGGAAGCTTCGTGGAAGACGCACATACACTTTGAAGCAGTTGTCTTACGAAATTCGTCGGATCTGGAGATCCTTGCCACTAGAATACGCCGTCAAATTAGTAGAAAGCATGCCTCGGAGATGCCAGGCAATTATCGACGCCGGTGGTGACTGGACACATTATTGACCGAATTGCATGATTGTTTGTAATGTGTACAATGTATATATAAATATGGAAGTTTCATCAAATAAATTTTTTTATAAATTAACATGACCACGCTCTTACTTGATAGACTGTATCTACGGAAAATGCAGTTACATTTGCTATCCGGCTCGAAGGACCAAAATGATTGTGCATGTGCTTTTTTCTTTTTCCTTTTTTTCTTTTTCCCTTTTTATTTCAATTCTGCTGGTTCAACGCCGAATTGTGCGACAACACATACACGCAGAAAGTCGCAATACAATAATTTTAAAACTACTACAATATCCGTGAAATTCGTACTTATTTACTAATGTATTTCCAACTAACACTAATGTAACTTAACTTAATTTTTCACTTAAATCTCGAAATAATTGTAAAATAAGAAGTTTTGAAGCGGCGCAAGTGTTAATTCAGAGTTCGTATACACCAGCGCGGATACGTGTGCTTGGTGGCTCGCTCAAGCAAAGACTGACCACGAGGCGCTACGTAAAATATTAATTACCTTAATCTACGGGTTTGACAAAGATTAATGCACGGACTACCGTGAGAACAAGTGTACTGCGTTACAATAGAAAAGCATACGAGACCGCGAGCGCTGCCGAAGAAATCCGAAAAGCGACGAAAAGCTCGCGAGCTCTCGAGCCCGATATCGGCTCGAACACTTGAAAAAAAAGTGAATTTCTCGGAAACTTCTTAATCGTTGTAACTAAAAAAAATTGAGGTGATTCTAGACATAAAAAGGTATACCTCCGCTAAATTTTATCAAAATGGCATTATTTTTGCGGAAATGAAAAATAAATAACGAAAAAAAAAAATTTTTTGCATTTATCTTGGATATTTGAGGTTATGAAAAAAATGAACTCAACAAAAGTTATAGATTTTTGCATGATCTACAACTTTTCTAACGAACATTTTTTATTTTGACGCCAACTTTCGCCGAAAATAGCAACAGTACAATGATAATACAATTTTTCACCTTTTTTTACCCCCCCCCCCCCCCCCCCCGAAACTACCTCGCAACTTCCTTACTGATGCTTAAATTTTTTTTTCGTTCATTATAAGCTTCTTTACCTTTTCCAATCGTTCAACTCTGAATGGCAATTTTTTTGTTGAAAAGTACAATTAATTTGGACTAATATATAAATAATCATCTGAATTAAATATAATATTAAAAAAAAATAGTGTATTGTTATAGTTTAAATTATCATCATCAAAATATTTTAGAATAAAATACACGCAACTTTCTCCATTTTGTGCATTGACTGTTTGCAGTACGTCTATTCCTCCAAGAACTTACGTCGATTGTAAACGTGCGATTGTAACACTAACACTTCGTTCAATAAGTCCCGAGACTAACCCAGAGATGGTGCTAGTAGTACCAAACTGGCCACGTTTCCATAGAGTGCGAACCTTTACATGAAACGTGTAAAAATTTCACGTCGATCGGATCACAGACAGCAGAGTTATCGAGGTTAGAGTAAAGTCACTTTGTAATTTGTTTGAAAAATGGAAAAAAGCGAGTTTCGCATGTTGATGAAACATTGTTTTTTAATGGGTAAAAACACCGTAGAAGCCCAGCAATGACTTAAAAAACATTACCCGGACTCCTCTCAATCCAAACCAACGATTTGTCGTTGGTATGCTGAGTTTAAACGTGGTCGTACGGACACAAACGATGCCGAACGTTCGGGTAGGCCATTGGAAGCCGTTACACAGGAAAATGTGAGTGAAGTGTTAAAAATTGTAATGAAAAATCGCAAAGTAAAGGTCCGTAAGATTGCAGAAATGACACAGATATCATCTGAAAGTGTATTTACAATCCTTCATGAAAAATTGAGCATGAAAAAGGTTTTTTCCAAGTGGGTGCCACGATTGCTTTCAGTGGAACAAAAACAGCAACGAGTCGACGATTCGGAGAGCTGTTTATCGCTATTTACTCGGAATAAAAAGGATTTCCTGCGTCGATACGTGACCATGGATGAAACATGGATACATCATTTTACTCTGGAGTCGAATCGGCAATCATCTGAGTGGCGCATGGCTGGCGAAAGCCGCCCAAAGCGTCCAAAAACGCAGCAGTCTGCTGGCAAAGTCATGGCATCTGTTTTTTGGGATACACATGGCGTGATTTTCATTGACTACCTGGAAAAAGGTAAATCGATCAACAGTGATTATTATATTGACTTGTTGGTACGTTTGAAGGAGGAGATCGCAGCAAAACGACCGCACATGAAGAAGAAAAAAATCCTTTTTCACCAAGACAATGCACCATGCCACAAGTCCATGAAAACAATGGCAAAATTGAACGAATTGGGCTTTAATTTGCTTCCCCACCCCCCGTATTCGCCAGATTTAGCCCCTAGCGACTACTGGCTCTTTGCTGATCTCAAAAAAATGCTCCAGGGAAAAAAATTTGGCTCGAATGAGGAGGTCGTTGCCGAAACTGAAGCCTATTTTGAAGCAAAGGATAAATCCTTCTATAAACATGGTATAGAAATGTTGGAAAGGCGTTGGAAAGATTGTATCACTCTAAAAGGAGATTATATTAATAAATAAAAATGATTTTTGAAAAAAAATGTTGTTTTTGTTGTTAGTCTCGGGACTTATTGAACAATGTGTTATATGAATGCAAGATTTCCTATCATTTGACTGCTGCAAAATATGATGGCGTAGTTTATGAGTATCTCTTCTGGTCAAAATTTTGCTAGGGAAAATACTTTTGTATAAAATAAAAGTCATTTGATCAACATGTAAAGTTGTAAATTAAGAATTTTTAATTAAAAAAATTATTCAAATTAATAAATAACAAATTACCTGAGTCATCACCTTAAGTTATCTTGATCTAATATCTTTGTATCTTTAATGGAACCAATTCTAATTAAGGAATGCGAATAGTATGACATGTAACAACATCAATAGCAACAACTCTTCTACTTCCAGATTTTAAAATTTCTTTATAATAAATTGCTCTCATTGTCAGATAGATGATATTAGTGTCCTTGTTAAATGTCAATGATCAAATCTGTTATATTTTGGCTTTCATTCATAGTACCTCTTATTTTCGATGAATCTCCGCTTGCCAATTACTTCCAGACCTAAAAAATCAATACATTGTACGATTAATAATAAATAAATAATAAACATTTTGTTGTATGATATAATTGAATAATTGTGCTCTATCATACTATGATCAGAAAGTAAAACCAATTTTCAATTTAAATTTCGCGAGTTTATCAATTTGACGAAACTTTTTTTTTAAGTTGGTAGGACTGTGAGAGACATCTGTGTCAAATTTCATGTTAATATATGCATTAGTTTGCAAGTGACGCTCGTTTTTGTGAACATTATAAAGTGATTTCGGCGATTTTTATAATGTCAGATTTTAGTGAGTAAAGAAGTTGCATTAAATTTTGTCTTCGGAATGAAATTTCTTGTGCAGAAAGGTTCAGAATGTTGCAGAAGGCCTTAGGTAAGCAGACTTTATCGAAAAGAACTGTTTACAAGTGGTACAAACAGTTCAAAGAAGGCAGAGACAGCGTCGAAAACAAAGAGCGTTCAGGACGGCCATTGACATCAATTGATGAGAAACATCAAAGAAATCAAAAACCTTGTGCTCAAAGATCGTCGGTTAACAATACAAGTCAACATTTGATCTACGAAAAAATACTAAAAAGAAACTAGTCCTACTAAGGTTTTTAGGGTTGCTGATTAAAATGAGTAAGTTGGTTAACCTCCATCACATTAGGTTCAAGGTTATTTGAAGATCGAATAACGTATTCGGCGACTAAAAAATCTGAAAAAATTCATGCACATGTCTTCAAAGTCCCTAAATACGAATCTTTAGTTTGTTTAACCCCGCGATCTTTTCTAGAGGTCCCTTAAAGTCATTTCAAGGACATTTTAAAGTTATTTTTGAATAAAACAGTCAAAAACCGTTAAGAAAATCTGAAAAAAACTAATATATATATTTTTTGGTCGCCAAGTCCAAACACGAGGTTGGCTAACCACCATCACGTTAGGTTCATTGTCATTTGATGGTCAAGTAACGAAATCACCGACGAAAAAATCTGAAAAAAATCATGTACATGTCTTCGAGGTCTCCAAATGCAAATACATAGTTTATTTAATCTCGTGATCACTTCCAGAAGTCTTTTAAGGTCATTTTAAGGTGATTTCTCAGTCAAACAGTTACAAACCGTTAAAAAAGTCTGAAAAAATTAATATATATGTTTTTTGGTCGCCAAGTCCATATACGAGGTTCGCTAACCTCAGTCACGTCAGGTTCAAGGTCATTTAAAGGCCAAGTAGCGAAATAACCGTCGAAAAGATCTAAAAAATTTCATATACTGTTTTTCTAGATCGCTTTTGGAATAAAAAATGAGAGAGTTACTCCAAACAAGGACGCTTTTGTTTCTCATTAAATGATCTTCGGTTTCCTTTTCTTTTATAGCATTTACTTTAATCTCGCTTTAGATTGCAGCAGTAGTTTGCCGACATATTTTTTTTATAAACTCCTTGATATCTCTTTTTAAACTCGCTCAAGTCCTGGTGCATTCATTTTTCTTGTTCTTCACTAAAAACTCCTAGATTTTCTGGGTACCAATCAAGATAAGAGTGGAGAATATGCAGTTTCAAACTCATTAAACATCCCATTTCTTTGTAATTTTGGACCAGATTTGCAACGATGTTTACGTGATCAGGGTCTTTGCGATTTCGGAAGAACTTTGTTGTTATTTCTAAAAACTTTGCCAAGCTGCTTTCTCTTTGTCATTCATTTTTTTCTCAAATGCATCATTTTTCAGGAGGTCTCTTATCTGTGGTCCAGTAAAGATACCCTCTTTTATTTTTGCTTCAGAAAGCTTAAGTACTACTAGGAAAATATGCATGAAAGCAAGACTTTCATTTCGGCCATGGTCTTGGCGAGCTGCTTTACTATACCTAATTTATAATGTTGAAGTTTGCAACGTTGGACTCCAACGAAAAATCAAAATTTTTCATATTAGTTTTTTCTCAATAAAATGGATATGAAATGTACAAATATGGAGTAAAATTGATCATTAACATTAACTTTAGCAAATTCAACCCCCTAAAATACCCTTAAAAATGAATGAAAAAAAATCAACTATTACAACCGTTTTTTATGAATTAAAAAAAAAAACAGTATGATGAAAAATATATAAAACCCTAAAAACCGTATACAAAAAAAAAAATTTGTCAACCCTTTCCGGAAATAATTTTAGAGGGGGATAAAAAGTCAAAATAATTTTAGAGGGGGATAAAAAGTCAAACAGTTTTCATAATACCGTTGGCACGAAAATAATACGTGTATATGATTTCTTGGCACATAATAATCCTATAAAAAAATTAGCATTGAAAAAACGGCTCCGGAACTCACCCTTCGGGGGGATGAAAGGTTTCAACATAAAAGAAATTCCAACATCTTTTCTAATAACGCTGGCAAAAAAAAAAAAAAATGTATATGATTTCTCGGTACATAGGAAATCTACGGAAAAATTGGCGCCAACGAAAGCAGTCCGGAACTTAACATCAAGGGAAATGTGAAGTCACAATTTTTTGAAAAATATCTAACAACTCTCCTAATACAGTTAGCACGGAAATAATTACTGTATACAATTTCTTGAAACATAAGAAACCTATACAAAAATCAGCATTAAAAAAACGGCTCCGGAACTTACCATTCATGGGGGTAAAGAGTCAAAATTTACGAAAAAAAAATCTAAAAACTTTCCTAATACAAATGGCATAAAAATAGAAAGCGTATATAATGTATTGGAACGTAAAAAGGCAAAAAAAAAAATAACGTAAGAAAAACCGCCCCGCAACTTACCCTTCAGGGGGGTGAAATGTCAAGATTTACGAAATAATCATAAAACTTCCCTAATACGGTTGGCAAAAAATAAGAAGTGTGTATGATTTCTTGTAAACTAAGAAATCTATAAAAAAATTAGCGTAAAAAAGCGCTCCGGAACTTACCCTTCAGGAGGATGAAAAGATAAAACTTACAAATAAACAATCTAACAACTTTCCTAATACCGTTAGCACAAAAATAAGAAGCGTATATGATTACTTGGCACATAACAATCCTATAAAGAAATTGGAGTTGAAAAAACGGCTCCGGAACTTACCGTTTAGGGGGATGAAAAGTCAAAATTCACGAAAAAGAGATCTGACAACTTTTCTAACACCGTTGGCACAAAAATGAAAAGCGTATGTGATTCCTTGGCACATAACAATCCTACAAAAAAAATAGCGTTAAATAAACGGCTCCGAAACTTACGGTTCAGGGGAATGAAAAAAAAAAATTTACGAAAACAAATCTGACAACATACCTAATACCGTTGGCACAGAAATAATAAGCAGATACGATTGCTTGGCACATACCAATCCTATAAAAAAATTTGGCGTTAAAGGAACGGCTCCGGGACTAACCCTACAAGAGAATTAAAAGTCAAAATTTATGAAAAAAAAATCTGACAACTTTCCTAATACAGTTGGCACAAAAATGAAATGCGTAAAAGATCCCTTGGCACATAACAATCATATAAAAAAATTAGCGTGAAAAAAACGGCTCTGAAACTTACAGTTCAGAGGAATGAAAAGCCCAATTTTACGAAAACAAATCTGACAACTTTCCTAATACCGTTGACACAAAAACAAAAGAAGTACATAATTCCTTAGAACATAACAATCCTATAAAATAATTAGCGTTAAATAAACGGGCCCAGAACTTACGGTTCAGGGGGATGAGAAGTCAAAATTTACGAAAAAAAGTTCTGACAACTTTCCTAATACCGTTAGAAAAAAAATAAAAAGCGTATATAATTTATTGGCACATAACAATCCTATACAAAAATTATCGTTAAAAAAACGGCTCCAGAACTTACCGTTCAAGGGGATAAAAAGACAAAATTAACAAAAAAGAAATCTGACAACTTTCCTAATACCGTTAGCAAGAAAATAAGTAACGCACATGGGTACTTGGCACGTAACGATCCTATGAAAAAATTGGCGTTGAAAAAATGGCTCAGGAACTTACCCTCCAGAGGAATGAAAAGTCAAAATTTACGAAAAAAAAAAATGTGACAACTTTCCTAATATAGCTGGCACAAAAATAATAAGCGTATATAATTCCTTGGCACATGAAAATCCTAAAAAAAAAAAATTGGCGTTAAAAGAACGGCTCCGGAACGTACAGTTTATGGGGATGAAAAGACAAAAATTACAACAAAAAAATCTGACAACTTTCCTAATACCGTTAGGACCAGAATAGAAAACGTATATGATTACTTGGCACATAACAATCCAATTGTAGAATTGGCGTTGAAAAAACGGCTCCGGAACCTACCCTTCAAGAGGATAAAAAATCGAAATTTACGAAAAAAAAATCTGACCACTTTCCTAATACCGTTGACACCAGAATAGAATGCGTATATAATTACTTGGCACATAACGATCCTATTAAAGAATTGGCGTTTAAAAAACGGCTCCGGAACTAACCCTTCGAGGGGATAAAAACTCAAAATTTACGAAAAAAAAAAACTGACAACTTTCCTAATACAGTTGGCACAAAAACAAACAGCGTTTATGATACTTAAGCACATAACAATCCAATAAAAAAATTAGCGTTAAAGAAACGGCTCCGGAACTTATCCTACAGGGGGATGAAATGTAAAAATTTACGAAAAAAAATTCTAAAAACTTTCCTAATAAAATTAGAACATAAATCAATAGCATATATGATTACTTGGCACATAACGATCCCCTAAAAAAATTGGCTTTGAAAAGACAGCTCTGAAACTTACGGTTCAAGGGGATGAAAAGCCAAAATTTACGAAAGAAAAACATGACAACTTTCCTAATACCGTTGGCGAAGAAATAAGAAGCGTATATTAATACTTGGCACATTAAGAACCTATAAGAAAATTGGCCTTAAAAAAAACGGCTCCGAAACTTACCCTGCAGGGGGATGATATGTCAAAATTTACGAAAAAAAAGCTGACAACTTTCCTAATAAAGTAGGAGCTAAAATCAATAGCGTATAAGATTACTTAGCACATAATGATCCCATACAAAAATTGGCGTTAAGAAAACGGCTCCGGAACTTATCCTACAGAGGGATGAAATGTCAAAATTTACGAAAAAAGATTCTGAAAACTTTCCTAATAACGTTGGCACATAAACAAATAGCATATATGATTACTTGACACATAACGATCCCCTAAAAAAATTGGCGTTGAAAAAGCGGCACCGGAACTTACCCTTCAAGGGGATGAAAACTCAAAATTTACGAAAAGAAAATCTGACAACGTTACTAATACCGTTAGCACAAAAACAACAAGCGTTTATGATTTCTTGGTACATAAAAATCCAATAAAAAAATTGGCGGTAAAAACACGGTACCGGAACTTACCCTACAGGGGGATGAAATGTCAAAATTTACGAAAAAAAATCTGACAACTTGCCTCATACTGTTGGCACAAAAACAAAAAGCGTATATGATTCCTTGGCACACAGCAATTTAATAAAATTTGGCGTTAAGAAAACGGCTACGGAACTTATCCTAAAGGGGGATGAAAAGTCAAAATTTACGAAAACAAAATATGACAACTTTCCTAACACCGTTGGCATAAAAATAAAAAGCGTGTATGATTACTTGGCACATAACAATCCTATGAAAAATTGGCGTTAAAAAAACGGCTCCGGAACTGACAACCCAAAGAGATGAAAAGTCAAAATTTACGAAAAAAGAATCTGACAACTTTTCTAGAACCGTTGGCAAAAAAACAAAGAACGTATGAAATTCCCCTGCACATAACAATCCAATAAAAAAATTGGTGTTAAAAAGACGGCTCCGGAACTTACCCTTCAAGGGGATGAAAAGTCAAAATTCACGAAAAAAAAATCTGACAACTTTCCTAATACCGTTGGCACAAAAATAAATTGCGTATATGATTACTTGGCACATAACCATACCAAAAAAAAATTGAAGTTGAACAAACGGCTCCGGAACTTACCCTTCAAGGGGATGAAATGTCAAAATTTACGAAAACAAAATATGACAACTTTCCTAATACCGTTGGCACAAAAATAGAAAGTGTATATGATTCCTTGGCACATGAAAATCCTATAGAAAAAATGGCGTTAAAAAAAAGGCTCCAGAACTTACCGTTCAGAGGGATGAAAAGTCAAAATTTACGAATAAAAAATCAGACAACTTTCCTAATACCGTTGGCACAAAAACAAAAAGCGTATATGATTCCTTGGCACATAGCAATCCAATAAAAAAATTGGCGTTTAAAAAACGGCTCTGGTACTTACCCTACAGAGGGATGGTAAGTCAAAATTTACGAAAAAAAAATCTGACAATTTTCCTAATACCGTTGGCATAAAAATATAAAGCGTATATGATTACTTGGCACAGTACAAACCAATAAAAAAATTTTCTTTAAACGTATTTATCCACAGAATTCTAATTTGCTGAACACGATGTGTATTCCTCAAGAAATTCTAATTGGGTATTGATTTTTGTACGCATTTTTGATTTTGTCGATTACTGCGACATCTATCACGAACCTAAAAAATGTTCCGTACAAAATTTCCATATTTTTCGACGCTGAATCAGAATCTGCAATATAAAATTGGGGTACCCAGTTCAGATTTTTAAGTTGAAACCGCTCCATACGGGGGGTTAGAGGGGGGGGGGGGAGGTCGATTGTAATGTCATTGCATGTACCCTATCCAGATTAACAAATTTTTCTGTTTTACCTTTTCATATGCGTAGTTGTTGAGATATTCGCATCGATATATTAAAACTGCCGATTACAGCGCTATCTGTCACGCAACGAAAAAAATGTTCTCGACAAAACTTTCATATTTTTCGACGCAAAATTAGAATCTGTAATAAAAAATTGGGATTTTCATATAAAAATTGCGATTTTACCCCCAAATAACCTTCAAATTTGACCTCAAGGTTCACGTCAAGGTCAGCGTTAAATGACTTTCTTCAACTCCTACAACTTTTGTCTGAACATTTTTTTATATAATTATCTCCCTTTGAAGTTATTTCGACCGATAGATTAAAACGGACCACCCTGTATATAAATTAATTTTAGATAATAATTTTTATTTAACACAAAATATATATATATAATTAAAGAAAAAGAAAACTCATCCAAATTAATTTGTATATTTAATCACAGCAGATTTTATTTTTTTCAAAAATAAATAAAAAATAAAAAATAAATAAATTTTGAAATTAAAGAATAAATGAATAAAATGTCACAAATAAATAAATTAATAAAAAAACAAGAAACATATTTACATTATGGAATGGTGGTAAACCTGAATCCAGTTGAACCGATAGTCAACTTGGAGAAAAAAAGAAAGAAATAGCAAACGATATATAATATTAATAATTAATAATATATAATAATAAATAAATAATCAAATTAAGAGTAATATTAACCCCTTAACGCACAGTTTTTTTGAAAGCCTGTTTAGCGCGCTCGAATCAACTCGAGCGTACAAGTTAAGGGGTTAAATAATATATTATATATCAAGTACTCACAATAATTATATTTTTGAATACCATTTGCGCGGAATATGTACGTATTTCTTATAATATAATGTTTGTCATGTATATATATGTACAGTTACATATATGTTTTCAGCCTACTAACCCGTAATGAGACTCTTACCTACAAAGCATCCTCAGCACGTAAATGGTTTCCATACGCGCAAGTGTATTAACATTTTTCTATACGTCCTCCTAGGCTGTATAGACATTCTATATGTCCTACTAGAACGTATACAATCTTACACGTCCTAGGAGAAAAAACATAAACAGCGCCACTGCTATATATGTGCCGCTTAGTATAGCCTATCATGTGAGTCTTTGTCCGGACTTATATTTTTGGAACGCATTGTACGACTTATGTATGTTGAGCGAAGGAGAGAGAACGAGACAGCGACATAAGCGCGCACACCTTTGCTCCCGCGTGACCATCCTATCTCTGTCTCACTCTCTCCTTTGCTTAACATACATAAGTCAACATTCAAGCAACTACAGGGGCTATGCTTTTCTTCTATTTTCATTCAGTGTAGTGTATCGTTGTGCCAGTAATGTTCGTTCTTAATGTGTGATGCGAACATAAACCTATTTACTATTTTAATTTTATGATTTATATTTATATTTATAATTTATATTTATATTTACATTCTGTTGTCTGTCACTTTTTGATACTACATGTACATGTGCATACGCGTGCCTGTACAAAACGCGTATGTGCTAGCAGACGATATCTATAGTTTACGAATTGTCAGCATAGGTTCTAAATTGCATTTCATTAATATACAACAAAATAAAACTAATTATTGTTTAATAAGTAAGAATCTTAGTACGGGTTACAAGGCTGAAAAATTTTTTAAACACCATGAATGAACCTCGCGTCATTACAGCTTTCGGCTCATATTTCGCGGATGGATAGTAGAGCCGCGGTCGCGAGCGCAGCGAGCGACTAAGGCATTTCCAAGGAGAGCTCTAATGACGCGAGGCTCGCTTAAGGTACATAAATAACTAATAGATATTACTGTTTGTTTAACGATGATAAAATATAAGATAATAAAATTTGCAATAGTTTTGTGAAAAATTAAAAATAAATTTATTCTACTGATTATAAGTTTGCAAAGAGACAATAGAAAAGAATAAAATATAAAATAAAATTTTAAAATTACAAGTATCTTAAAGACGCGCAGACAATTTAGAAAAAATAAACAATTTTTTTAAATAATTAATAATTTTTTAGAAATAAGAGAAAATATTATTTTTTTCTTGTATTATAACGGATACAAACTTCAGCAATATTCATAAATAAAAATATTAAATTAAGACCTACTTACGTAAATTTTATATTAGCTGCAAATTATATATTCAGATGTACGCCAACTGTTTATCTGTTACTCGTATTTGAATCACTATTGCGCTTTTATTATTCAACAACACGGAAATGTTAATTTTATTTTACTTACGAAAATTCATATCTATACTACGGTGTTTACACTTCAAGCTATCGCCTTACACTGAACGGGTCACGTGGTAAGCTTCTATATATTATACTAGCCGGCATATTATCCCACTACGCGTTAAATAAACTACAGCGCCGATACTACAATACATGAATAATGGAAACGTTCAAAATACTTTGTTAACAAACGCTCGAAATACTGTGTTTGAGGTCAAGGTCATTAACAAGGTCTTACGACCCCTTTTGTTCTGAACATTTTTCGTCTACACTTTTTTTTTTCTAAGCTGAATAATTTAATTGTTATTTGGATCTATAGATTAAAATAACTTACCCTCTATGAGGTCCGTTGTAGTGGTTGTGTATTATTTAATATATTTGCGTTAGTTTTTTGCTCATTGATAGGTGTCGAGAATGTCGAAGGTGCACTACTATCCGCTCTTAAATTAAAACTATCGGTGATTGCCGAATAGATGATTTTATTATTTACTTGTTGGTAGATCCAGATGAAGGAACTGCTTCGAGCTAATCAGTGTCGTGACTCAAGATGGTACATCCAAGGACTTTCTGGCTGGATTTTCGTAGCAACACAAACGGCTTAAAGTAGTCTAACGCTTGTTCACCATATCTCTCTCTCATTCAACAGCACGTCATAATAAAATGTTAGGCAATATTCAAAATACATAAAATAACTAATGATACTATCAAACAGAATTACGGTATTTGCTCTTACCTAACAAGCTTCCACATTTTACAGCCAATCACAGCGAAGTGCAGGGAATTATTGAATTCAACATGGCAAATCATAGAATAAAAAGATTGCGTTTTATATTATTTTCAGGACCGTTGATCTGCCCTAATCTGTCTCTCGACTTCCGCTCAATAGTATTTCACGTGTTGATTTTGATCGGAGTACATCTACCACACTCTCCTCAAAGCTGTATATCATCTTCGTCTTTTTCTGAGTATACTCTGCGAGCACCGTTCTCCGTCCGCATTAGAATAAACATTATCTTTGTCCGTGCTCGTTTTCGCTTTACTCGTTTCCTGTTTGTCGTTCTCTAGTATTTTCTCTTATCTTTTCTAAAACCTCTTTTTCATTCCATCCCGCGTTCATTTTGGCTTGCAGCACAACTGCACTGCTTTAACAGCTGTGTTGCAAACGAATAAAATATTACAATAGAAGTATTTAAAAATTAAAAGAAGATAATATTATAAATACGTCTTAGCTCAAAGTGGAGCGCGAGAATGTAAATAAAGTCGTGCGTCATACCAGGAATTTTCGAAACAATAAGAATTCCTTTCTTCGATTCAAACCAAGAAAATAAACAAAACGCGAGTATAAATGTACGATTATTGTAAGATTGTAAATGAATTTAAAAACAAATTGTAAAATTGCGTGTGATATTTATTAATAAACATTATATATTTTTATAAAATATTGTTGTAAAAAAAGATTTGTAAATTTAATTTAATTTGTAAATAGGACAAAGATGAAATGAAACCGTTTAAAATAAAAAATTTTCTGGGATTAGCTTGCAGGCTTAAACCTGCTGTTTGGTGCACAGGTTCGCTCATGGTCTAGACGCCATCACGTGCATGGTAGCGAAAAAGCGTTACCCGAGACGTGCGCCTATTGCTCGGAAAGCTCGAGATTTCAAAGAGGCATAGGCACGAGCACGAAAAAAGTTTTCGACTCGTGGCTAGCCTCACGGTGAAGCAGGCTATAGGACTTGCAAGCTAGCGCAAGTAGTGAAAAATTCCTGTAGTTGCGGGAAGGATACGCTGCGTACTTGAGCGCAAATAGAGCCATAGTGGAGGAGAACCCTTTGACGTGAAGGGCCAGCAACAACTCGTTATTGTTCTTTTATCGTTGCGTATCTTTTAAAAATTTAATATTCTATATTTCAGTTGTAAAAAATTTTTTTTATATTACCATCAAATATTAATTTATCAAAATTCATCTTCATTTATCCGTATATTATTATTTTTTATTTTTATTTTTATTTTTTATTGTCAATTTAATCAAAAGATAATTTAGTTTGAATTTATTATTTCTTATTATATAGTAGAATTTAGTTTAAATTTAATTTATTTCACACCATTTATTATTTAAAAATTGTTTATTTATCTCGGTTGGAAAAATGGCCATCGAGTTTTATATAATTTTCGTTTTTTAAATAGAATAAATTATTTTTATTTTTATTTTTCTTATTTAAAATTAATAACTTTCTTTTGTTTTACTCATTTTTTATTTTGGATCTGGTTTAGTAAGTAACGAGCTGTAAATTACCCTGATCTCTTGGGCTCCTTTGCACCTGGTACAAACTTCGCTGACTAATATTCCCACTCTGCTCTTTCTTGTGGATGATCTGTCCTTGCTGCGTCATGCTTATGCTTATATTCGCAGCTGATGGTGCGCCAACGATGTGCCTACTAATAATGTGGTAATGCTTATCCTGCTGTTGATCAAAGTTGTCGTTATGATTGTCACCGTTGTCATCTTCACTACGACTGTTGCTAGTACACTTCAATCTTCCGCTCAAAATCGTTTCTCTTATCCTCTCCATGATAAACTCCTTTTCAACGGTTTTTCTACCTCTTGATACATCTCGCACTATGCAACGATTTTTTGTATTTTCTGCTACGCTGGACGGCCTCTTTTCAACACTATTTCTTGGCAAGACGTCGCATCTTAAATAAAATTATTTTTTGCCACTACCGTTTAGTTTTTCCCAAAAAAAAAAATCGTCTAAAAAGAATATTTTAAAATAGTGCATAAATCTAAATTTTTTTCTTCATGAAACAAAATTTGAATCTTTGAAAAAATGGTATCAAAATAATTTTATTTTATCATAAAATATTATACTTAAAATAAAATAGAAAAAAATAAATTATATTATTATTTAAGGGATCATTCTACTTTGACACTTTCAAAAAATCGAAGTTTCTGTTTTTTGCTTTATTCGAAAGTAAATATATTTAAAAATATTGTGTGAAAATTTCAGAAAGATTGGAGCATTCTAACTCTACTTGTCCATTCCTTTTAACTTGCTACCTGAGCGCGCTCATTCACTCTAGCCGCTGCGTCTGCCAAGGCAGGTGTACGGCTGACCTTTCCCTCCCCCCTTCCCTTATTTTTACGTACAGATGCCACTTATTATAATCCCTGCCTAGTGTTAACTGTATATAGATTTCTCTTCAATCGATGCTGTACTGCTGCTCTAGCGTCGTTATGAATTCAGTCTTGTTTTGAAACTTGAATTAGCAGCATCTCAAATACATTCACGATGGAGAAAAAATCGCACAACTTAAAAAGTCCGTGAAGAGACATCCCAGTTCGAAAGCTATGAAGCGGAGGTTTCGTAGTAATCAACTGATTTTCAAGAGACCTTTTAAACGGCTTTTACCACAAAATTTCTACTGACTTTAAACCGCAACATTCCTATTGCCCAACCGAAGAGTACAGGATTTAACGAGAGGTGATTTGCTCGAAACATGTCTTGGAGACAACACCCAGAACAACAATGAAAGCTACAACAAATGCGTCTGGACTATTGCACCAAAACACAGTGCGGAACAAACGCAACAGAAATTACGTGTCACGTTGCAGCCTGCTTTTTTAATGAAGAGTAAAAATCCGTATTAAAATTAATGAATGTGATCGGCCAATGCGCTCAGTTTTTTGTCGAGGCGCGCGATGTCCAACGCACAAGCACATCAAACAAGCATGCATCGGAAGCTTCTAAAGAGAGCATAATAAAGCGTAAAAAAGCTAAATTGAAAGAGATTGAGTTCCTTTTTTGTCGAAACAACTTTTTTACATCACTTGTTGAAAAAATCTCAGAAAATACTGAGCCGATACTTATGAAATTTTAACCGCATATTCTATACACATACTGCTATATTTCCGTAGCACAATTATTGCAAAATTTGAATTTTTACTATATTTTTTTGCAAAAAACAATGAAAAAGTACCCCCTTTTTTATTATTATTTTTTTTTCACTATAATTTTTTTTCTTTTGCATATAAATGAATAATTCTGCTACAGGATATAGCCACAGTTATACTAAACTTAAAACAATTTGATTTTTCTGTTTCAGATGATTCGTCTTCGAGATTTTATCAACAGCGCACACCTACCTGCTTTTTGAGGAGTCCTGTGCAGCTGCCGTTTTCGTACATAAAAAGTGTTCGGAATGAATCAAAAAAAATTTTTTTTTATTATTTAAGACAAATTTTATTAAGCCTTTCAAGTTTTGGATCAATAAATATAATTGTATTCTCAAAAAAATTCTTAAAAATTGCTTTTTTTCTATGTGTCCAAAATAAAATGATCCCCTAACACTCGCTCTCTGCTTAATTTGGCCTTCTATTATTATTATTAAATATTAAATAATTATATCTATTATTATTGAATTGTTTTCCAGAAATTTAATTTTCAAATATATATATATATATATTTATTTATTTATAAAATTATGAATTTCATTTACTTAAATAATTTTCAAAAAATATTCAACGAGAAATAAAATAATATTACTTCACATTTGTTTACTTAAATATGAAAATTAATGACTTAAGTGTAAGAATGTAGAAAAAAAATCGAAAGAATGAAAAAAAAAAGAATTTTTCTTTTTAATATACTAATTTTTTTCTTATTGATAAAGAAAGATTTGCAAAAAAAAAGTAAAGTTTAATGAGTTTGTTTCTTTTTTAAGAAAAACGGAACGAATTTATTACTGAAGTAAATGTCATAATTATTTTTTATATCTATGCAACTCTGACAATAAATTATTATATTAAAAAAATAATATAAAAGAAAAAACACAAAAAAATTTATCGACATAAAAAAATAAGTTAATGAGTATTTATATCAATAATAAAAAAGTAGAAAATAAAACTGAAATTAATAATTTCTTTAAATAATAAGTAATAAAAGACGTATTTCTTATAAAAAAATTGCTCGTTTTTCGGTAAATGATGAAATGTAATGGACAAATATTCTTCGTTCATTAAAAATATAACAAAATAAAATATTAAATAACAATAATCGTGTCAACGAAACGACATAGCGACAGCTAAACACATAATCCAAACGGCTACTTCGCGACAGTCGAAGTACAAAGGAAAAGTATCGTAGAGGCCAATGCAAATATGATGAAGGTGAAACGAAAGAGGAGAAAATTAAACAAACTGCTCGTGAACACGAATTGTGGAATGCAGAAGAGGTAAACGTTGAAGTAAGAAAAGAAATTAATAATGAATTGCTGTCAAAAGTGAAACACAATCGTATAATAATTTATAAAGTGTTCTCAAAATATTAAATTATTTATTATTATTTTTTTTTTTTTCACTAATTTCTTGCTTAACATTTAATAAACAACTTTTTTTGTCATCTTATTGTATGTAATCTTTCAAAAGTTTTATTAATCTGCAACTTTCTGGACGAATACAGTTTTCTACATTATTTGAAACTTGTGAAATTACAACAATTAATTTTATATTAATTAAAAATTAATTTTACATCAATTGATTATTATGAGATCTTATTTCAAAAGTTTGTTATGTTCAACTTATTGCTTTGACTGTTAAGAATTTATTTTGTGATTTTAATTTAAATAATATTATTAGCAACTGCTTTAATGTAGCTAATTAATTTAATTATATAAATTATGTATGTAAATCGTTGTTTAAATAACGTTTTTCAGATCTTCTTATATATATATCAGCATAAAAAAACTATATTTTTTGCTAAAAGTAGTATAATTCATGATAAAAGCGGCAAGGATAATTTCTATATTAATAACCTAATATCTTGACACTTATAATGCTTTTATATTTTAATTTTCATCTCACGCATCCTCATGAAGATTAAAGCTACGATAATATTTTTACATGAAATGAATAATATAAAAGAAATTTTAAAGTAAACTGAAACGTTGCTATTATATCCATCATATTCACATATTGGTATAATCCGCTTTACTTTCCTGTATCTCGTCTTTTGATCTTTAGGAGATAATCAACTTAAGTAAGGAATGAAAAATGGAGAAAAAAAATCGACACGCCTATTCGTACAACACGTCGACACTCAACGTATCCCCATCGCCGAGGTTTCTGATTGAATCTCCCCGGGGAAATTCTCCGCCCAGTCGAAAAGTTCGCAATGGTGATACTTTCATTTGCCGTTCGATATTAAATAATCCTTGTATAAAGTAAATCCTAATAGTGGATACTAAGGCGGTTTGGTTTTCGCAACTTTTTTTCAATTGCCAGGATATGAAACAAACTGTGGATATTATCATCTTTTATCGTAACATTTTCACGATTCGTTATTATATACATATTCGTTATATAAGCTTTTTAACAACATTTATAAAAATATCAAAAAGATATTTTAACGATTTTGAAAAAAAATGATAATTTTATGTGATTTTAAATTTATAAAAAATTAATATTTTCATGAAAATTTCAAAAGTACTCTTTAGTTATTTCATCAAAATTTTTATAATTAAATAATTTTTTTACAAAATAATATATGATAGAATTTAAATTATATTAATTATCATTGATTTCAATTTTATTTTTTATCTAATTTTATTATATGCTTTTATTTAGTTAAACTTTTTGAGATGATGAGCTATGGCAATAAAATAAATAAATATATCGTTATAAAAAAATAAAATTTGTTTTGTACTTCCACATTCAAGAAGATAACAATTAGTTTTAATAATATACTTAAAATGTATGTAAACTATATGTAACTGTAAATGTATGTAAGTTTAATAAAGTGTATGAAATTTCAACAATGGTTTAAGCAGTTATTTTATAAATTTTATTTTAACAATTATTTAAGAATACTATAGAATATTTGTTTAAAAAATAAGTGCAGTCATATTTTAAATAAAAAATAATCTTGTTTTAAAAATTAATAGCAAATGTTTTAAAGTGACGTTATAAGATTTCATGAATATTATTTGAAAGCTACAATTATATAATATATACAATAATACATCAAATATTTTATTACTTTCTAATATTTTTGAAGTTAAAATTTTTTTTTTTATTTCTGTATACGACACAATCAAAATGATTTATTATAAAATGATTAAAAATTCTTTTGTAAAATTATAATTAAAACAAATTTAATAAGCTTATTTTGTAGATTTTGATTGTCTATCGTGCTATTTTTCTGTATTTTATAAAAATATAGGTATTCAATTTAAATAATAATTTCTTAAATTTACAAAGAAGTCGAAGATTTTATCAAAAAGTTATATAAAGTTGCCTCATGAATGTTCATGAATTTTTAAGTTTTTCTAAATTAAATTTAGGAAATTATTTAAAAAAATATTCAAACAAGTAACTCGATGAAACAGAATGTATAGCTGAATTCTAAACAAAATTAAAAATTAACCAGAATAATAAATAATTTACTAAATTAAATGTTTATAAGAAAATTAATAATTATAAAACGTAATTTATAACTTTATAACTCAATAACTTGAAAAATTGCAAGTTGTTAATTTTAGGCATTAAAATTTTTCTTGCTTTTATTACAAATTAGCAACATCACCGATTAAAAATAAGCAGTGACTTTGCACTTCCATTTTCACCGTATATATACATACATAGATGTATATATGTATACTGACATATGGCCATTCATGCGACTAACAGACCTAACCAATGGTGTTTAATTCGAGCTACTGTTCTGCACCCCCGACAGAAACAATTATCAGGATGCACGACTTAATTGTGCGTCCCTTGTCGAGGGGTTTTTTTTAATATATTCTGATATCTGATAAAACGGTGCGGTAATCATATAATTATTATAAAATAGTTACTTAATTGAAGAATAAACTTAACATAAACTACAGCTGTAAGTTTTATAAATATTTAAATGGTATTAGTATTTTCAAATTTTTTAATTACTATTTTTCACTGCTGCCATCACCAATAATATTAACAATAAAATATTCAAAAGCATGTTAATGCTGGCATTGAATTTTCAAAAAGAGAGCAGTGCCATTGTAAAGCTGATTTTATTATTTTTTTGTAACAAAAAGGTTATGACAATATACTATATGCTGTACATATTTTAAACATTTTTTACTTCATACATATGTCTTTTATGGAACTCGACACCGAAATTAGATATTTATTTTTGCTATTAATGTATTTCTCCAAATTGTTGTTAAAAAGTATATTAAATAGTCTTAAAAGAAAATTTTAATTAATAAACTGTTTTTCAAGTGCCTTTTATTCGTGATTATTTTTTTTCACTCATGACTAACATTCATTATATAAACATATTTATATTTTATTACGTACAATACATCACATATATTTATATTTAAATTGTATGTAATTTTTACACTTTAATGTTTGTTTAAAAATAATATGAAACCTTTGATACTTAATATATGTAAATTTCATATTTTACTTTATAAAAATATGTATCGAATATCACCTTATTTTAAATAGTAAGTGAGGGGCGATCAGGACCCTGACTAACATGATATTATATTTCTAACATAAATTTCGTTAAATGTCTCTTAGGACATGATAAAGTTTATCAAATACCTAGTTAGATCCAAATTTTTGTTAAGATTATTTCTATATAGAAAATTATCATCGTGCAAATTAATGTTTTATTATTGCAAAAATTTTTTATCCATTTAGAAAGAAAATAATCAATATTGTTACATTCATCGATCTTAAAAAATTTGCAGAAAAAAATGCAATTTTTTAGATGCAAAAACAACTTTAAATGAAAAAGTCGCAAATTATTCATTAATTTTTATAATGTTTTTTTAAAGTACTAGTTTAATATTTAACTAATTTTTAAAGTACTAAATTTGTTTAAAGTTTTTGTAAAGATTATTTTCTGACACAGAAAAAGGGATGTGAAAATAAATTTTAACACTCTGATTTTTTAAAATTTTTTCCAGACATCAATAATGTTTTTATTCCCCGAGGCAAAAGAGGGGTGGTTTAATTTGACACCCACATGTGTAACTCCGCTTGTGTATTACCGTTTTCACAACTGACTAATCAAATTTCAATGTGGTTTGTTTAACATTTGATATTTGTGAAATTGTTTTTAACTATTTTTTTTCGATAAAATGGATTAACTATGACCAAGATTTTCAATTTTTATTGCAATATGTGTTAAAATATTAATCTATTGACGCTCAAAACGACAAAACATTTGCATTAACTTTGAGCTTTTCGAAAGTGTGATTCATACTTATATGTAGTTTTGTCCGCTCTTTAAGATTCCATGGTCGAAATTGGCATTTTTTTAAGAGAAATCACCAATATGACGACTTCTTTAAAGAAAAACACGAATAATTATCCATACTTTCGAAGAGCTCAAAGTTAATGAAAACTGTATCGTTTTGGACCTTAATGAGTTAAGCATGATTACGATTAAAAGCTTATGACAGGGTTTTATCATTTTTAATCTATTTTTATTTTTATTGTGGTCTAAAATTTATTAATTATGATAGATTCCAATTGTATGTTTAAGTAGGTTTTTTGCACCATATTAAATATATTTGGCCGAATCAACGAATTTGTTGTCTTTATATAAAATATTGATGTGGAATTTCCTAATTAATTGTAAATTTCGATATTCATATGGACTTAAAAAAGGATTCGACGTGTAAATTTTTAAATAGATCTTCATAAACCGATTTATATCCGTTGATGAAAAATCTAATAAAATATTAACGTGAAAATTCACCTGCATATCACTAGGAAATCTACTTGATAATTTATGCAAATATCAAATAATAAATAATCATTCGATTTCAGCCAATAAGTAATTTTTTTATGAATTAACTGAAGCTGAACATAATATTTGTTATAAATGTAATATGTCATAATAAACTACCTATGAAATATTCTATGGTTAAAAATAGGAAATAAAGGGCCAACTCTAACTGCAAAAACTTAACTTTTTTGAAGCATCCGTTCGGTTGACTTCAATTCTTGCCGAGGCGAGGCACCACCTCTCAAGCCTGCCGAACGCCGCAGATTAGTGGCAACACCGCCAAGAAAATTTGGATTCGGCGCAATATATGTATTTTAACGCGCCGCTTGTCAGTAATATATTCAAACGATTTACGAACGGATGTTTTGAACTCCAACCGCGGCGAATACGTACCTTATTATTTTAAAATAATTTCTTTGTATCATATTTAATATTATTTTATTTTATTTTATTTTTTTGTAAATCATTGATTGTTTTTATACAAGTGAATAAAATTATATAAGTGAATTATTGATTTTCTTCAGTAGTTTGTGAACGCCACGAATGCCCTCGAATTTTCAAGCGCACATCAATTCAAAGTTCTAAATTAAAGAAAACTATTAATATTTAATATGCATGTTAAAGTATTTTAATGAGGCTCTTTTTAATCAAAATATATAAAAAATTTGTAACTATCTTTAATATATATATTTTTACTTCATTGCATTAATTTTTACAAAATTATGTATTTTATATTTTGTATGTTATATTATATAGTATATGTATACTGATGTAATAATAAATTTATTTTTTGAGACAGAAAAAATAAGTAATAAAAAGAGTTTTCAAAAAAACAATATTATTACCTAATGAAATTACTTATATATTTTTTTCGTTTTGAACAACTGGATGTATATAAATAGTTCTTACATTTTTATTAACTGCTATATTTTTTTTGAGACTAAAAGTTTTTTAATTTATTTTGCTGCAGTGTTTTATTTTTTGATTTTTATTATTTTTTAACATTCATAATCTGTAAATTCAATTCTTTTTTCTATTGGAGTAAAGCTGTTTTTTTCGTTTATCTGTTTTAATTTCAACATCTCCTTAAATTTTTTAGCAGATTTTTTATTTAATTTTAATCAGATTATCAACGTATATTTTTTTATTTTTTTTTTATTTTTGTATCATTGAAACTAAGCTATTGAAAAGCTTTTTTAAATTCATCATAATTTTATTTCTTGAAGATGAATTGTAAATTTACTTTAGTCTACACAGAAATATTTACACATAAATATTACGTTTTTTATAAGAATTATGTGGTGTGGTTAAAACAGCATAATGTGATGAATATTAAAAAATTATGCATGCATTTGATAAACAATTATGCATAAATTAAACTAACGCAGAAATTAATTTTAAAAATATTATTATTTAAAATATTATGAGTTTTTTTAGTAACACTGAATTATAAACACGAGAAAAGGAATATAAATTAACATCAACTCTTCTTAATAATACTACATAAATATATTAAGTATACTATACAGTAAACTTCTGTATATAGTATCTTCTATATGTAATAAGTATATTATATAGTACACTTCTTAATACTATATCATTGAAATTATCTAAATGATATTAATTTTTAAGAATTAAATGTTTTTACGGCTATTATTTGCAAATGTATAAAAGAATGTTAAAGTACATTTACTATTTATATTTATTACAAAAATTTTTTAATATTACAACTTTTATAGAAGTGTTTAATTATAGATTCCATTTTAAAAATTATTCAAGTACTGAGTATTGTACTTTAATAAAAATTAAAAAAAAATTATTCCTAAAATAATATTTTTTCAAAGTTTACTATTTTAATAACTGTGAGAAGTATTTTATGTGTGCGTATAATATAACTATACATGTATATTATGTTTTGAACCGTTTGCTTTTTAGTTAACCTTTCCAGATCTATTGTAATAGTTAAGTGTCTTTACCTAGCAATATTGAAATATATTTGGTTAAATATGTATCATAAAATGCATCTAGATGGGTAATCTTGCCTTTAAAGTGGCAGGAAAAAATAAATTGATCATCTCTTCTAATAACGATGTTAAGGAATTTGAATGACATTGGTAGAATAGTTTCAACACCAGATATGATTTAAATATGTATCTTCCAAAAAATATTTCTTTGCAGCAAGCCCAAATGGCCAGTCAAGCACAATTAAACGGTTTTTATACTAAACTGCAAAGTCTTATGTCAATACTGGATTTACATAACGAACCTGAAAGGTAGTGGAATGTTGATGAAACTGGTCTTACATATGTTGTCAAATAAAAGAAAAATTGCAGCATATTTTGGATCTAAATATGTTTATAGACAAACTTGCGATGAAAGAGGGATAACAACCTCAATAATTAGCTGTGTTTGTGCAAATGGTATAGCTATTCTACCGATAACTAATATGATTAATTCTAATCCGTCATCAACTTGAAAAAAAACCGAACCAGCAGTCTAAAAGATTAAGATCTATAAATTCGAGCACCTTTGACACGTACAGTGGGAGATATGAAAATGATGTTAGAATGAAGAGTGGAGCAGACTGGATACAACCCTGCTAGAAAATGTCGATTGAAATTCATTGAAAAATTTCAATTGATTTCAAATGTACTTCTTAATTCAGAAAAGTCACATTTGAGGCAATTAAAATAAAAATGTCTATTAAAATCTATTCAATTTAATTAGCCTAGAAGTGTAGGATTTATTGAAATCGATTGAAATCAATTGATGAATGAAAAAACAGTTAAAATAAATTAAAGTCCATTGAAATATATTGAAATTAATAAATTCGAATGGAGAAAATATTAAAATAAATGAAATTTTACTACCATTATTTGATTAATATTTTATTGATATTAGTAGTATTTCAATCGATTGTAAATAAGTATATTATATTTAATTGCTAATTTTTGCATTAAGAAGTACAATTGAAATTTCAATTAAAGTTGACAGAATTACTCTATTGATATAAATGGTATTTCCATTTCTATATTTAGTGAATCTGCTAAAAACGTTTTTATTTTACTCCATCACCGTGCATGATACACCCACAATGGGTGGCCACAATGGTAGATAACTTTAGTGTTCTTATACGAGTATATTAATCGAAGAAAAATCCAGCCTCTTGCGAGAAAGATGGTAAAAACATTCGCCCTTTAGTAAGTGAATTTGTATTGAAAAAGTCGGTACGATAAATATGTAATGAAACATTTTTGCCGAATTCAACAAAAAAATTAAACTTATCCTTGAAATTAAATTAAGGCATTCATTGTAAAATACAAAAACGTTTTAAGAGAAGCAATAAAACACGTTGACGCAGTGATAGCAGACAGCTAGTCAACGTACAACAGAAATTTATTCGAATCGTAAATATTTGAAACAAATACAAACGCTGTTTTGTCTTTAGGACACTCTACCCTAATCTTAAATTCGTAATTTTGACGGTTATATATATTGTTCCAGTGGTAAAGATAAAGCCTTGACACGGCAATGAAAATTGGCAATTATAAATCAAAAATATCTTTAAATCTTGCAAAAAAAAAATAAGTATTTTATGTAATGCATGATGAAAAATTGTCGCTATATAAACTTACAAAGAATACTTTACTTACCGTTAGTACAATTTTGATTTTTAGTTTAGAGGATATGAAAGGATATACAGCATCCTACCTTGCCAATATCGCTATTAATATTTAATTATTTTTGTAATAATATTTCTTACTACCGCATTTAAATAAATTCTATATTTATTTTAACTATGTAAACGAATACTGCTTTTAAATTTTCGAACAAATGAAATAATAAATTATTTAATTAACATACTTTTTCGTTGGATTTTTTTTTAATAAGAATTCTGTCTTTCTAAATTTATTATTTAATGCATTTAAAACTACAATTAAATGAATATCGGTAAAAATACTAAAATCTAATTTTTAGATATTAATAATATTGATAAAGTAGGACGCTGCTATTTTTTTTTTATCTTAATAAAATGGAATTTAATTATTTTGTAGTAATTTTATTTTGTATTATAAATGAATATATTTATAAGTAACTTTTGATTACATGATATGTTGATTCAAACGTTTCTAATTGTTACTTTTACTAATAAACAGAAATTGTATCGATTATATTTAACATAGGAAATGAAGGGTAAAGTAAAAAAATCTGTAGCAAATCGATTGATAGTGTATTAAATAGATAGTTGTATGGTACAATGATTAATAAAATAACATTATACACAAAACAAGTATGTATAAGTATATCTACATCCATGTAAAAACACTTTTGTTGAGTAACGATCGCTAATATGGCGACAGCGCCTCATTACGCTCTCTCACTCTTTCTTCAATTTTGTTTAATCATCTCGCTCTTCATGTCTCTTTTTCTCTCTCTATTTCTCCCTCTTTTACGCTCTCTTTTTCTCTCTCTTTCTCTTACTCTTTCTTTCTTTCTTTCTCTCTCTCTCTCTCTCTCTCTCTAACTTATTTTTTTCTACACACGAATTTCAGCTCTCTGTAATTTTTACGTAATTGTACTCTAAAAATGTACTGGTTGTTCTTGCAAGGCAACGATCACAGGCACTAAAATAAACGTCCGACACAGCAATAATAACGCAGCGTGTACGCGTCAAGATTGCATTGTTGAGACAATAAGTATAGATTTTTAACTCTGTTTAAATTTAAACGTGTATATATATATATATATATATATATATATATATATATATATATATACATATGTATATGTACATAATTTTTTTCAAATTTCATTTATTTGAAATAACACTGACATAATTTCTTTTTTTTTTTTTTTTTTTTTTTTTTTTGTCAAACACGCAAGTGATAACTAAGCTTAATCAAAGTCTGAATAATTTTCAATAACAAACTAGCCAATATGCACGCGTACACGTACGAGTCAATTAGATAGTATTATTTTCCTCGATTCGTAGCATTTTAAACTTTTCCGTTATATTTAAAAATATAAACTCTATCGACAGCTTAAAAATTGTTTTATTGCTTTTGTTCCATATTCTACTAATGCCAAAATTGTTTCAAATATAAAAATGAATAATTAAAGTGGTATAATTAATATTAGAAAAATGCTTAAATCAAGGCAACCAATAGCCGCATATAATTTTCGCATCTAGCGCGCACGTAGTTCCTCTCTAATATAACAATACTGACAGGTGACGTATCGCACGAGGATACGTCAAAGACTACGATAACGAAGACATTACGGATTAATTTTGGAACTTTATATTAGACCTATCCACGTCGCATCGCTCAAAAATTTTTTTTTCTTTTTTTAACAAAATGTTTTCTTTTTTCATCGAACATTAATACAGTTATAGGGTTTTATAAAATATTCGTTAACATCTGTTTGCGCATCCGAACAGTAAAAAATAAATAGAAGACTGGCTTTGAACTAGATGACATTACATATTATTTTGAAGTATGGATACATTTTTATTTTCACATTAATTTTCTTGAAAAATGCGATATTCGTTTTACCAAAAAAGCGGACGGATCGGCGCGAAATCCACACAGGGAATCACCCGATTATTTAGCTCTCTAACTAAGGAAACTTATACAATGTACATACTTTCACTCACTATATAGCGCAAACGCGATTTATTCGACTTTCCTGCGAGGCAAGTTTTGACGAGCTTCCACTACCATTGATCAATTTTTACATGCTTTTTAATCTCATTAAATGATTTTCTATCTCACAACGAATGAGAGACGAATGCGTTTGATATGTTGGATGGACAAACTACAAATAACTTTTCAACGAATGTATCTAAAATATCCTGCTAACGTTTATTTGTCATGAAAAAACCAGCGAGGCGTCGTTTCAAAATGTCTACGTTAACAACAATGAACAAGCTCAACAACGTGCGCTTTTTCAGTGGAAGCTCATCTCGTATCGCTGTACAAGAATTTTTTACGCTGAATCTTTCGCAAGATTCTCTCGATGGCCACACGATGATGGCTCACAGATATACTTCGCTCTTCAGGGGGTAAAGAATCTTTTTAGAAATTGGCGAGTACAGCTCTGCTGTTTTGATTCTGTACTTGCTCGCGAACTTCTATGCATAAGATCTGCATATATCGAAAACTAGCGGCAGTCGTTCGTTCATCGACCGAAGAGCTGTCTCAAGTTTATGTGTATACTTGTGTGTGTGTGTGTGTGTGTGTGTGTGTGTGTGTGTGTGTGTTTGTGGGTTTGTGTGTTTGTGTGTTTGTGTATGTGTAGTTGTATAAGGTTTGTTCGAGCAGAGCAAGCGCGGAGATTCGAGTTTCCCAATGGTACGCCTCGATATCTTCTCCGGGCTCTTTGTGTTTCTCAAGCTCGTCGTCTCCATTACTTTCTGCGCGCTCTCCGCTTTGTCGTGAGAACGTGCACCGAGAGGTTGCCATCCGGTCAACGGTGTGTTTTAATGGCCGGTGTCGGCGGTAATCTCGCAGATGCTCGTGTAGGTACCGGTTAGAAGGCCCAGAACACCGAACGCGATTATGAAGATGTTCTTCCAAAGTCGCCAGTAGCAGCGACCGAGACCGTTGTCTTGCTCCCAGACGGTTACCAGCTCGATTATCGAGGGAAACATGAGGCCGAGGGTCGAGAGACACAACGCACCGACGAGCGAGATGAACGGCCCGAGATTTGGTATGGCTATGGCCATGCCGACTGTGAAGGTAACGAGGATTATTCGAAGAGCGTACTCGGCCATGAGTTTTCGTGCCCCGAAAAAGTGCTTCACGTTCTTCCAAATTATTTCCATTGGCACGTAAAATTGAAGACCGTAGGTGAGAAATATCGCGGCGGCGATCATGAGTTTGACAGATTGAGCGAGAACTTCAGTTTGACCGAGATTCAGAGTTATCGAGCCCATGGTGGCGTCTTGATATTTCAAGTAGCCGAAGAAGCCGACGGTACTATACAAACTGATGACGAAGAACATACCGATGTTCAAGACACCGGGACAACCGATGAAGTGATTTGGAGTTTTCATGTTGTTTTCAAGAGGCATCACCTGTAGAATAATATTGACAATTAGAAAAATAATGAATATTTTAAAATAATGGTATTTTATGTTTTATATTAAAAAATTAATTCTTAATAATTTTTTTTTAAATATATATATATATATATATATATAAATTCATTTAAAATATAAAATTTAAGTTACGTTAGGACATAATGTTGTCTTCTTTGTAATTTACATCTACATTTCAATGGTGTCATGTAAATTTTTGAACAATAACAAATTAAATATTTTTATTAATTAATAATAAAAATTCTAATTAATGATAATCTTTGATTGACAAAATATAAAGTTAAGACAAAAAAAACATTGTATATTAAATTTTCATTTACAGATAACTAATTATTAATAAATAACTAATTACCGATAAACTGTCAAAGCTACAATTTTGAGTTTGAAAATTTAATAATACTATTAATCATTCATCAAAGTAACTGTAGATTCCAAGATAATTAGTTTTTTAAATTATTTGTTATAAACTTATTCAGTTTTGTATGCAAGTTACCAGATACATACACTTGATTTGATACTATGGGATGATTTTTTAAAAATTTGTATTGTTTAAAACTTAGTTTTGCAGCGTGTAATAAAGTTATGCTTGTATAATTATGTAAAAATATATAAAAAAAATAATTAAAATTATTTTAAATTAATAAACGAAGCTAAAAATAATATTTCGTTAATGCTTTAAAAGTCTTTATTTATTTTTCTACTTAAAAATAAAAATAATTTATCTTTATAAAGGTTTATTACTTTAAAATTATTTCGATTCTTTTTTTTTTTTTTTTTTTGTTTTTCATGTAATAATTAAAATTTTATTTTATAATATATTCTTCAAAGTCCGCTATGGATACTTACAACACCAATTCCTTCCAAGGCGAAAATGGCAATACCGAAGAAAAGCGGCATCTCGGTAATAGAGGCAATTTTTCTAACACCTTCAACGGAAGGCAAGTCCGAGAAAATGTAGTAGAATGTTATACCCAAACCAGCGGCAATTAAACCGTTGGCCACCATAGAAAATGGAGCTAAATACTTCAAGTTCCTCACGAGAGAGAAGACCAACAAAAATGGAAGTAGCATAGCCATATAAATCCTTACGTCCCAATCTGGATCCATGTAGAAATCGGCGACTTGTTTTATATTTTCAGAGACGAAAACTACATAGACGCAACAACATCCTATTAAGTCCAGTACTAAAAATGAATTGATCATTGCTCTGAAAGTAGAGAAAATTGTATTCATTATTATTTGGTTAATATTTTAATAATTTGATCGATTATTTTTCTTTTTTAATTTTTTTAATACTAGGAGGGAATAAAATCAATATCTGATAGACTATATTTATTTTAATTGTAATTTTCAATTTTTGAATATTTTATACAAGATATTAGATTTTTTTCTTAATATTTCGATAAAAATATCTCATTTTTTTTTCTTCTAACGAATATTAAAATAAATTACAAAATTGCTATAGCTTTAAGCAGAAATAAAAACACTTTTCGTAAATGACAAATTTTATTTGGAAAGAAATTTTACTTAAAATTGGCGTTAATTAAAATTAAGAAAAAATATATTATGTTTAATATGTAAATTATTCAATTTTTAATTAAATCGAGAAAAATAAAAAGAACAAGAGTAAAGAAAAAATGTTTAAAAATGCTCGATAAATTTTGGAGAATAAATGTGTAAAGAAATATCTTAGCCCTCGTGATCTTACTTGGCTAGCCTGGCGTATTTCTGGACTGGCTCGGGCCCAACGAGGAAAGCCGCCTCCGCGACCTCGGCGAATCCCAAGCTCGGTGTCTGCGTCCGCCTGCAGAGCACGTGGGCGCACTTGACCAGTATGTGGACGCAGTAGGTGCAGACGGCGCCGATGAAGAAGGTGGCGAAGAGCCCGAAGAAGAGGCCGGCGCTCTTGAAGGCCATCGGCATGGCGAGGATGCCTGAGCCCAGGCTACCCTTGAGCAAGTGAATGAGGGTGTCCATGTCGCTGGTCGGATGGGCCAGTTTCCGATGCTCGAAGGGGTTGTAGAGGGCCGCCTCCTCGTCGTTCGGCCGCTCGACCAGCGGCAGCGTCGAGCCATTTGTCAGGGTTATCGGCACCTCGTTTTTTTCGCACTTGTATCTGCAACGTAAGAAGCATTAGTTGGTGGTACTTTGGGCCTTATACCTCAATCGCGACTTAAGTTTTATATATATATATATAGATGTATATATATGTATATGTCCCTCGAGATGAAGAATTTTCGCGTAAAGAGCGAGAACGCGGCTTGCTTTTTCGCGTTATTATATACTACGGATACTTTGCAATGTTATTATGCAATGTTTAAAAAAAAAAAAGAAAAGTATATATTCAACAAATTTATATCACATTGAAAGCAAGCCGTCATTGTTTTTTTTTAACACTTAACGATTAAATCGGAATCATGTTAACTTATTTATTTTATTGCTCGTACTGACAAAAATCGTAAATATTACACAGATAAGCAAAAAATCTACGTGCAATTTTAATTAGACAGTCTAAATAACGTATTTTAAGTAAAAAAAACGAATATGCTTTTTATGCCAGAGCTACATGTAATCATTTTTTTTTTTTTTTTTTTTTTTTTTTTTTTTTTTATTAGGATTAACTTTTTTCTAAATTTTAAAAAACTTCAAACAAATTATTTTCTTGATAAGATAAAAAGTTAATCCCAACCATTGGTGAGTAATGTAGACACAGGCCTAAGCAAGTTAAGCAAAAAAACTAATGATACGCAGTTTTTGTTTCTTTATTTATTTTATTTTATTTTATTTTATTTTTTTTTTTCATTAAAAAAAAAGAAGTATACAGATACTCTAAAAACAACCCTCAATCGCCTCGTTGATTCATTCATCGTCTTACGAATATTTTTTCTCGCAAGCAACCTTTATACGTTCGCACAAGCACAGTTAGCTCCAAGCGATAAATTACCGAAAAAAAAAATAAAAAAATAAATAAAATAAAGGAAAAAGAAAATAAAGACTGTGTACGAGCATTTATTGGGCGAAAAATGTCGTTGGTGAAATTTATTTGCGTACGAGCGAGCGCGTGACTGCGAAGCAAAGGAATTCAAGGTTGAACGTGCATTTCTAGCGATGAAGTAAAAACATAATCGAGCGCATATCAGAAGCAAAAGAGAAAACATACAAGGATACATTTTCTTCGCTTTGTCATTACTTCTTCTTTTTTTTTTTTCTCTCGCTTTATTTCTTCTTATTCTTTGACGAACGTTGATGCGTATCGGTAACGCTACGCGCGTGCATTTATTCGAAAGAAAGAGAAGAAGTAGGATAATAAAAAGTGCGTCGTCATTTTTAGCGAACTCCGCGCTTTTTGTTTTCTTTCGAGAGCTCACGATCGAACGAACTTCCTGACGAAAAATGTCGAGGTCGCGTGTCCTGGATACTTTTATGTATACATATACACAATTCGTATTGAGATTTTGCTCGTCAGAGAAAACATAAAGTGTTATACAATAAATGCTTCGCTCGATGAAATTGGATTGTGAAATGTGAGATGGTAAAAATGAAATTAATCGAGAGAAAATTAAACGCGACTATGCACAATTGATAAAAGAGAAGTTGAATAACAAAATAATTGGTATTATTATTATTTATTTATTTTTTTTTTTTTTCCGAATTTCGTGGAATTTGGAAAATATAATACGAGATATTTCCGGTGCTTGTAAGTTTCCGAGGTATTTATAAAAGTCACTTTCAAAGACGCAATCTTCTATAAATATAAAATTTTTAGTCGATCTAAAAATAAGTTTTTTCATTTTTCACAATATTTCTTGTTTATGAGGCGAAAGGAAAAAAAAAACTTGTTTTTCCAGCTCTAGAAGATAATCATTATTTATTGCATTGTACTGCATTTTTACACGCTTTTAAAGAAGAAAAAATCGCTAAAATATTTTTAAGGCCAAAACTCATGTTAAAAGAATTTAATTAAGTGATTTTCAAAAAGCATATTAATGACATACACGTATTAAAAAATTAAAATTTACTTTAAAAAGAGGCGTAAAATATAGAAGACGTAACGAAATTTAAGCCAAGTCATTTGCGATAGGACGTCGTTGCGAGGCGTCGACATCAATCCAGACCACTTAACGTTAATTCGTACGTCGAATTTTCTGCGCATTAAAGCGAAACGCGCTGCGCATATCGCGAAAAAATGTCCGCGACGTAGAGTAAAGAATAAGAAGACGAGTAAGAGAAAAGAAAAAAAAAAAAAAGGTTTTCAAAAGAGGTAAAGGAATCGAGATCAGAAGAATAATGTCAATATTATCCTTTAAATCGAAATGTTTTCATCGACTCGACAATTGGCCGGGGCCCAGAAATTTATGAATAACGCGCTCGCTATATAATATCAAAGATCGTTATCGTCAAAAGTTGTCGAAAATTTTTCCAAAAACACGCGGTTTATTTAATCAAAAAATACATTTAATAATATATTTATATATGATTAACAAAAAGTTATTTATAATTATGTATAACAAACAATTAAAATCGATGATAATATGTGCTAATGAAATGAACATTTTTTTTTTTAAGCAAACATAGTAATAATATTTTTTTAAAAAAACCGTCAATTACTTGCAGTTGCTAATTCATCTTGCTTTAATTATATTTTATCGAGTGATAAATAGTATCTGGATCTCGACGCATCAACCAAATCAAAGATAAGTTTTCAAAGAATTTTCGATAGAAAAAAAAATTACATTTTAAAGTATATTATTCCGATTAGCATTTAAATTGATCTTAACAATAAAAAGCGCAGGAAAAAAAAAGAAATCTCGGTTACTTTTATCGCAGGAATTCGAAGAAATTTAGATTACGAATTGCAAAGCAATGCAAAATAAATATTATCTATATAATCATTAGATAAAAGCAGTGCGCAAAGCTTTTATGATAAAAAAAAAAAAAAAAAAAGAAAGTTAAATTTCACCATTCACACCGTTTCCGACGACTTTTGAGATAATTTCATTTTAAACGCATTTTCACTTATTATAATGAATACATACGTCCGTCTCGGTTTATATAGTCTCACAAAAGTTGTACTATTATATTAGCATTATTGTCCATTAGGCACTGTCCAATCACACGCATAAACTATCGTTCAATTTATTCCATTCTCTCGGTCATTTTACTTTCTACATATTAACATATTACCATAACCGTATCTCTCTCTCTCTCTCTCTCTTTTTCTCTTTTTCTTTCTCTTTTTCTTTCTCTTTTATATCGTATTCTCGAATTTGACTTTGAAAATTTTGTAAAGTTTTACATATATCTACTGCGTTATTATTTAATCTGTTTCTCATAGCAAAATAAGTAATAAATATTCGGTACAATGTATAAATGTAAAAACAATTAATCTTTATATCCATAGTATCGATAAGACGATATATAGCGTGAAATAAAATTAAAAAAAAAGTAATAAAATATCACATATTAATAATAAAAATAACAACAATAATAATAATAATAATAATAATAATAATAATATGATAATAATGTTAAAGGTAATGGTGTGTAGGTACCCATAGCAGGTGCGGTTCTGACTCCTCTATAGCTGTGTGGAGAGAGAGCTTTCTCCACGATTGGATGAAGAAAGCTCTTGGTAATTTTCGACTCTTGAGAGTCTCTGTCTGATTGTGTGTCTCGCGCGCTCGACGCACGTGAACGCTGCGCGCACGGGCTCGCGGATATCTCTCTCCCTATATATATATATTCATGTATTCATATAATTGTTATATACATTAAACATTTTTTTTTTTTTTTTAACGTTTCATTGTCTTTCTTTCTTACTTTCTCTCTCTCCCTTTCTCTTTCTCTCTCTCTCTCTCTCTCTTTCTCTCTCTCTTTCTCTCGCTCTCGTTCTTTCATAATCTATCGATCAACCTCTCACTCTTTAACTCTCCCTCGTGTATTATATATATTTCCTTTCTTTCTCGATTTTTAGATCGGTAATCCCGGTTTCATACTGGCACAGAGAAGGTAGAACTCCACCGCACTGCATCACCGACGCCCCAGCGCCACGACGACGCAGTACGACCTCTGTAAAGCCAAGCCGTGTTTTTGTACTTCGTATCGTTCATTTCTTTACAATATATATGTATTTTTTTTTTTTTTTTTTTTTTTTTTTTTTTTTTTTTTATGTATGTATTTAGTTTTATTCTTCATTAACAATATTGTCGTTTGACAAAATAGCGGACATTTTTATTACACAACAGCTCGTTGTTATAAATAGCAATTACAATTCGACAAATTTTACTCGTTTTTTTTTTTTTTTCCTTATACATATCTCTTTTAGCTTTTTCATTTTATTTTGTGTGGGTATGTATTTCTGTGTGTATGTGTGTGTATTTCCGTTAACCGTCTGCGCAAATCTAATTATACGATGATTAAGATTTCTACAATGTCACGTGTCGAAGATAGACGTGTCTAATGAAAAATGGCAAGAAAACCATAAGCGTTTAATGAAATTGAAATAATTATGTCAGATAAGCAATTAAAATTTAAAGAATCTTAAAAATCTTGATTAAACTTTACTCGATAAGCAAATTAAATTTGTTATCTCATATATACTAGGAAAATCTTTTGTAGTTGGCGCATTTAATACGTTAATAATTTACCTTGTATGACGTTATTTATATAGAGAGAATATTTTATCAAAATTCACAGTTAAAATATAAATAAAAATTACCATAATTTTATCAAACAAAAATTACAAACTAATCTTGAATAAAAACTTTCAAAAACTAGCTTTTATTTAATTACGGATGGAAACATATATATTTTTTTAAAAATAATTTAATTACTGATAAATTTAATAAAAAATTAAAATTAACAGTATTATATTGCAAATATAAAAAGTTAAATTATTGAATTTTTCGTAAACTATTATAAAAATTATATTGATAAGGTTAATTAATAAAGTATTCAAGTGCCAATTTTGTTTCTGTTCTATAACAAATATAGTATTGTAATATCTCGTAAGTAATTCTCTCCATACATTTTTAAACTTTGACATGTAAGCGATAAATTATAATCTTAAAAAACAATCGCGCTGTAAGCAAAAAAGCGTTACGTTTATCGTTCGTGTGAATCTTCGTCAGTGTGAATGCCGTTTTGTTTGATAATTAGTATAAAGTGCAGGTTTATTTATTAAAATTACAAAGAAATATTACACTTTTTTTTTTTTTACATTAACCACATTTTTCTAACTCTTTTATAAATAAGATTATAAATGTATAAATCGCAGAGCACTTTGATAGAGCCCGGACTCTTTATACGCATGTCTGGAATCATATAAATGCACATATTATACAATAAAAAACATTATTTATGCCATATCACTCAACCATAATAATAATAATAAAAAAAAAAAAAAAATTTTGTCTCGCATACCGCATGATCCCCAAAAAACGAGAGCATTTTCAGCCAATTGCATCGATGGATCCATAATCGCAACGTTTATTCTCTCTCTTTCTCTCTCAATATTGTCGTTGCCAGATTTACGCCACGATTTAACGGTGCTTTTCGTATTGTTAAAATATATTTCGATTGTTTTATATAAAAGTCGCGTTTTTTCTTTTTTTTTTTTTTTTTTTCTTTTTTTACGTAACGCACATCATGTGGGATTAGCAGCCGTCCGTGGAAGTTGCGTTATAACTTTAACATGATTAACTCGTTGGAGTACATGATCAAACAATTTATCTATTTTAACAAATCACTGGATAATTTATACATAATCGAGATTATAAAGCTTGAAAAATAAGGGGTTGATAATAATCTGTGACCCTGTCAACTCTATCGGGCTTTTTCTCTCGGTAAACCAATTACGTACGATTAGATTTTATTGATAAAACCTTCCCACGTCAATAAATTTATTCAAAACTTGAAAATAGCGAAATTGATGGATCAAATAATAGCTCGATTGCTTTAATTTTCGTTAATATTAATAAAAATTCAAATTGTTTAAAATGATTTAAAATTAATGCACATAAAGCTGCGTACGAGCATTGAATTTCAAGCGCAATAATAATTTTGATGATTTGCTGCGCTAAACTCTTATCAAATGCACAGGCGATGTTGAGTTTGCGTTAGTCATAAATGCACAGCAAATAAAGAACATTAAAAAATTAGATTAAGACACCGAATCCAATCAGACAATACAAACAATAACTAGAGACGATTTAAAATTTAATATTCGTATACGCGTTGGAAAATGTTTTATTCGATTTAAAAATTATACGATAGTTTGTTAAATTGTAACTTTAATTTGTATATTTTTAAATCTCTTAATATACGTATATTTGAAATGTTGATAACCATGACGTATTCGTTTCAAATAAATGATACAATCGATTACTTTATAAACAAATGTAAGTTGAATCCATTTGATTGGATGAAATTGTTATTGACAGCTTGCAAATTATAACAATAAAAAATTAACTAAAGGTTAAAATAAGCCATTGAAAAGTTGTTTATAAATATCGATGATTTTGATAAATCGTGATTTTTTTTTATTTGAAAGATTGTTTTTATTAAAACATTTAATAGAATAATTATTACTTTAAATAATGGATCGTTAAACTGTTATTTGTCAAATTACGAATTCTTTACTTAAAGTTAATTGAGGCAAAAGTTTTTTATTTTTATATTTTTTTTTTTTTTTTTTTTTTTTTTTTTGCCATTGAAATAAAACTGTCATGTAGAATGATTTTCAGGCATTCGTGAAAAGTAAATACAATTAACTTGTTATAATTTTATTTTTCGAATAGTTTTAATTTACATTTAAAGTTATCTCGTACGCATTAAAAGCATTAAAATAATGCATTTTATCGCAAAAATGTTCACGCGACTTGAAACAAAATTATGTAAATATTTTCATAATTTTTATAATATAAAGAAGTCGCATTATGCGCTTTAAAGCGTCGTAAAATAATGACGATGTGTATGTTCATGTACGTGAAAATTTAAGGTTGCAAGAGCGGATATAAATAATTATCAATTCACTGATAAAAAAAAAAAAAAAAAAAAAAACAATCGTACTCGAGCGCATAAAGATGTAAATAATGACTGAATGCAAAACATACTATTTGAAAAAGCACTGTGGCGATGGCAACAACAACAGGTGAGAATATCGATAACGCGGAGCGCTTCAGGACCGAAAAACCTTCGCGGCACCACGAGGCTAAAGTCGTCGCAGGAACCTTTTCGTGTCTCAATTTCACTTTTTCGAAAAATCATCGTAATCTACTACACCTTGCCACGTCGTTCTCTTTCTCCCTCTTTCTCTCTCTCTCTTTCTCTCTCTCTCTCTTTCTCTCTCTCTCTCTCTCTCTCTCTCTCTCTCTCTCTCTCTCTCTCTCACACACTCACACACACACACACACACACACACACAAGCGCGCGCACATACACACAACACGATACAGTAAAGAAGGAAGAAGACACGAATTCTTTCTCTCACTCGTGGAGCGAGTGCTTATACCACTCCCACGCTCACACGTGCGCACAGATACAGAGAATAAGAGGGACGATTTTAGCTTGGCATTCGCTTGGCCTCAAGCCATTATACTGTAGAACTAGTGTAATATAAAATGTTTGACGTAAGCCGTTCCGTTATTGCATCGTAAACTGCTGCATAATAATGAACGCGAGTATAAATAATAATAAGTATATTCTGGGAATGCGCGTCGCCAAGACAACTTGGACACAAAAAGGTTTTTTTTTTCTTTTTTTTCGTTTTAATATAATTTTTAAGCATCCCTTTGGATTGTTATACATAATAATATTTTTTACTTTATTTTTTTTTTTTGTATTTTAATACTTTGCCGAAACGAATTTATTTTTCGTTACTAAAACCGTTTTACGTCAGCACAAATGCGAATCAAAAAAAAAAAAAAAAAAAAAAAAAAAAAAGTAGCAATTATCGGTAAGTTAATAAAGGTTCGAATTTATATTGTGATAAATATAAAAAAAAAAAAATAGTCGACTATACGTCAAATAAGGAAAGAATATTTAAGAATTGCAAAAGCTGCATACGTTGCATTATTATACAGTATAACAATAGCTCGATACTCATAAAACTATTCTAGTTCTACAAAGCGTAACGCAAGCATTATAGCGAAGCGGTATCGATAAATCGATATTTTGTAAAAGTATATCAATTGAAAGAAGAGACAACATTCGCCCAATGTATAAAAGGAATCGATTCAACTTCACAACTATATAAACGAAAAAGAGACGCGTTACGTGTCTCGTTTTTGTAACATAAGCATATCAACTCCTTGCCTCGCTTTATCATCGTGGCGCGCGAAAGTTCGTGGTAACGATTCGCCGAACTCTACCCCGGCGATCAGGCGGTATGCGCTATCGATCGATCATATTGAAACATGTATGCGTAACATATACTAAAAAATAATAAAAAAAAAATATATATGTATGTATATATAAAAGAAAAAATATAGATAAATAAATTATATAAAAAATGTTTTATATATATATATATATATATATATATATATGTATAAATATGTATGTAATTAAAGAATAAACAAAAAAAAAAAATTAAAAAAAAAACAAAATAATAAAAAAAAAAAAAAAAATTTATTTACTTATACATTTTTTGTAAAATGATTAAAAGAATATAATGCACAATATATATGATCCTCGAGAGAATGACTCACGTTTACTCGAGCACTGAGACTATTTGGGTTTGGCAAGAAAGCAATGGTGATGATCGGTCGTAGAAGTAGAGTGATTCGTCTCGACTACTGTTGACCGGTTTCTTTAGTGTCTGTTGTTTCTTTTTTTGTTTTTCTTTTCTTTTCTTTTTTTTTCTTTTTTTTTCTTTTTTTTTCTTTTCTTTTCTTTTCTTTTCTTTTCTTTTCTTTTCTTTTCTTTTCTTTTCTTTTTTTTCTTTTTTTTTCTTTTTTTTTCTTTTTTTTTTCTTTTTTTTTGTACTTATTTTTTGTACTTATTTTTCGAACTTTTTTTTTTTTTTTTTTCGTAACGGAATAGTAAACACTTACTTGACAAGCACCATGTCCGACAGTTCGGTTTTCACCCCGTGCTTCTTCGGATCGTATTCGGCAATCATCGGGCGCATTTGTGCTTTCTGTAAAAAAAAAAGATTTAATTTTTTGTTGGTTACTTTTTTTTTTTTTTTTTTTTTTTTTTTTTCTATTATTATTATATTTAGTATGTTTAATATGTAATATTGTAATATTTCAATCGAAAATATGCGGTGTGAGTTACACATGATTTATGAATTCCTTTCCACTATTTTACTTCGAACATTTACAACAAAACGGAAACTTTAATATAATAAAGATTTATTTATTTTCAAATTTTGTTTCGAAATCCAAATATTATTTTCTCAATATTAGTATTTAAATTAATTTTATTTTTAATATTAATTGATTTATTTAAAAAGATAATTTCGTCTTACTTACGTCAAGATAAGGCTTATATTTATTGATAGTATTGATAAAAATAAGTGACGATGATCTTATTTAGATATAAAAAAAATTATTAAATTATACAATGAATTTATCGATATCGTATACTTTTAAAAATTTCTTGAGTACAAAAAGGCTAGAAAATTTTCAATTAAATTTATTCATATTCGATACTTGCAATAAACTGCTGTAAAATATTTGTATTTTACAATTTATTAAAGATAGAAAAGCGTCATGAAACCAAAATATATGCGTGATTCAAAGTTATAATAATAACTTTTTATTTCTTACGTGATAATAATTTTAATAGAAATTTATTGGTTCTTTTTTTTCCACGTTAACGAATTTCACGAAAAATAACGATTTTATTTTAAATTGTTTTTACGAACAATCGTGAAATTGGCAAGCTGCATTTTTTTTAATTCCAGATCGAGTTCTCATAAAATTAAAAATTATAAATGATTTTACTATAATTACATCCGCTATTTTTTATTATAAAATATACATCTTAACAAGTTCACGTTTACTTGAATAAAGAATTTGATTTGATATCAATCATCATTATTCAAAAATAATTAAATCACGTAATTTTTTAAATATATTATTTACTAACTCAGAGCTTATTATTTACAAACAATATTATGACATTTGTAAGTGAACATTCCTAACGCATTAAAAATAATATTTATTTTTGTTTCTATTGAATGCTAATTAAATAATTATTGATAAAAATTTTTATAATTTCAATCCTCAATAATTTATTGATCGTTAAAATTCAATAGATTTATAATTTAATAAATCAAATATTTAAAATGTTGATATTTTTTTAAGTTTTGTTTCCTCGAAAAATTTGAACTTATTACTTTTATTATTACGTTTCTATTGTTTATTGTAAATTACTGTATTTCATATATTAAATTCTAAAAACAATAATTTTATTAATAAAGTTAAATAAAAATGATATTATTCTTTAAATAATATTGTTTTATATACAGTGATGAAAACTTTAGTATAAGGGTTTCAAAATTTTTATTTGGCAAGTAAATGCATTTTGAATAAGCAATAATATTGATTGATTGATGCTTATTGCAAATATAATGGTAACATTCATTTGTCTGTTATGTATTATGTTTAATATAAGACTAAAATTACAATTTTAACTTTTGAATGTGCAGATGTAAGTGTTTAAAAAATAAATTTTAAAAAAAGTGCCAAAATCAGCGATAAGATGCAATAAGACGTGTTTGATTTGTGTGAATGAATCAATTGTTCAAACGAAAAAGAAAAACCAGCATCGATATTACATATATATATACGAAGAATTATGGTACATTTAAAAGAAAAAAGGCCGGCAATAAAATGTATAAGAACCGGGAGTTTCCCAATGTACATCGAACAAAGCAGTAACATATATCCTCTCGAGACGGATTTTCCGAGAGCTAAACAACGTGACTGACAGTGCGCGCGACCGGCACAATGTAGGTGAAGAATCAAGAAGCTCCCCCCGACGCCGTGTGCCAAGAGACTCGCGGCGCGACTTGGCTGTCCGGCCAACTTGTAAAAGAGAGTCGCGCGCTCGCTCGCTCGCTCGACGCCGCAGGCGCCTAATTCTATAGCGGCGCTATTTTATACCACGAGCGCTTAGCACGTGCTGTATCTACCTGCTATTATTAATTCCGATACATTCCGTCGACCGCGAAAGCTCCTACGTTTCCATCCCACCGCCCTCCCCCCTATCTCTACTTCATTCTTCCTCCTCCCCTCCCCAGTGTGCGATTACGAGCTTGCTGTTATTTTTTTTTTTTTTTTTTTTTTTTTTCCGTTGTTTTGCACTCGCGTGCGTTTAGGACGCGGCGTCGGTGGTAAAAAAGCCTCGAACGAAATCATATGCTTGCGTGGGTAGATGTCGAGTGCATTTTCGTTTACTCGTTTGGGCTTGCCAATGGTAAGCGCCGAGACCAAAATATTTTGTTGTTAACGATTCGTTGCCCGAGGACGCTATTTTTAGGACTTCGCGCTTCTCTCTTTCTATTATTATTTTTCTTTTTGAAACATACCAAAGCGTCGAATGCACGCCGATCAAGCAGCAATGGTGAAAGATCGCTTTAGCTAAAATGTTTATCGTTAAGTTGTTCGTTAAGACGAGCGCGCAAACGTAAAAAAATCGGCAAAAAAAAAAAAAAAAAAAAAATGACGGTGATATCGAAGAATGGGGATGATGACATCGTTGTTAAAAAATATGTAAGTGTAGATATATAACCATTTTGTATTGAGTCATATCGGCAGGTGCGATCGACGATAGGGCGTTCAGCTCGACGTCGTAATCGCTATTCAAACTTGGGCTGCTCATGATTGCCAAGATGTATCCACAAAGCTTTCTCCTTTCCTCCCCGGAACTCTCCTTACGTGCGGGCCGTCAACTTGCAAGCCGGCGTTCGCTCGCGGTTATATCCTTATTGTTCTTATCGATCTTTGTTCTTTCCCGTCGCATAAATGCGCAGGATAAAAAAAAAAAAAACTCCCTCCTGACGTGTCAGCCGTTCGTCTCGTCACTCGTCGTACGCCGAGCGCCTCGACTTCTTCGATGATGTAACAATAAACAACGTTGAAATATAACTCGCGCCCGCACGAGTCACCGGTGGCGAACTAAAGCGCAAAGCTCCGCTCAAGCTCTTTTCTCTTTTCTATCTGACAGCCACTACGCGCTAAAGCGCAAGGGGAAAAAAGCAGCGAACATCTCTTCGTCGCGTTTAAATGTGACGAGAGCCGCAGCCTCCAGCTGTGAGACGAGGAAAAGAGGGAGGCATGCAGCCGTCGTAGCTCGTAGCACGAAAAATTCTCGCGGTCCCCGTGCACAACCCGAGCAACAAGTTGTGTGCGCGCGATCAAGCTCGACGAATGCGACTAGTAGAGCTAGAGAAGCGATGGACTAGGTCCCTGACTGCGTTGCTTCTCATCGTTCCTCTCTCTCTCTCTTGCTCACTCTCGACGACGCACTAAATCGCGGATGACTGCCAAAAAGTTAGCCACCACCGAGATATCTCGTCTTTGTGAACGAGATACACGCTTCTATTCTTTGCGCAGCCATGGCTCATCTAAGACTGTGCCTCGTGTAAATTCGAAATAAAAACGGCGACTGGATCACTAAAATACGCGACGATTCGTTTTTTTTTTTTACCTTCATTTCCTGTAGTGTTTCGTTACGCGCATTTATTTTGACGACGATTCGAGCGCCGCGGTAAATAAGCCATATATGTAAGCGATGTATAGTTTCTATGTTTTTCTTTCTCTCTTTCTCTCTCTTTCTCTCTCTTTCGAAGACTACGATACTCATTACGACGGGTAATAACAATGGAGCTCTAGATACACGTGCACGAACGAGTCGCGATGCGACGTAAGCTCGAATTATTCTTCACGATATCGAGGTAAATAGCTACCGCTTATATTTCGCTGTTTTTTTTTCTCTCTCTTTTTGTTTTTTTTTTTTTATTGTACGTAAATGAGTTTTTCGTATTTACTCGAATCGACACTTTTTACGCAAATTTCTCTTTTTAATAGGTCGGATACTGTTTTCGTTTCATTGTTTTCGCCGTGCGTTGAATCACTCAATTGCACAAATTATTTAAATAAAATAACGTTGGTCTGGTTAATAATCAGTCTTTTTTTTAACATTTGCGTAAAATATTATAAGCGATTTGTTTCGAATTTGTCACCTGCGACCCTCTTCGCACTAAAATTAAACGTTGCACTTTGGTTTAATCAATCAAAATTCATGCTCAATCACAACAACACAGTTTTTACGACATTACTTAATTACTATAAAAAATAATAATATTAAATACGTTGAAAAATGCATAGAACATACAACAATCACATAATCAAAACTAATAAATAAAATCTATTTTTTTTTAAAAGCTTCAGATTTAGAAATAAAACGAATCAAAAATATCGCAAGCTTCATTTTATTCGGAACGATCAAGTTACGAAACCATTGAACAAACATCCAATTAGAAAAACAAATTATAACTAGCATCAGATTGTGAACAACAATTATTCTTTGGATAATAATTCATTATGCTGCTATGTAGTTATACACGAGGAAGTATAGAAAAAAAAAAAAAATAATAATAATATAATTTGCACTTCGATATGTTACGCATGCATTAATCTACTGTTAATATTAAAAATACGCACAATCGAACAAAAAAATAGTTTATTAATAAGCGATTCTCATAAGATAAATTTGTCGTACAAAATTTCGTAATAAGCACCGTGATATTTTTAGAATTAAAATAAATAAAGTACACTTTAGAGTCTAATAAATAATTCATTTCTATATTTTCAATTTATATATATATATATATATATTTAAATTGTTGATTTAAATAGACTGTTTCTTATTTTTCGAAGTGGCTTATTTGCCAATGCAATTATAAATAATTTTTCTTACGCAGGATTATATTATAATTATTTTTTGTACATATCATTAAATAAATTTATTTCTTCTTTTAACAATTTTATAAATAATACTGATACATAGTTTCGATTTGTATCCGAATTATAAAAACTAAATTTATAATTTTTAAACGAAACTAAAAATTAAAATGTTAACAATGTTATTATTCATTTCAGAGCTTTTTCGCACGATAAAATCGTTTCATTAGAAGGTTATAATGAATTTCTTTTTCGTTATATTTTATGTAAATGTTTAGTTATGAGAAAAATGTAAATTGACATTCAAACAAAACTAAATGATTTATCATTTTCCAGAAAATTTAAATAAAGTTTTATACTTTGATAAATTATTTGAAATTTTTAAAAATGCTTCATCTTTTCAATTTTTGTTTTTTTTTTTTTTTTTCTTCATGAATCATCGTTAATTATTATCTGCTATGTTCGAAATAAATTTATAAATTGTCTGGAAAAGCGCTTAATTTTTCAATTACGTTAAAATGAGTATACGTAATTAGGTAAAAAAATAAGCATGACAAAGACGTTAACTAATTATTTTATTTTGATCGTGTGATATAAATGGCGCATTGTGCATCGAAGAATTATATCCAGAGTAAAAAACTAAACGAACTAAAATTTTTTATCGATGAAATTTGATCGTACAATACCCCAACTTTTTAAATAAACAGTTATTCTCGATGAACTTCAAGATCGCCGTTGTGAATATGCATCAAAATTAAAAGATAAACGTTATCGACGAATAATACAAAGATCGAGTTCAGTGACATTAACGATCCCTTAATTATTTATTTCTCACCGACGATGAATGAAAATAAAGTCCCTTGACTGCACAACGCAGCGAGTTTTTTCACGAACGCTCCACCCCCCCCCCCTCTCTCTCTCTTTGTCTCACAATACGTTTGCGATACCACGCGAGAGCGGGCAACTTATAACAACGCCGTTTGCGCACGTTCGATCGCTCTCCGAGCGCATAGGTTATGTATCTCAGTATATGTGTATATATATATATATATATACGCGCTACGTTCGTAGGGCCGCGTAAGGAGAACGCGCGAGATGACGTCACTTTGCGAGCGCGCGGTCATTGATCGCTCACGATTGCGAGTGCTGGCTTAGGGTCTAGAGCTCTAGGGTTTAGAGAGAGAGAGAGAGAGAGAGAGAGAGAGAGAGAGAGAGAGAAAGAGAGAAAGAGAGAAAGAGAGAGAGGGAGATTCCCGGCGTAAAAGGAGACTCCTATAGCGAACATAGGTGTGCGCGATGTAGATATACATACAGCTAAAAATACGAAGCCTCAACGTTTAAGCATGCAACGCCAAGGCAAGAGAGCGAGAGAGAAAGAAGGCTTTCCAAGTGAAAGAGCAGAGCCGCGTTCCTCCTGCGGTCATTCTCGAGCGGAGATTTCTAATTCTGCAACCACGGCGCTCCAGACTACGCCGCCGTCGTAGTCGTCGTCGTCGTCGTCGTCGTTTCTATTTTCGATTCTACGCGCGCTGCAGAAGTAAGAGAGCAAACGAGCTGCAAGATTACCGCCAGTTGACGAAAATCGCGTTCGCTTGGTGTATTTCTTTGTTGTTAGAATGTCGTTTAGAATATATAGGTACACTTCATAGACGGTAAATAAATAAAGCATTGATTTATGCGTGGCAATGCCCTCGAGGCTATCGATTTTATTGTAATTTTTTATTTAACGAAATTTAATAACCATCAAATAATGAAAATCATGGAGTTCGAGAAGCAAAATTCAAATTACCAAACGAGCTCAAATTATTTTTAAACATTTATTTTTTAAAAATATACCATCGCAAATACATAAATCAAAGTTCGAGTTTGACATTGCGCAAATTATTCCAATGAATAGGAGAGACTTCAGAAAACGAATAATTCAAATCCTAATTAGCTGAGGTTTTTCAATGTAAAGATTTTTACTTTAGCGAAATAAGCTGTATAATGTAAACTACCAGAATATATCTTCATTTTAACATTTTTTTTCCATTCTTAATTATTATTCTATTAAATTATTACTTGCGTCATTGCGAAATGCCTTCACTACAATTTATATGATACACGATTTTTAAACATAAGAGCTTTTCCTCTAAAGTTTCCAGTTAATGTACTAATGATGGTTACATAAAACTTTACCCATATACACATATACAATTCAATATCCATTACTTAGTAAGTTGTTATTTACCGGATTTGTAAAAGTCAATTACTTTGATTAACGCTTGAAAATTTTATTACTACTCAAATAAAAACAAACTTTTTTTTTTTAAATTTATTGAAAAAAGAAAAGAATGTATAAAATATAATGTAATAAACTTATTCAATATTCCTATTAAATCAATAATTATTAGTCAATATAATAATAAAATTAATTTACCGCGAATATTAAACCTTTGTAAATCCTTCATACTGAATGATTAAAAAAGTCCGATTTATTTCCTTTTACGATTAATATCAGCGTATATCAGAGGTTTCGAACCATTATTGATTAAAATGAATGGGATACTCAAGAGTCATAAGCGTTAATTAAATAAGGCTGGGATATTTATGCGATAATTTTATTAACAAGATTAAAAAAAAGCGCGTAATATTAATTAGCAGTATAAAATATTTTCCTAGTTTTAAAATATTTTAATTCGTCAATTTAAAATTTTATAAATGTTATATAAAATGTAATTAATTATAAGTATATGAATTAAGAGTTTTAAAGTACATTGATAGTGACCGCAGAATATAATTATTACTTATACTGTTTGAAAATTTTTGTTTTAATAAACAATGCATTTTCAATACTTACTTGTAATTCAAAAAATAACTTTTTTTTTAAATTTACATTACAGTAATATGTGAGTATAAATTGAGTCAAGTCATAATATATTTATGTATTTTTTATGAAAACTTTTAAAAAAAATCAGCAAAAAAGTAGAAATTGAATTACACAAATTTAATAATAATTCAAAAGCAATAATAAAAAATGTCACACTTATTCTTACCGTTTTTCCGAAAAAATTTTTTTTAATAAATTTTATCAAAAATAACGTCATAAATATGTATTTTGAAAACAATTGAATATTAATATTTTTTAGTACACTAATTTTCTTTTAATTAAAAGAATGTTAAAAAAAAAATTAAATTAAAATTTTATTAAAAAAAGGCTTAACTGGCAAAAAGAAGACAAATAAAAAATACATTTCAACGACGGTAAACAATAAAGTATAAAATATCCAAATATATTTAAAAATTCAAATATACGCGTGTATGTAACGAACGGACCGATCAACATAAATATAGGCTCGTGGACGCGTCGGTAGCTTTTCGAAAAGTCAGAATCGAATCGATGCTGGCAATGGAAGTGTATATACATATATATATTATTGTATGACGTTAATGCCAACTATAATGCTTATCGGTGACATTATATATATACATAATTTTTTATATTTATTACATATATAATGTCACCTATAAGCACCGATAAGCAATATCACCGATAAACATTATAATTGGCATTAACGTAAGCGCGGAATTCGTCAAAACGTCGATAAACGCAGGATGAGTTTATAGCGCACGTGACGACCAATGAAAACGTCACGATCGTTGGAAAAATTTTTTAAGCCGAGAAAAGCCGCTTCGGTTTTATCCTCGATTCGCGTTAATTAATAAGTGTTCCATTAAATGAGTCGTGCGCTGTACTGTTTATTTATTTCTTTTTTTTTTTTTTCGTAACGTCTTTAATGAAATTGAGTTATTACGTTGCGGTTATTCTTTGAATAGTATTTACGTAACGATGTTTGCACAAATGTCGACGATGCGTTAATTTTTCCTAAAAGTTGTGTGTTATTTATGTTACTTTGTTATTAATTTTTTTTTTTTTTTTCTTTGTATGCGTATATATTTTAAGAAACCAAATACAAAGTCACAAAAAATTGTAAGTAATTTATGAAAGTCGATTTTTTTGCAAATTTGTTTTTATATTTCGCTTTTACGATTGTATTATATGTAGTAAATCATAATAAAGTTTAAAAAGAAGAAAATGGAATAACAAATAACAAACGATACTTGTGGATATCGCTAGCTAAATAAATTTTGAATGAGTGATACCGGAAATAGTTCAGTTTGACTCAATGACAGATTTTCTATTAAAGTCTAAGAGTTTGACCTTGAAAAATGCTTAGCGATCAATGACAAAGTGAACCAACCGTGAAATACAATTGGAATCAAATAATCCGTGAGACCGTAACTAATTTGCTTAACCATAATTGTAACTATTTTATGATTATTATATTAATTATGATAAAATATGTAAATGGAAATTTATTAAAAATGTAAAGAAAGGTTTCAAAATATTTTCATATATTCATTGCATTCGTGTTTTAAAATATTTTTGACTGTTCGTAGAAATAATAATTCAAGATTTTATTTAAAAGAAGGTTAATAATATTAAAAAAAAAATCATAAATAAATCAAGACATTGTTCTATTTTAATTTATCTTACTTAGTTAAAATCTTAGGTGATTATTACTCATTTTGTTTTAAGTTTTTTTTTTTTTTTTTAACAAAAAATTTTAAAATAACATAAAATAATGGTATTGAAAAACATTGCGTTTTCATTATTCCATCAATTTTTTTAAATGTAAATTTCATTTTACCGAATGGGATACGAAATTATTATGTTACGATATTACTTGAATTTACAATGGTTATGTTATTTTAATTCTTTAATAGTTTGCCAAAAATATATTAACCGCTTTCATTCATATTTCTTATTTTAAATTGAAATTTATTTTTAGATAGAGATTGTGACAATAATAATAATAATAGTATTTTGTTTTCGATTTTTACTATTTAATTTAATAAAATGGTATTTTTCTTTTAATATATTTAAAATAAATTATTAAAAAATTTATAAAGCATGAAGATCTTTCTAATTATTTTTCCATCTATTTTCTATTTTTCAATTTTTCTATTTATGACTTTTCACTCATACTCGAGTTACTGTAACGAGATTAGCCGATTTTAACTTTAATAATGATATTTTACATAATTGCAAAATACTGCTTTGTCAAATGTTTAATAAAACCAATAAAAATTTAAGGACAATTGCGGATATGCACAATTTAAGCAGTAAAAAGCGTAAAGTCCAGATAACTGCTTAATTTTACTAAAATGTTGGAAACCCCGGAGAAAATCAGTGGATTGAATTAAACGGTTGATTGGTTAGTCAACGATACCTAAAGAGGGATAGAGACGGATAAATAGATAGATAGATAGAGAGAAAGAGTTAAAGGGAGTCAGCCGGTCGTTGCAATGACAAATTAGCGTATCCAACGTCGGCGTTCATACAGCGCGTCACATCCTCATATATATCCATCGTAGTGAGAGGCGCTGCATTATTTGCGCGGTACGGGCAGACACGGTTCTGCCCCTGAAACGGTGAGTCGTTAGAACGCGCCGGTGGGTAATCGCGGTGACCTTATTAATTCCGCGCACCGTGCCGAGCGATTTGCCGAGCAAAAAGTTAATAACGCGGACCGATCGCTTATACGTGTACATTGCTCGCTTTTATCGTTTAAGAGCGCCGATTTTACTTATATATACGAAGCCTTTTATTTTTTTATACTTATATTTTTTGCGGCTCGATTTCACCAATTATTTATTTCTTTTACTCGTACAATTATTTTGTTCTTTTTTTTTTTTAAGGTTTCTAATTTTAATGTACTTGTTGGAGAACAATTTAACGCGAAATAAACTTACATACTAAATACGATACGGAAAGGTAGTTAACTAAGAAAACAAAAAAAAAAAACATGTTTCATATTTGTTAATTTTTTTTTTTTTATTTTTCTAATTAATATAACATTGCGACTGCTGACACAAAAAACTTTAAATCCAAGAAATGAAGTATTAAGTTTTTGTCTTAAATATTGGTTTTTATTTCTATATTTTTGTATTGAAAATTTTTCATTTTTCTTCAAGTCTATGTAATAATTGTGTTTTAATAATCAAGAAAATTTATATTTCATGTATATAATCATGGAAATTGATCAAAGACAATATTATTTTCAAATTTCTAAAGGTTTTCTAATATCACAATAATTTCTGGAATCGCACTTTTATATCTTATGTACTTGAACTCAAGAGTTTGCATTCTTAATAACATGTGTAAAAAGATACGAGTAAGTAGTGATAGAAATTATTAATTTTTATGTAGTTTCATTAATAATAATTGCTTAATTTGTTCTATTTATTAAAAAATTATCAACACCGATTAAGATTCAAAAGTCGATTACAATGTCTTAAGTGCATCGTAAAATTTTATTTTTAATCATACTACGACAATAATTTTTTATTTATTATATTAAATAAAGTATCTTGCGCAAGAAAAAGATTGTAGATTTTTAAACGCGCAGATACATTGTGATATAATAAAAAAAAATTTATACATTTTTGTAATAAATATGATTTGACAAATGATTTATTAAAATTGACTTTTAAACAATGATACATTTAAAATGTACTCATTGAGAATCTTCAATCGATTATATCTTTTATAAATGTAAGCTTCTGTGCGTCTTAACCCTAATCTCGTGTCGCTGTTTTCAGCACACATAAACCTTGAACATGGGTCATTCGCGTCCGCCGCTCATTTAACTTTGTTATTCCTTAAGGAAAAATCTGAAAAAATTCGTTCTTTGGACTCCTAACTATGCGATAGAATTGTTGTCAGCCCCGAAAGTCCCTTTTTCAATAAACATTTTCATCAAAATTCGGAGGCATGTAGGCTGTTTACACAAACGACTCTTGACAAAAACGACCCATGTTCAAGGGATTAGGGTTAATAATCTACAAATTTTTCTACAATTTATTTATTTTTAATACAGCAATCTTAATTGTTTTCTAGTTTTAATTTGAACTAGTCATAACAAGAATTTATTTATGAATAAATAGTGAACATTGTACTTTAATCGAATGAGTCAAGTATTTAAATATAAAAATGAATCGTACTTAAGGGGTTACCCCCAGTTGTAGCTCAACAAAAAAGGCCTTTTTCATGAATTTTTTTAAAGAAAACTACAAAACTTTTTTAAACGATTATTATATTATCTTAAAGAATACATCTTGAAGAACTTTCAGTAATTTTTTTATTGCAAAATATTACATTGTTAAGTGGCAAATGGCCGCCAATAAAATAGTGTTTTTATTTATACGGTTTGCGGTGACCAACATTGCGACAAAGTGGATCATTTGAAACAAAAAATGTAGATAGATTTACTTAAATATAAGTATAAACTAGTCTTTAATCGAAGGATTTAAAAAAATATTAATTTTTCACAAAATGGTGGACAGTCAAAGTTAATGGTTCGATTTTAACGAAAAAAATCGAACGATCAAAGACTACATTTTTATGTATTAAATAAGCCTGCAAAATTTCAAGAAGATCGGTTAATTAGTGTTTGAGTAATCTTGGTCACCGACTTCAGAAATGCCATTTCGAGAAAAACGCGTTTAAAGTTTTAATTGCCGGTTGTTTACACAACGGATTCTTCTCTTTCAACGCTCATATCTCAGTCAATTTTGTTCGGATCGACTTGAAATTTCCAGGTCATATTCTCAGATACTTATACTTCAAAAAAATGCAATTAACAAAAAATCGATTTTTTCAAAGTCGCAAGTGGGGGTAACCCGTTAATGTGTTTTGTAGGACACTTAATAAAATTTAATTAAATCAATAAAATTTGCCGATATGAGATTTTAAAATTTGATTAAAACTTATGTTTTAGCTGCAAATTTTAAATTAAAAATTTTCCGATGAGTTTTTAGTTTAAATTTTTTAATATTTTAATCTAAAAGACGATTTTTAGATTGCTATAATCGCTATCGCTATAATCGTATTAAAATTTCTTTAAAACTTGATGTGAATAATGAAGTACTTATAATAAAATAAATACATGTAACAAGGTAAGGTAAATTTTTTATAAATGAAAAAGAAATATTTAAAATATCTTTTAATAACGAAAGAAAATTCAAATATTTTTTTTTCTTCATTTGTTACAATATAAAAAAATATTATAATTAAAAATATTCTTAATTTACTGAGATATTTGAGCAAGTAAAATATTGTAACTGTAAATTAACGCATAACCTGTAATGTATAAACGATAACAGGTTTTTCATTGCGATTGCAATAATTTATTGCAATGTGCGTTTCTTATTCTACTTGTTCTATTTTTTAAAGACATAGCTAACAAGGAGAACTGGTTTAATAATGGAGTAAAAAATTTAATTACTAAAATTTTACACAGTCTTATTAGATATCTAGAAAATATATAATTTGGAGATATCATCTTGAAAAAGAAACTTAATATCAATTATAAATTGTATGTTTTTAATTAAAATTATCAAAAGAAAATAATAATTTTATATGAAAACAAAAAAAAAAAAACAAAACGAAATTTTAGATTATAAGATATAATAACGACTGAATTTTACATATATTTTATTTAAAAACTCAATAAATAATTTTTTGATAAATCATAGGTACTTTTAGTTGTTCATTTACAGTGAAAATATTTCTAGGTTATGCTGCTGTTTTATATTTTCAAAATTACACGTAAACTTATAGAAATGAAAACATAGTAAATTGAATGAATAATAAATATAAAAACGTAGAATTTATTTAAAAAAAAAGGACAATAAAATAATATTAAAAGTTAATTAGAATATAGAATTATTATTATATATATATAACAACTTGAATGTATTAGAATTCACTATAGCGTTTTATACGAATATCACATATGCGCATATTTATATAAATGATGCGCAAAAAGAATTAGAAAGGAAAGTTATTCCATGAAGTAAAAATATAGTGATGCAATAACGAAAAAAATTTCGTACAGCATAAAACTATTAGCCTCTTCAATTTCTTAAATATGTATTACATATTTTTAAATATATAATGATATTGAATAAAATAAAATATTTATTTTTTTAAAAATTTTCAATAATAAAATTTAGAAAAATTGCTAAAATATGTTACGATTTGATAAGATTTTAATTACTTTAACGCAATAACGATATCGATAAATTTTACCGATATCGATCATTCAATATTTTATTGTAATGTTTTCTTAAACCTTTTTTTAACATACGAAAAACTCATTTTAGGAAAGTCCATTAAAAAAAAAAAAAAAAACAATAAAATTTACCGCAGCCATGAAATTTTATGCTAAACTGATGTTTGGCATACAAATTGTTATTTCAATGCGCGCAATAAACTACTCAAAATATTCAAATTAAAAATTTTTTAAATTCGAAGAAATAACTTTAATTATCATTAGCGAATCAGCGATCAATTACGACTATCTATTCGCGTACGAAATTTCTGACGTAATCGAAAAGTTCTGAGTCACGTGTGCATATCGACCATACATACACACATATACACATACACAGCGACATGTAAAAAGAGAGAAAAAAAAAAAGTTAAATTCGCCGAGCAGCTCCGCCGAGCAGTCACATTCTCGGTCGCTGACACCGAAGCCCGCGCTCTCGACGATAATTATTATACACCCAATCGATTTGTAACGCTGTATTAAAAGCGATCGAAACATTAAGATCAAGGACGAGAGCTCGCGCGACTATGTATATACACGGACGCGTATACGTGCATGCGTATACGCGCAGGAGACGCGGATGAGAAGAAGACAGTCTCTCGTCGAGCGATATGAGAGGAAAGGCCCCGAGAGACGCGCTATATTTAGAAACGCTTGGGCCTCGCGCGACTTTACTTTCCCTTCGCGCACTCGTCTCGCGCTCCGGCAATATTAACGTTTTAAGAGCCGCGTGGATTTTATTATTTTAAACGCGCGACGGCTGATCGACTTTTATTAAAAATTCACGAGAACAATTTATTTCGTTAGATATATCTCCGCTATCTCTTTATGTCTATCAATTTTCGTAAACGATCTTTTTGCGTTCATTGATTTGACGGATCGGTTTAAAGATATTTTGCCAATGTTTAGATCGACTTTTTTAGCTTCTGTGTACATTAGATTGCTTTATTAAAAGGGCACCGTAACAAGGAAAATTTAAAAATATTTCAAAAAATTCTTTCATTCAAGTTGCAATTATTATCTTTTTTTTTTTTTTTTTTTTTTTTGTTTTCGAGAAACCGCGACTCGATAACATTTTTTTCCTTATCATTGTATATTACCTTTCTATACTATTTAATATCAACATTCGTCTGCGTATATTGAGCTATGTTTATTGTCGTTTTTATAGTCATAAAATATTAGTAATAATGTAGTTATAGTAAATATTAGTAATAATAGTCATAAAATATTATAACATTGCAAACGTAATACGTCGCAAAAAAAAAAAATTTATCGATACGTATTCTGAAATTAAAATTTATTTTTACAAGTAAAATTAATTTGTAAAATACATGAGCAAATGTAGTGATTTATTTTTGATAGATTTTCGTTATTAAAAATTAAATATTAGCGTATACAATGATAGTTTCTTTTTAATAAATCGTTGCACATTTCAAAAAAAAAAAAATCTATGATTCTGAAGAAATAAGCTTGAATTGTACACAGTTATAACAAAATAGTACGATGATTTAAACGATATTCAAATTATAAGAAACATTTTTTTATCTTATAAAGGATGAAATGATTAGGTTTAAAGTATGAACGATAAAAAAAAAAAACCAACAAACTGAGGAAATTTAAACTCTGATAAGATAAAATAAAACTATTTTCTATTTCCATTTTTTTAACAACATATAAACTTATACTCTAAGTCTCAAATTAAATATTTGATCTTATGCAAGTTCGACAGATAATGATGGGTGAAAAGATGATATATTATTTATCATATTAATTTATTTAAATTTAAATAAATTTTGAGTTATACAAATTTTTAATAAATTTTTTTCAGCTTACTTTTTATTTTACCTCGAGCAATTCATAACTTTTATTGAAATAATAAAGATTGTGATAAAGATATGAAAGATCGTATTTTTCTTTCATTTTTATTTGTATTTTATTGTATTAACTAATACTTATATGCGTAGTAAAAATGTATGGATTAGTGTAAAGTTTCCTTCTAATATAAGGTTAATTAAATACGCGTTCACAAATCAAAGTTTAAATGTAGGTCGAAAAAGATTTAAAAAAAAATATAAATGTCTAATTTTTCATTACGATTGAATACGTTATAACAATAGAGTGTAAGCATATTACTTTACATTGTAGGATCGAAGCATACATAATTTTATTATTAAACATATCGTTGTAAAAAGTGAGATAAGTACGCTTTGTAGTTAAACGTTTAGAATTATTTATTTTTTTTTTTCTTTTTTTTTATATGAAAATTATAAACGTTTGAGAATAAACATTAGCATTATACTAAACACAAGATCAGCGCGTGCTCAGCGAGTTCAATACACAAGTTAACTCGAGCGGTTAGCAACAAGGTTAAAATAATTACAGGACAATGAAAGGTGAACGAAATGAAACGAGAGGTTAGACGCCCGGTAGAAAGTGAAAAAGGTAAGATGAACTTTTCGATTTTTGAAAATGAGGATAATTTCGAAGGGTCTCCCCGACGCAGCTGTTAAACGTATAGGTCAAGTTGAAGGAGCCAAGGAAGCGTTCGTTATCGGCCGGCAAACTTCCAACATGTGCGCGCGGATCAACGACTCCGATTGTCTCAACTATCTTTCTTTCTCTTTCGTAACGAACGGAGGAAAACTTATGACCTCGGATGCAGAAGTTACACAGCCTCGGCCATGTGTTTGCCACGTTGAAAGAGAAAGAGAAAGAGAAAGAGAAAGAGAAAGAGAAAGAGAAAGAAAGAGAGAGAAAGAGAGAGATGTTAAGGGCGCGTTTACGTCCGCAGTATTCGCTGGCCTCGAAATCTCAAATATAAACTGCACCGTCGCATCGAACGCTTTAACGATTATTCGAGAAGACTGTGCGTCGGCGCCGCGTTGCATCAGCGAAATTAGCTGCTTGTCGTACATACTTAGACGAGAGGCTCCGAAAATTATGCGCCGACGGAATTAGGAAAAAGAGAGATATTAGCGGCGTTGAATCGCGCAATTATGCTTTCGTAAAGTTTACTATATGATGATTTATATCTGCGCGAATTTAACTTTATAATTATTGTCGTATACTTATAATTATTGTAATTAAGATGGAGAGGATTTCAAGAATCGTTTTATCAAAATATTAATTACAAATCAAATCAATTTTTTTGAAAATATAACGTCTTGTAACGTTATTTTATAAATAATTTTGTCGTATATTGCAACATTAAAAATAGTTTGTAAACATATTTATTGAGTATATTAAAAATTTGAAATAATTTAATTGATGTATGATAACAAAAAATTAGTAAATTCAACAAAGAAAATACAAATTATACATTTAGGTACAACGTTTCATTAAATTCATAACATTAACGAGTTGCAAGTGCTTTATTCGCGCATTAAACTCGAAAATAAAAAACTTCACAGTAAAATTCGTCGATATTTTCCGCGCGTAAACGTTACGTAAACTCGCGCGGCTAATGAAGTTTGACAATTCTCGCGCACGACGCTTTTCCTGTCCGAGCGACGAAAGCGCCATTTCGTTATAGCCGCGCGAGTTACAACACGCGAGATGTGTATACACATGCATAAAAGAACGAATCAAAGGATTTTTGAGCGAGCGCAATTGCCTTTGACCTCCGCGAATACTAAACGTAATAACGCGAGTCGCATATGCGTCGGTTGAGTACCGTTTTGATTTTCGAGCTTGCGGAAGTCTCCATTCAACTCGATTCGAATAAGACGTGATTCGAGACCGAAATTTTTGTAACGCCGCGATCTAGCGTACTTTTCATCGTAATCCGGCCGAGGCGATAATAATATTATAGATTAAAACGGTAGCCGAGTAAAGGATTCTTCGCGAAATCGCGCACCGCGTCTGAAAATAAATTTATGCCTTGATAACTGCCGGTGATTTTATAACCGCGCGGTATCGGTTATCGCGGAAAATTAAACGAACGTCGACAATTGTTCGGTTTTTTTTTTTTTTTTTTTTTTTTTTGTAATGCTATTTTTTCAGGATAATTTTAACTCTCAGTGTTAAAACTTACGCGGCTTTTAGAATTGTTCTTCATGCACGAGTATATAATTATGTAACTTTTTTCCTGCCATACGCGGAATACGCAATTATATTTTTATTTTTGAATAAACCGTTCATGAATCAGATCCTCGATTAAGAGAAAAAAAAAAAAAAAAAAACTAAATTAGACGCTTACGCATGAGTTGTAAATTACACCATTAAACAAATGTATAAATTTGCATGGGTAATTATATCCCGTAGCGTGTAATTGAAAGTTCTTTATTAATATATGCATATTAGCTTGAAAGCGATATATTTTCAACGTATATGTAAATTAAGATGAAATCTCTGTCTTCCCTTTGCGCTAAAATTGTTGATTTTTTATACGCACCTTAAAAGTCATATTACCCAACTCCTGGGCTCGTTTTAAAATAAAATATATAATTGCCATCGGCTATAGAGTGGTGATAAAAGTACGTGCGCTTGCATAGACTATAATAACAATAAATTCTCGTTCCGTGCACTTAAAAAGAAAAAAATGGTTATACACACAGATATATATATATATATATATATATATATATATATATATATATATATATATATATATATATATATATATATCAAAGTTAACGTTCTCGCGATATGTTTACGCAAGTGCGGAGACACGCGACAGGTGCGTGCTCGTTAAATGCATTTCCTCTTGGGCGAGATACGATCGAGACGCATTCATCATTGCGCGCTTTGGATAATGTAACCGATCTTTTTCTATTAGTCGATAATGGGAAAAATCGTTGCGCCGCATTGCTCATCGCCGATCGCGAACGAAAAGAAGCCCCGGGCACACATGCACGTTGACTTTCTAATTTGTGCGCGGGGCTTAACTCGACGTCTATATATATATATATATATATATATATATATATATATATATATATATATATATATATATATATACATATATACCTATACGTAACGCCGAAGAAATGTCAATGTACGATTTGGACTCGCGGCCTCGCTACTCTCTTTCTCTCTCCGCATGCCGTTACGGAGTCTTCCGAGGGCTCTTTTTCTCTCCCTCTACCTCGTTCTCTCTCTTTCTCTCTCTCTCTCTCTCTCTCTCTTGCTCGCTCTTTCTCCCGCTACATAAGACGTTTAAACGAGAGAGTAAATTATTTTGCGTCGCGCGTGACGGCCGGCCGACTGTGATATCTGTCAATATAATTGACGTTTTATAACAATAAAAATTTGGGCCAATTAAAGTTTGTTCGATGGCAAAAATTCTCGGAGAGGACGCGCCTTCGACGAATGTCGCCTGATCAATTTTAACCGCGATGGAATTATTTTTAATTACCATTTAACAAAGCCTTTAAAATTGCTTAATCGAAATGACTCCGCATTGTTTTATATTGACATTTTAATTTTTCAACGATGTCATTTCGAAAGAAACGGTATATCATAAGTTTACGCAATTTAATTCTCGCGAATTCAGTTAAAATTATAAAAATTTTAACGAATTACAGCGTCTCGATTTATAAATGCATTGTAGTTGTAATAAACGTGTATAATTATTTCGTTTATAATCGATGCAAAATGTAATATTACGTAAAGTGCCGCTTAAGTGTCCGTTTCAATTGATGGAATATAGAAAAAAAAAAGGACGAATAAGAAGAAAAAAAAAATTGAATTCTAATAATTTATACTACTGGCCATTGGATTAAACGGTCAATACTTAAGAAAAAGAAAAAAATAGAGAGGGGACGAGAGTTTGGTAATAGAGAGAGAGAGCAGTAACAGAGAGGGAAGATCGATAAATTGACAAAGGCGTAAGCAGAAAACTGCTTGATTAAATCTAGAGCGATGCGAGTACTAACAGAGACGTAGATGGCGAAAGCAAAGTGTGCATGTGTTCGTTCGATTCAAGCACGGCACCGCGCAAACGTCGAGAGGGAGATAGAAATGCACGCGTCGAAGCAAAATGAATGGAGACACGGCACGAGGAAAAAAAGAAGAGGGGGAAGAAAGGAAGAGGGCGCACGAGCGCGCTTGAAACGAACGCACAAGGTGCGGAAATTTCCATTGAGCGTTTCGAATTTTTTTTTTCCGCGCTGCACATTATATATATATATATATATATATATATATATATATATATTACATGTATACATATGACCATTAGGCTATTGAAATGCCACCTTGAAACTTGCGCGAAATGTTTCACTGTCGACAGTTTAAATAAGGCGTATAAATTTTTATTTTTATCCTTTATTTTTTTTTTTTTTTTTTTTTTTTAATTGCTTACTCATTTACAGATTTATTTTTCATACTTAGAAATAAACGTTTACATTTAATTAGCTCGAGAGCAAATTTAGAAACGCGATTTGCTTGCATGCTGCACGTTAAAAAGTTTGATTAATTTTGATTTCTTAAAAACGCATCTACCGTCGTTTCGAAAAAAAATGTTCCATTCACGCAATTGTACTTCCACCAGTTTTTTCATACATGGAAAACTTTCTAAAATTCTCTTCTCGCGCTTTATAAAACAGTTTTGTACTGTATTGCAATTTATTAGATTTTGTTGACAATATTATATGTTACGTCATAAACTATGCGTCATTCTTGTGGTTTTTACGCCAAGTATTAAAGGCGTGTCGTAAAAATTATAATATCATAATAAATTGCTTATACTTCAAACTTTTTCATCGTCCCTTTATAAGCATAAAAAAAAAAAAAAAAAAAAAAAGAAAACAATATGATGCAGGAAAAAGTTTGTTTTACTTTGAAACTTGAGTAAATCTGCAGCTTAGCAGAATAATAAAACTTTCCGTTGTATTCAATGTGAAAAGATATTTGCCTTTGAAATGCTTACAGTCCTGTTGAATTTTAGTAAATCTTGTAAGATGTTTTATCGTACGTGATATTTTATTCGTGACTTTTTAAAAAAATAATATTATAAAGTTTGCTTTGTTTTTAAACGAATATCTTTCCTAAGTTATTTTTCACTTATATTAGTATATGTTGTAGTCGAGCGTACACTGATATGCTTTTAAGATACTTATGAGAAACGTAACAATTTTAATTGCAAGTTATTTTCCATACTTCTTTACAAATAAAAAAATATGCCACTATGCGGTAATTTACATGCATATAATGTCGAGCAAACGTTGTATATAATACATTCAAAAGCCAGACAACGTACAAATCGTTAAAATATTATATAATCCCGGAATTTTTCATATTACAATAATGTTTGAAGTATTGAAAGAAACAAGTAAAGAATATTTCATTTCTAAAAATTATGTAAATCTTTAATTACTTTTAATGTAAAAAAAAAAAAAAAAAAAAAAGAAACAAAACACAAAATTTAGAGTTAAACGAAAAAGTTTTAAATACAAGTATATTATTATTTAACAATTTTTATAAATTAATTATGAATTAATATTTTATTAATTGATGCATCATTAAAAAATTGTTTAAACATTGTCATTTTAAAAACGAAATTCAAAAATAATAAAATTAAAAAAAAATCGATTTCGCGCCGCTTAGCGCACGTTTGCGCATATGCAAAGACGTCGCGAAATGAAGTGCGCAAAAAAAGCGTTTGTAAAACGCGCATATGTATATATATATATATTAGTCGTCGTCGTCGTCGTCGTCGACGCCGCCGCTGCCATCGCCTCGGGCAAGGCAAGTTTGGGCAAGTTTCACCCAGACGCAACCGCATAGCTGCTCCCATTCTCAAAGTAATCGCGAAGTCAAGGATATAATCGGACCCCGGCGCAAGGGAATACGTTGCTCTCGAACGTCCCATGCACATCCGTCGACGATAATACGCCAAAAGCCGCGGTGATTAAATCCAATTAGGACATATCGGGAGATTATACGTAAAAGAAAATAAGAGAAGCGGAGGAGAACGCGAGAGCGGAGCGCTATATACATAGTTGGCGCTAAATTCTGCTAAAGCTGGCGCTGACCTGCATAGCGACCGTTGACGCTCGTGTTTTAGAATCGAGTGAGGCCCTCTATAGATCTTTAGCGGATTTGCACGCGCGCGCTCATGCCGGACGACGATGGAAAAATAAAATAACAGCCGACCGTAATCGCGTCAACAATCGAACGATTTGAATTTTAAAAACGCGAACGTGCGCGCTCTCGATTTATTTTGTCGCGATAAATACTTGCCGATTTTCCAGCGGATCGTGTTCCCGACACTTTTTCCAATTGTTTCTTGCTTGCGTTCCGTTTTTCATGCTCTGTGAAGAGTTTCATTTTATCTTCGCTCGAAAGAAAAATTTTACAATTGTTTTAAAAAAATTTTAAATTTCGCGTAATTAAACGTATTTAAAAGTTTATAATGTTGCAATATAGAAAAAGTAACGGATGTAGATAAACATATTTTACTATCTATAACTCACACTACAAACTTTTCATGGAAAACAGTTTTCAACATAATCATAAAATATTTGTCGAATTTTTAAACAACGCCAATTCCATTTGAAAATACGTGATTCACATATTTGACAATGATAACAAAGAAATTTCCAATCTTGGAAATATAATTAACGATTATTATCAAGATTTTGAAGATATTACCTTTGTAATTTTATAAATTTTAATTCCGCGATCGACTGAATAACAGCCCTTATATACTGGTAATATAAGCAATAATACACGAAGTAACGACGAATGCAAACTTTCGGTATCACGATAACACCGTTTGGTGTCATTTTACATCAAGATAGTGCTTTAGTACGAAGGTAACTTGACTAGCAAAAATATTCCAAGTTTTTGCGACCGCAGTAAAAATTACGGTTAGTCATCAATGTGGAAATCAAGTAAGTTCGTTGATTTCAAATTTTCACGCAATTCAATATAAACTCTTAAATAAAATTATATTAAAATAGATATCGGAAATTAAAATAATTCAAATTTATTTAATATTTATAGATGAATTAATAAAATGTTTATTATTATGATTATTCACTATTTGTAAATTTTTCTTATTTATCGATTTATTAAAAATTATTATGTAATGCTTTGGATAAAAATATTTTTATTTTTGAAAGTAAAATGTAGAAAAAAAAAAATATTTATTTTAAAACTATTTAACAGTTATATATCGGCTGGCTAAGTTATTCTAATTTTATATTCATAAAATAATACACCAATTGCGTTTCCAATAATAACAATATATTATTAACAGAGTCTAAAACATAATATTTTGAATGAATTATAAATAACGTTTATGTTTACATTTAAAAAGCCTTTTAATTAGAAATTATTTTTACGCCATTTTAAGTAATAACGCGCATCGAAATAACCACCTAATAAATAAGTAATGTTACCAAGCAGCAAAAAAAAAAAACATCAATTTTACAAAAGCTATTAAAAAAGTTAAACAACGAATAAATTTATCAATCACAGCTTAAAACAACACGTTAATAAAATTTTATTAAAATAAAAACTCACCTTAAAGTTGCCCCCATGCACAGGAAGGGTATCGTCGTTCATTTTGCGCGGCACTCTGTTCGGCGCTGTAACAAGGAATTTGAATGAAGAGAGTCGTCGTGTCTCCAGCGGCGATCCTATACCAAGAGCGATTAAAAACTATCGCCGCCAATCCAAGCGATACGGCAATAGGGCTGCACACTCTGTGATATCGTACCAGCTCCTCCGCTACGGCAGCTCTGCTCGTCTCGCTCTATTATTATCTCCTTCTGTTCTCTCTCTCTCTCTCTTTCTCTCCTACTCTTTCTTTTTTCCTCTTTCGCTCTCTCTCTCTCTCTCTCTCTCTCTCTCTCTCTCTCTATTGCTATCCTTCACGCACACGCACGCATACGCTCGCAATTCCTTGGTGATAGTAACCGTGAGCGATTGCTCGCACGGACTCCCTCCTATATATTTTTTGACACGCGTCTCTTCTGCTTTTCCTATAGATGCGCGTCTCTCTCCCTTTTGTATGTATGCGAGTTACACGTGCGTGAATGCTCTTGTACGTACACACTGGCACGCTACGTTGCACTCGTGTCTTCGAATCGATATATACACGTATACCAAAGCGTGGATATAAATGCGTGCGCGTTCTGGTAAACGTCTTTCGACACGTGTGCGAATGCGTACGAATGTATACTTATGTAAATCTTAACTTTTGTATTCTTTTAGCAAACTCTTCCTGCGCTTTGTAGTTAACGAAAAGCCGTTGGCTCCTTTCGGCGATGTGTCAAATCGAGAGAACCAGACTCGATCACTCGTTGGCTCCGTGTAGTCGTCAAATTTCCGCGCGATCGCTTGCAGAATCGACAACGACCGAGCTACGAGTTAATTATACGTTGTTAAAAAAGTAAAACAAAAAAAAAAATTGTAATGAGAGTTTCGAACGCGATCGTAACTCGAACGTGAGTCGATCGCGTATCGGTTGCCGACCAAGAATGAAAACCGTGAGTGAACAGCGTGGGAGGAAGCGCCGAGTCGCCGTCACCGCCAAGAAGCGGTGGTGGTTCACGGGAGAGCCCGGCACCCCCCACCATCTCGGCTCCCGCTGCCTTCTCTCAACGCCCGTTCTCTTCGGGCAGACCGAACCTCCCCCCCTCGCCTGGGCACCCGAGACATGTGCGCGCTGTAGTTCTTCCCTCTCCACTCTGCGCGCCCCACCGTCGCGACGCCGCTGTTGGCGCCGAGTCACCACCACCACCACCATTGCTAAACATCGCTTCCTTTTACATGCTTCCTCGCGGAGGAGCACCAGTTTGCCCCTACTTTCCAGTCTTGCTTTTTCCCTTCTCCGTCGGCTTCTCTGGTGAGCGATTCCTTCTATTGAGCCGAGGTGCCTCGCATATATATATATATATATATATGCCATATCGAGAACGACAAAATGTGTATAATTCCATTCTTTATTCTTTCTTTTTGTACTCATGGTGGACTTCGCACGAAGCCTACCGGTTCCCCTTTCTCGGATTTTACCTCTGTACTAACATACAGACAGTTCCATAAGGTACGAGTGTTTCGCCAGCCGCTCCTTCTCTCACTCTTACCTATTATTTTTTCCCTGATTTTTTATTTCAAGAGCACTTAAGTTTCATTGATTTGCTATTATCGAATAGAATATTTTTGGAAATCTCAGTTTATTATTATTATTATTTAGATCTCTGTTGATATTTACTTAAAGTTGTCAAGGCTACCTATATTACTAATCGTTATTTTAGTAATATTTGGTTGATAAAAAAAAATAATCAATAAACATTTTTCTTATTTATTCAAGTACCATGATAACATAGAAAGTTAAATGAAGTTTTTAATTTTGAATTTAAATCACTATAGTACTTTATAATTATAAAAAGTTATTGCATAATCAAGTTTTAAATTATCGTTTTAGCTCTTTAATATTAATTTAATACTGACAATTCTAATGATGCCAAAAAAGTTGCATAAAACGATAGATTAAAAAATTTTTATTAAACTGTATAATCGAAGATTAAAAATACTTTATGAAAAATTAATCAGCTGACAAAAGTTCTTGCATACGTTTTAAATATTAAACATAAAAATAATATGACTTTTAATTGTTTTTTTTTTATATTTTTTTGACGAGCATAATTTATTTATTTTTCTAAACTATACATTATAAATGTACTAAAAGTGTACTAAAAGTATAAAATAAAATATATACATTTTGTTCATGACTATTCTGTTTTTCAACCACATTACGAATGAGTGTTTATATCCTCTTTGCAAAAATTATTCAAATTAAAAAACATTTATCAATATAGTAATTATAAAAATCTAATTTTAATAAAATAAGTTTTAAAAAAAACGTCGATAAAAAATTTCGACAATTTAATAATGGTATATTTTTTTTTAAACACCCGGTATATTGGATGGAATTGAAGTAAGGGAGAAACGAGAAAGAGGGGCATGAGGCCTTGAACAGGGCCTTCCACTACTTTTCACATTACTCTGTACAAACGACATTCCTCTTTCTCTTTCTCTCGTCGTCACACATGCACATATTTTTACATCTATGCTCACACTCATCCAAAGAAGCGACCAGATGTTTGTACAATGTGAGCAATGTGAAATGAAAAAAAGATTATCCAATGGTTTATTAATAATTTTTTTTCTTTTACGATACAAATACAAAAAAATTACAATATTTTTATAAAACGCTTGAATAAAAATATTTTAATAAATAAAAGTACTTTTTATTCATCCAAAGATAAGACAACATTTTTTTATTGTTATCCTACTTGCAGTAATAAAATATTGTTTATTGCATAACTAAACGAAGCATGAAAAATTATACTAGTTACTAAAAACGGTTGTACTATTGATAAGAATGTACAAGAGACGCAGTAAATATTGGAATGCATAGCAATGAATTTAACTACGAACGGTAAAATAAAAGAACAAAATGAAGACAAAAAAAAAAGTTGCAATAAAAATTCAATTTTATTAAAATTTTATTTGCCACGCAATTCGTTATGAACACGACTAATTGAATTCTATTTAAAATTTAATTTTTTGGAAAATAATTGAAATGCATATTGAAGTTCGTTATAATATTTAATTTTATAAAAATTCATGAATTCCTTAAATTAGATTATTACATATATATTACGTAATTAATATAATAATTAAAATTATAATTTTAATTATTTAAAATACTGTTTTAACCGCACGTATAATGTTCCGTATAGAACTTGAAAAGTATCATCAGCATAACGATAAAGTGTTATTATTTATTTATTGAAGAGGGTGCGGTAACAAAACCAAAAAAAAAGAAAATCAAGTGCGAGTTGGGCACGCGTGCAGAGGGTTCTGAACTATAATTTTGATAGCGAGAGCGACCCACGTAAGGGCCGTCGCTGCGTAGTGGTGACGCATGTTACCACGCGAGCGTAAAGCTCTTCTTTTCGTTGTATCACAAAATAAAATAAAGACTAATTATATTTATTTGTATTAATTATTTTTATTTATTTTTTATTTTTTTTTTATTTTAGGTTCAATAGTTTTTTAGGAAAGCGAGGAGAAGGGACATGGCTCGAAAAATCATTACATAAAAATTTATCTATCAAAAATGACAAAAAAGTAAAAAATAATTTTTATAAAACACTCCTATCCACAGATCTTACTAATTAGACTATTTCTTTTGTTGGATATTCGATATCCTATAATTCCTATCCAATAATAATGTTTTTTACTTGACATCAGTACTCTTTATTAATTTACAAAAGCATTTAAACCCTTCTAAGATTCTACTACAATTCAGTAGCAATTTGAATATTCACTTTTCAAAATTCATTTAATTGCAAGATTATACAACAAAACTGTTTCTTCAATGGTAAATATAAAATAGATACAATTACAATGTTTCATTGGAACTTCGGCTGGTCATTTGATGGATTAACTCATTAATGACGAAACTATCCCTATGGACTCGAGCTCATTGGAAATAACGCGAAAAAGGACATTAGTTCTAGTTAATTAAGAATATGGCAAAATTTCGAATTTTGAAATTCATTTAAACAAATATTGTTCAAACAATTTATAAATAATTGAATTTTTTTTTTATTTGAGACCAGAAATTAATTTTACATCAAAAATTACTAATGTTGCTAATTACACGTTTGCAATTTATTAAATAACAGTAGAGTTATAAACAATCGGTGAAGTGTGCCAGAGGTACGGCCTGGGAATAATTCTCCATTCGGAATTTCTCCATATTCTTATATAATTAGATCTAATGTTCTGTTTTACATTATTTCCAGTAAGATCCGGCTCACAGGGATGGCTTAGCATTAATGGGTTAATGGATAATTATTTGGCGTCCTTGGCGTTGAACAATTAATCATTACTATCGTATAATATCGCTTTTGAAATATGTATATTATTAATGGAATATTTCGATAGTATATCTAGTTATTCGTAAATATTTTCATAGTAAAAATACTATGAACATTTTTGCCTAATAGTTTGTTTGGCTATTTTGAATTCAAATTTACAAATTTATGCATATAATTTATTATAAATATTGACATTGTAATTTAAATTATTATTTTGATAGTTTAAGTAATTACATATGTATAGTAAAGGCGCGCGCTGGCTTCAAAACGTATAAAGAAAGTAAGAGTTGTTAGAAATAATAATAGAATATTGAATATTCAACAATAAAAAAATTGAATAATCTAATTAATGCGATCTGTGGATAACAGTGATTCATAAAAGTTATTTTTTACTTTTTAGTGTTGATAAATTCTTACGTAATGATTTTTTGAATCATTATTTTTATATTTTTCTATTAGAAATAGTTTTTAAATACGATTGCAACTAATTTTCTGGATATTGGTAATTCAGTTAACGACAGCGAAGAATTATTTGTCAAAAATAAACAAATGAAATGCCGATATTAATTTGCGGATTGCGACTACTAGCATTACGATAATTCAGTATCTACCTGAAAAATGTAAATTTAATCCTCGAAAATTAGCGAAGAATGACGCTCCTATCTTTCGGTAAATGAAACGCCGAAACTTTTTTTCGTATATTATTAAAATTTAGTACACTTGGTATGATTTAAATAATTCTAATCTTTTAGATGATCTGTACAGATAAATTTAGGTCCTGGATTTTCAACGCAATTTTCATGAACCATTAGAAACGACGAGCTCCATCCGTCGGTGCTAATAGTCGACATTATCCAACAGCATACCAATATTAAATCAATATTATTGTTAAACATCTAACAAAAAACTTGAAAAAAATACCCAATCAAATAGAGTTTGACCTAACTTAACTCGCCTTATTTTTTTTGACATACATAGTATTTCTTGTAAGGAATTTCTCCCCTCCCTTCTACCAGTATCTATGTCTACTTTCAAAAACGGCTGCAGATAACAAATAACAAAGAGATTCAAAAGGTAAGAGAATTATAAAGGGTCTTTTGGTACGTACTAGGAACTCAAAATTTAAATATCGTTAGAGGTCATACTGTGTTATGTTCATAATTTTAAGTTATTATTTTGAGAACTTTTTTCATAAGAAAATAAAAATATAATAATTAAATTAATAATAAAAATATGATAATAATAAATAAAATATAAAATTCTTCAGTTTTTTAATCGCTTTATTCGCGTCTTAAATTTAATTAAAAATTTTTTTTTTAAATTTATTTTCAACACTGAAGAATTTTTAGAAACTTTTGAATATGTAGAAATTCTATCTCATGCTGAGAGGAAGTATAGAAGCCGTATTTTATTTTTTATTTAGAATTTTACATTGTTTACTTCAAATTTATAAATAAAATTACCATGTTGAATTCTCCATTTTGAAGATTGAAATTCTGATTGCAGAATCGTAATCAGTTTTCAAAACCAAAACTTTGTAACCACTGTGCTTCTTAAAGGGTTAATTGACAATAAATAAAAGAAATGATTTTGGCATCTAATGGAGCTAATGGTATATAAAACAATGAAACCAGCTTGATTGCTTGAATAAGTTATTTTGTCAGCTATCCGAAACAATCGTGAACATTGGTTTGGAAAAAAACGTATTCAAATTTTCAGTAACAGATTTTTTGTAAAAAACTTAAGCTTACGCGAATCAGTTGTTGCTGGAAATAAACCTTCAGTTTCTTTAAAAGTACCATTTTGAGATAATTAATTAGTAACTAATTTCCAAGCAGCTTTTACCTATTTTTAAGCAGCACTTAAATTCTCCACTTGCGACTCTTGCTGATCGGCGTTTTTTATAAATACGGTAAGTTTCTGGTCTCTATACGTCTACTGATACCTTTAAAAGTCATTCATTTTTTTTTTTAATGTATTTGCAGTTATAAATATAGCAATTTCTAATGTTTGTTTTCCAATAGAAATACAAATTCATTCTTGTTTAATAGTATGTTAATTTCCTTCAAAATATTTTTTATGAGTATGATTTTCTGAATATTGAAAACTTATTTTTTCATTATTCATTTTGACCTTGTGCTCCTGCTTTGGCTTATAAATATCTACAACCGACTTGTTTTGAAATTTGTGCAATTTATTTAATTTCACTCTTTCTCATTCGTACCAGTGTAAATATTACAATATGTTAGTGTTAAAGATGATATTTACCAATATAATAAAAGGCGTATGAAAGTACTCAAAAAATATTGTAAGATTCAATGATAGACCATGGAAAGAATGCATTCAGAATAGACTAATGCATTTTTTTTATGTAACTATTAATTCACGAATTAGTTTAACAATGTTAAAAACTTATATTTAAGGGGTTACCCCCACTTGCGACTTTGAAAAAATCGATTTTTTGTTAATTGCATTTTTTTGAAGTATAAGTATCTGAGAATATGACCTGGAAATTTCAAGTCGATCCGAACAAAATTGACTGAGATATGAGCGTTGAAAGAGAAGAATTAACTGAAAGAATAAACTGAAATTAAAACTTTAAACGCGTTTTTCTCGAAATGGCATTTCTGAAGTCGGTGACCAAGATTACTCGAACACTAATAAACCGATCTTCTTGAAATTTTGCAGGCTTATTTAATACATAAAAATGTAGTCTTTAATCGTTCGATTTTTTTCGTTAAAATCGAACCATTAACTTTGACTGTCTGCCATTTTGTGAAAAATAAATATTTTTTTAAATGCTTCGATTAAAGACTAGTTTATACTTATATTTAACTAAATCTATCCACATTTTTTGTTTCAGATGATCCACTTTGCCGCAATGTTGGTCACCGCAAACCGTATAAATAAAAACACTATTTCATTGGCGGCCATTTGCCACTTAACAATGTAATATTTTGCAATAAAAAAATTACTGAAAGTTCTTCAAGATGTATTCTTTAAGATGATATAATAATCGTTTAAAAAAGTTTTGTAGTTTTCTTTAAAAAAATTCATGAAAAAAGGCCTTTTTGTTGAGCTACAAGTGGGGGTAACCCCTTAATTACCTAATTACTTTTTAACCTTCAATTTAGTAATGTAACTAGTAAATAAGACATAAAAACAAGACATTTTAAGAAGTCTAGGCTTAAATTGTACATTTAAAATTATGTTTTTCCTTTTATTTTGGTAGTAAAACTTTGAACTAATTTATTAAAAAAAATCCCGTCAATTTTCGTAATTTCGAAATTAATGTAACCAAAAGTTCATTTTCCTGCAAATTTAAAGATTAAAATTTAAGATGAATCTATTAGCCTTATATGTTCTCATTTTGTAAATATTATTTACTTTTATTTAGCAGTATCGATTCTGCCATAATCAAGAATCAAGTTCTAGTTTTTAAAATTTGGTCTTTCTCGTATCTTGATAAAGAAAATCAAAAGGATTCTTACCAAGAAAATTGGAAAAAAGTTATGTACATTTTTTATGGAAGCTTCGTGCTGATTGTTCATAATTAAAAAGTTTGATTGACTTGATTTAAAAACAGGAAAGTGTAGTAACTCTTGTAAAATTTATTGCATCTAGAGTACAAACAAATTTACAAGAACATGTAATGCATAAATAATTACTAAACCAAATATAGTTTCCTGCAAAAAAATAAAAGAAATTATTTTAATTAAGAATATTTATTAAAAAAAAATTTACCTCAACTAATCAAATAAATCTATTTAAGTTCAATTTTTGATTTCTTATTTTTGCTTATTTTTTTTATAATGGTGACAACGAAGATTATCAATATAAACTTATTGAAGAAGAAATATATTAAAACAAGTATAAAAAAAATATATTAGAAATAATTAATGATAATAAAATAAATAAAGAAATATTTATTAAAGTAGTTTTAAAAAATAATTAAAATATAATAAACTTTATCGGAATAAAATAAAGTACAGAAAGAAGTATGATTAAATTCTATGTTTAAAAAAAGTACTTTATACACAGAGAAAACTGACTGGCTTTTCAAACTAAGACATATACCAAATTATAGATGAAGTTTTAAAGAATTTTTTTTAGAAATAAAGAATAATATACACATGAAAACAAATTCAAGTTAAGCAAGCTATAATAAAACCAAAAAATATAATTGGGCAAAAATTATTTTAAAAAAATAAAAAAAGACAAGAATAATTTTAGCATTATGCATAAAAAAATTTATATTTGAGCTGCTGACAAAAAATGTTGAAAATAAATGAGAGAAGTACAAGATATACGCATTCATAAATGTACAAGAAAAAAGATGTAAAATTAAAATTAAACATTGGCAGAAAAAAATAATCTAATGTATAAAGAACCATTATGGCAAGAAAAAAACTACAGAGTATTTTTTAATTATGACAATTTTTCATAAAAAAAAGTTTTTAATTAAGAAACAATAAAGCTGCAAACAAGATAAGGAAAAATGAATAAAATACATATTCAAAAATTCATTATCTTCAAAATAGAAGAATGCATTCTACAACCTAAAAATTCGCATCGTCACCATTTTAAAAATAAATTCTTGCTTACTATAATTAAAGAGTGAAAAAAAAAAAAGATTAATCTGTGTTCATATAATTTTTCGGATTTTTTAAAAAAATAATACTTTACCTAGAAAACTTCTTTTACAATTTTTTCATCAAATATTTTCCAATTCTTCTTTAAGAGTGGAATTCCTTAATCTCAATAATGTTCTGCAACAAAAAAATAAGTACACAAAGTAAAAGTTCTTAAAGTATATGTAAATAAAATTCACTTATCTGAATATAAATAACGAAGTATCTGTTACATATGTGATGAAGATCTAATGCAAATCAACAGTATTTTCTTTAGTATATTGTATCATGCAGAATACTGCATGAAAGAAAAATATCCTAACCTCTAATGCGTCACCCAACAAAACATAAGCAGAGAATATAAATTATTCTTTAAAAAATGTAACATTACACTTTATATTATTTGATCCAATCCAATAAGCATGACATGACTTACTTCACCTTGTAAACGCTAAAAATTAAACTGAATTAAGAAAATGGATTTATCGATTTGCGCAAAAAATCTACTCATTATAAAAAAATTGAATATAAAAATAAGATAAATTATAGCACAGTGTTAATTAATTAAAATTTTTTATAAAAGTAAAAAAATAGCGATAGAAAATTAGAAAGTTTTAACGACTTATAACTGATAAATTTTACAACAAATTATTGAAAAAAGCAAGAATAATGAAATGTATTGCGCATGCGCAGTAGATTCTTTCCAACTTTGTCCGTCCATCCATCTGTTTGTCACAATATCATCCCCCTCGCCTTTAACACTTAAGTTTAAAAAGCGAAAATTCTAAAGAGTCGGTAGAGGTTCATATAAATTTTACAGAAAAAATAAAATGATGTTTCTAAATAGCATAATTTTTTAGAAATCAGCAAAAGCAACGTAAGGAACCCTCAGTTTACGAGTCCGCGTACTTGGCTGGTTTTTTTAAAATGATTTTAAGTGGATTATAGGCTTTTAGATGAAAAACAAAATGCCAATAAACTCTATTTACAAAAAAATATAAAAGTTTTTAAACAAATTTTTATTCAAGTAGAACAGTTTAATATGTAGAAAGTAATCGAACAAGCTTGAACATAAATATTTTCAAGTACATTTAGTAAGTGATATTTGTATAATAAATAAACAAGATGAAATTGTAATTATGGTTTCGTAAGAACGCGTCAATAGGTGTATTAAAAATAAAATCGAAATGACAGTACGTATATAGCATGCCTCAGTTGGTAAAACATTAGATTTTTAAACTGTTATAAAAGTTCTTCAGTTTGAATTTTAATCTTTACGAAAGCAACTAGACATTATTTCTATTTATTATAGAGTAAAAGCATTCACTTATAATCATGCGCAGCTAAGATAATTTAGACCATATTTATAGATTATCTAAAATAGATTATCGAAAAAGTAATGTAAAGTCACTACAACTTATCTTTCAAGAAAACTTCTAACCAATGTTTATCAGAGACATGATTTATTAAAAAATAAAAACTTTTGTAGACTAAAGTGCGGTTAGTCTTCTTATTGACAAAAAAGTACTACTGAAAAAATTGAATCTAGTAATGAGTGTAAAAACTAGAAACAAGAAAAGGGTCTCATTATCTCCACTATAAGTCAGAAATCAAATTTATGATGTACACCACGCAATAAAATGTATACAACACCCAATAAGCACTAAAAAATTGCTCAACTTTAAAGGTTGATTACTTAGCTTTAACAAACTGTAGTGGGATCTATTTTTTTTTTTTTCAAAAAGAAACTTCTCGATCTTATCATTAAATTTATGATTGAGCATTACCCTAAATGACGTGACCTTGAAATTCGAAGTTGTTTTCAATCTTAATATGGACAAACATTTCGCAATTTGTATGATCCTGGGTAATATTTTTTTTAGCAATTCTGATAAAAGAAGTCTAAAAGTACAACTCTTTTCCTTAATTTAAAAAAAAAAAAAAAAAAAAAAAAAAAAAAAAAGCGTTTTGCTATGATTTTTTCTGCCACTTTTACAGCGTTTTGAAAGTTTATTAGATGCGCAACTAAGTTTTCGCTGTTTTTCTTGATGAAAATGCAACTTTATTATAAAAAACTGATTACAAATGAATCATTTAAAGCACTGCCCATTGCTAGCTACAACTTTTTCCTATCTTTCTGGCAGAGTTCGAATACCGTTACGGTAAAAGTGTTCGTCTTTTGAAGTTATCCATGAATCAAGCCAATTTTTGATATCTTCATATTAACGGAATTGCTGATCAGCCAGACCATGTGTCATCGAACAGAACAAGTAAAAAATAGTCGGACGGCGCAATATCTAGGGATACGGTGGGTGGGGTGAGACTTTCCATTTGAGCGTTTCCAAGTAAGTTTTAACGGGTTCGGCAACGTAAGGCCGAGCGTTGTCATGCAGTAGAATCACTTTTCGTGCCTTTGCTCGTATTATGGCCGTTTTTCGCGTAGTACTTGGCTCAATCGCATCAATTGAATTCGATATCGTTGCAGTTATGGTTTCGTTTAGTTTCAACAGCTCATAATAAATAACACCGACCTAGTCCCACCAAATACACGGCATAACCTTCGCAGTGTGAATATTGGACCGAGCTGACGACGTAGAAGCATGACCGTGCAGTCCCCATGACTTTCTTCTCTTTGGGTTGTGTAATGAATCCATTTTTCATCACCTGTCAGTATGCGATGAAGAAAACCCTTCCTTTTTTGCCGCTGGAGTAGTTGTTCACAGGCGAGAAAACGACGCTCAATGTCACTTGGCTTCAAATCATAGGGAACTCAAGTTCCCCGCTTTTGAATCATTCTCATCGCATGCAACTGCTTGGAAATGACTTTGCGGGTAACTCCTAATACTTAAGCAAGCTTATTTTTCGTTTGGCATAGATCCTTGCCGAGCAATGCCTCCAATTCAGCGTCTCCGAAGGTTTTTGGCCTTTCTTCACGCGGACGGTCGTCAATATCGAAATCACTGTCTTGAACTAGAGCAGCATCTACGTAAACGTTTTGGAGCTCCCGATGTGCTTCAGCTGCCGTTTTTTTTTTCGAATGAAAGAAGAAAAGTAACACTTCCCGCAAATGACGATTATTTGATACAAAATGAGACATTTTCCAAAAGTATATGACGCTAAAAAAAAATCACTAATGTGACAAAGCGATTTGTTTATGTCTATGCTTGCTTCATGTCGTTTTGGATGTCGAAATCGACAAGCACTTACTGCTAGAGCCATTTATTGACAAATAGCGGGAACTTAGTTGCGCACCTAATACGACTCCTACTTTGATCCGTTTTTTTACGATAAGAACCTGTTTCATGCTGTCGAGAAAGAACTCGCGATAGAGTCGTATCTTGCTAATATTAAGGTTCAAAACACAATTTTTAGGTTTTTTAAAGTTTTTTTTTAAAACGCTGTAAAAATAACAAGAAAAATCGTAGTGGAATGTTTTTTTTTTTTAGAAATCAAGGAAGGGCACTTTCAGAATTTTCGTTCAGAATTGCTAAAAAAAAATTACGTAGGCTTGTGCAAATCGCGAATTTTTGCTAATTATAAAGTTTAAAACATAACCTTGAATTTCGAAAACACGTAAAACAGGCCTACGCGACGGATTTTTGAAGATGAGTAATCGACCTTTAAAGTTAAGCAATTTTTTAGCGCTAATTAGGTAGTGCATTAATTTTGGTGCGTAGTATGTAATTTGTGATATTTATCATACAATTTTACACATGTCACACAAATGTGTAAATGAATTTTAACTCATCCAGGACATGCTGTGTCGCATTGTCGCAACTGCTGTGGCTATTGTAGATATGCTTGGTCTGATTAAGGATTAATTCTATACATTTACTTCCATTCAGAATGTATAGCCTTTAAGTGTTTTTTGATATCTTTAAGATTTTTTGTATCATCACTTTCCGTTTATTTAAAATAATTTTTAGGATTTCTTTTTCTTTGCTCGTATAATCACCTCTTTTGAATGTCCCGAGGTTTCAGCATCGATGAAATCCGGGGGACCTAGTTTAAAGTTATCTAGTCATCGACAAATGGTTGTTTTTGATAGAACTTTTTTTATCAAAAAATAGTTTTCAATAAGCATATTCTGCATAAATAATGATTCATAGAGGTAACATACTACTCTCCTCCATAATAAGCGTTATCAATTCTTCAACGTGCACTATAAACCTCCAACGTAAGATGCAACTATTTCTTTAAATCTAAAACGTCGATGCAATCTTCTTTTTATTTCACTGCTGTCTAGAAAAATACCAATATAAATAATTACAAAATAAGTGAATTCATAGAGAAATTAATGCTTGAATTTTTTTTTTCTAAATAATTCTACAGCTTGACCACCATTTTTATAATACCTAACGCATTAATTTTAATACAAGTATTTAAATGAATTTTTTTAAATTATGCAAACCCGTTTTTAAGCTGAAATAAGTAAAGTAGCCATTCTAATAATCATTAAAATTATATATTACAAAACCTAAAAAAAGAAAAGAAATTATGAATATTCTAAGTATTCATTGTTTAAGCGTAACTCTTGCCATATATTTAAAAAACATGTTCAATATTTAAACGTTTTTAAAACAAGTTTCTCATTTATTTATAAAATTTGCGAGAATGTGTAAGTAAATTTATTTTTATTTTTTTCTTTATCAATAAGTTTCTTTACACAATAGTTACTTTTATAAATTAATTTAAAATTATACAAAGAAATTATACACTGAAAAATTAATAAAAAATTTAAAAATCAGTGGTAAAAAACCTACAAATAATATTTTATGTAATTTCCGCCTATCATTACCTTACAAAAATATAAAATTTTTAAAGACACCATAATCGAAGTTAAATAACGTGCAATGTACCATAAATTTAAAAATTGATATCAAATGTAAATTTAAACGTAAAAAGTTTGTTTTAACTGTTTTATATGCATCGGACACTAAAATTAATAATTTATTAAAAAAAAAAAAAAAAAAAATTAAAAATACTCGAATTTAAATAGAAATTTATTGTTAATCAGTATAAAATTTAAATTATGTTAAATGAAAATTACATTATGAATTGCATCATATATTATTTTAATATATGATGTTATTCGAAATTTGAATGCATTAAGGACTAAAGTGTTTGTCTATTTGAGTTAACCATAATCGTTAACTTATAAAAATAATGCGAATAAAGTTAGGTTACTCTATCATTTATTAAAAAATATAATTTAATAAATAAAGCTTGCAAACAATGCGATAAAGAAAAATACGTTTTTCTTTGTATACACAGAATTCCCACAGTTGACTTGACCCGTTGCTAACTAATGTGATGTTATATTGGGGCAAGGTTAAGCTAAGTTTGTTACTGCCTGGATCAAATTAAAGAAAACTGAAAATATTTTCATATTACGTAAATAAAATTACAAAAATTTTCTATTTTTATTTCGTATTATTACGTACTTTTCAAATTTTTAAATTATGATATTACTATTACTAAATCAATAACTTAAACACTTTTTATAAAACTTTTTTATCATAGAGAATAAATAATAGATAAAAATTACAGAATTAAATCTGTATCAATAATTAATAATATAATTTTTTATTAAAAATGACTATTGCAAAATTTATTTATAAAGTTTAATTTTTTATATAAATGTTATTCTTAAAATGATCAATTTGATTTAAATTAAGATTTTTTATAAATAAAAAATTTTGAAGTGTATCGATTTTAAATTGCTAATTTAAGTCATTGACATAATTTTAGATTGTTTAAAAAACGAAAATAATATTTTAATGAAACTTACTTTGACGATTTCGGTAATGGTAAACGTATACAAAAGTGCTTAAGTATGAAACAAATTTTGAAATAAATAAGTTAAACAAACTGATAATTAGTAAATTTTTCATTTTTATTAATAAATAAAATAAATTTATTAAGTTAAATTGTAAGAGATGATTTAAATAAGCACTATCAATAATGGTAGTAGGCGTTTTACTCTATTCCAACGAAATCGCCTACGCGCTCGCCCAGATTCATTGAACGTTTCACAATGTTTGTCCGAAATGATGTAGCTCGACCCAGACATCTTGGCGCCAAAACCTCCTTCTACCCGACCTCGAGCTCCTCCGATGACGTCTTTCAATATTGAAATTTAAGCGTGGGACAACCCCAAAACTTTTATTTCATATAGTGCTTGGGCGGCTTTTTTATTATTTGAATCGGAATTCATTCTAGTTGTAGCAAAAATTGAAAAACATTCATGCGTATACGTCAGCAAAAAGATCTAGAATAATAATAAGCTTTATTTTCAAACTACTACGTCACTATGTTACTTATATTTATAGTACTGAAATGTATATTACAATAATATAAAAATTTTTACAATTTTTAATTTTATCATTTATTTCTTTACAATAATAAATATAAATCAGCAACAAAATGCTAAATTATATTCTTTTAAAATAAAATTATTATAATTCTAATTATTGAGATTTTATAAGAGAAATTTGTCAAAGAGATAATCTTCTTACTATGCAAATTTATTTTTTTAGTAAGCATAAAATTTGTAATCTTAAAAAGTAAGCTTAAAAACTAAACTTACAAGACAATATTACAAACAAGCAAATTAAAATAATGTTTTTATATTGTGTTATGTCCAAATTATTGTTTATAATAGAGCGTAACCTTTTATAATATTCGTAGATGTTTTCATTATGCGTATGTGAATTTTCTAGCTTCGAATTAGTCTTCTGTATTTATTTTATTAATCTAGTCAATTCACTATAATTTATTATAGGAGGGATCGCGAACTAAAGTCAGATTTTTTTTATTCTTAACATTAATAATAATAAAACATGTATATTTTTTTTATAGAACAGGTTATCGTTGTTGGGTTTGGATAGTTCGTTGAGAGGTTACGAAAACGGAAATTGGTGTAGGCATTTCAGGATACAGGGTTATAAGCGTTATGGTATATTAACATTAATTAAGTTTCCGGCCTTTGTTATAGGCTTTGTGATTTGTCAACAAAGTATTTCGAGCATTTGTTAACAAAGGATTTCGAGCGTTTCCATTGTTCACGCGTAGTATCGGCGCTGCAATCTATTTGACGCGTGGTGGGAGAATACGCCGGCTAGTATAATATATAGAAGCTTACCACGTGACCCGTTCAGTATAAGGCGATAGCTTGAAGTGTAAACACCGTAGTATAGATATGAATTTCGTAAGTAAAATGAAATTAACATTTCCGTGTTGTTGAATAATAATAGCGCAATAGTGATTCAAATACGAGTAACAAATAAACAGTCGACGTGCATCTGAATATATAATTTGCAGCTTATATAAAATTTACGTAAGTAGGCTTAATCTAATATTTTTATTTATGAATATTGCTGAAGTTTGTATTCGTTATAATGAAAGAAAAAAATATTTTCTCTTATTTCTAAAAAATTATTAATAATTTAAAAAAATTGTTTATTTTTTCTAAATTGTCTGCGCGTCTTTAAGATGCTTGTAATTAAAAAATTTTATTTTATATTTTATTTTTTCTTTTTTATTGTTTCTTTACTAGTTAGAAATCAGAAGAATAAATTTATTTCTAATTTTTCATAAAATATTGTAATTACAAATTTTATTATCTTATATTATTATCGTTGAACAAAAAGTAATATGTATACATATATATTAAAATACATATACATTACAAATATTGTATTACCAAAAATACGAATAAATTCCGCACAAATTGTATTAAAAAATATGTGAATTGTAACCAGGTGATATATAATATATTATTTTCTAATATTACACTTACTTTAGTTATTTATTTATTATTATATATTAATATAGTGTATCATTTGCCATTAAAATTTTTTTTCTTCTACCCGTTAAGTCCCGATAGGGCGAATTTTTTCATGTTTTTTCCGCCATCACGAGTCTAACAAAATCTGTCTCAGAAAAATTTTAGACCTGTCAATATCGATGTGAAATTTTATGATCTTTCTGAATCTGATGTTAGTATATGATAAAAATTTGATTTAGATAGGTTATGTTTTCTTCTCTTAGCTGAACTTCATATTTTTTTTTGTTTTTTTTCAAAAATTCAAATTTTCGGATCAAAATCAATGAGGATTACAATCGGAAAATGAATATATCGCGTCCTCGAACCTTTTTTTTTTTAATATACATAAGTGAATATTGAAATTTAAAATGGCGGTATTCAAAATGGCGTCTCAAAGTCGAAAATTTATTGAATAGTATTTTTTGTATATAAAAATTAATGTCTTATAGATTCAAGTCAAAATTTGTACAGGAGAGTTTTAAAGGATCCAAGATGGCGTACAAAAAAAAATTAAAATTACATGTACCTAAGCAATAATTTGCATTAAGAAGTTTTTGGGGTTGCCGATTACGAATCCGAGGTCAGATTCGAAAAATTCAATATGGCGGTTTTAAGACGGTGCTTAGAAAAATAAAAATATTATTTTTTCAAGCAAAATCCTGTATTATCATTTTCTTAGGGATTGCTAATTACAAAATGGTGAATCAAATTAAAATTGTTAATGAATATGTTTCTTAGCCGACAAAATAAATTGGCGTTGCCCAGCTCTCACCTCATGGCGACAAACGTTAAAGAGAGCCTCTTTATTTCGATTTTTTTAATTTTTTTTTTTTAAGTTTTTTAATTCTTTTATTGTTTTTCTTAATTATTTAATAGTTTTTTATAAAGAAGAACTACTAATTTAATTCATGAGATAATTTGAAGCAAGTTATACAATAAAAAGTATTACAGTGTTTACACATATGCTGAGATCTTTGATTACATTGCTTGAAGTTGTTACAATTTTTTTTATAATTAATTTTATGGTTTTATGTAATTGGGAATTACATGTTCTACATTTTTTAAGATAAACTGCAATAATTTCTAAAGCAACTTCTTTTATACCAACTTTATTAGAGGACTGTTGTGGAGGGCTGTTGCATTTGAAATTGAGGATTTTATGAACCTTATAAATATTACCCTATTTCCATTTTTTTATAATTAAGGATATACACAGTGGGTGTAGGTAACGAAGAAATGTATTATACTATAGTATATTATCTGTTTATTAGTGAATGAATTTACATGAGCTCAATGGTTTCTAAGTATTCTTATTTTACATTAACATTCACTATCGATAACCGATTTAATATACTGGGCGTCCCATTTTAAAAAGCAGATGCATATATCTCTGAATTTAAAGGTTTTAAGAAAAAAGTTTTTAGACAAAAGTTGTTGAATTTTGAAGGAGGCGTTTAACTGTGACTTTTTCCATGACCTTAAATATGGCCTTCAAAGTCATTTGAAGGTCAAGTTGGTTTCTTTAAACGGAAACTCTTTTGATCCCGGAAAACGAAAGAGCAGGAAACTTTACGTCCTGATATGACCTTGACCATGATCTTGAATACAACTTTCAAGGTCATTTGAAGTCAAGTTGAACATTTTAAATGAAAAATCTTACTTTTTACCCCAGAAAACGCAAAAACAAAAAATTTTACCAAGCAGAGATCCAGCCAGCTAAGGCAAGATCGTTCAGAGACCCAGCCAGTTGAAGCAAGACCAGGCAGAGACTCGGCCAGTTAAGGCAAGACCAAACAGAGACCCGACCAGTTAAGGCAAGATCAGAGAGAGATCAGTCAGTTAAGGCACGACCAAGCAGAGACCCCGACAGTTAACCTCTTCACACCTTTGGCCATATATGTGAACATTTAGTTTTTTATGATTATAGTTACTATCAATACCAAATAGAACAAAAATTTGATAAAAATTAACTATAGAATCCCTTAATCAGAGAAGTAAAAATTTTTTGATTTTGCTGCACTGATAATGGTTATTTCCAATGTACGGTTAGAAATATGAAAGAAATGTGAAAAAAATTGTCCCTGAAGAGGTTAAGGCAAGTTATCATCCATCGATGTAAGCTGTATTTTCAGCTGAGGCGGCATGAAAAGAGCTATTTAAGGCAAAAGATGTTCAAAAGTTGTTCCATCTTCTCAAATACACAAGTTGACTCGTTTTCGGAAATGCGATATCGTTTTTAATAACACGTTTCGCGGTATGGTGTTACATGCATTCCGAATCCTCACCTTCGTATCTTCTTTTGTCGTTGGTCTATTTCTATAGATCTCATTTTTCAGAAAGCCTCATAAATAAAAGTCAAGCGATGTAAGGTCTGGTGACCTAGGTGGCCATTCTATAGGTCCTCCTCTACCTATCCATCAATTGTTGAATCTTTCATTTAGATAATTTCTTACAATGATTGTCTAATGTTGAGAAGCATCGTCTTGTTGTAGCCATAATCTATTTCTCGTATTGAGGTCAACTTCTTCAAGCAGAACTAAGAATTCATCCCTTATTAACTGCAAATAAGTTTGTCCGTCAACGTTGCCTTAAAAAAAGTAAGGGCCAATCAAATAGCCATTAACAATTCCGCACCATCAATTTAAACTTCAGCGATATTGATGGTCAACTTCTCGCATCCAGTGTAGGTTAACTGGGGACAAAAAGTGACAATTATGGCGATTCAAGACACCAGTACTTTGAAATTTAGCATCATCGCTGAGTATAACATATTTGAAAAAATTATCATTATTATTGACCTGCTGCGTCACCCATTGACAAAAAATAAGTCGTCTTTGATAATCCTCAACCAATAAAGCTTGGTTCAAAGTTATGTGATACGGATAGTACTTCACATTTTTTAGATATCTGCTGGCTGTTGATTTTGTTACACCAAGCTCTCATTCAATTTGACGTAAACTTATCTGAGGATCCAGGTGCACTGTAGCTAGTACCGCTATCATTTGATGATTATTAGCATAATCTTCTGTTAACATGGACCTCCTTTTACGAGCAAACTTACCTTGTCGGCCACGCAATATTACGAATAACAGTGTCATTGTGATGACGTTTTCAGGAAATCCAGCAGCATACAAAATTGAAGCTTGAACGTAGTTTCGTCGACATTCTCCTAACACAAGGAGAATATCGACAATTTCATTAGCTGTGTAGTCAGGCATAATAAGAAAATGTTTAAATAAATAAAACTTAAATTAAAAAAACAAATTTAATTTAAAAAATAAACAAACTAATAAATTATTTCTTCAATGAAATAACGAATTTTTTTAAGAATAAGAAAATTTCAAGAAACTCAAAATTTTTCAAAATGATGCCTTAATTTCGCATTCAAATAAACTTACAATGAATGACACAGTTCATTTAAATTAGTAATAACTTCAGAAACCACTATATGGCCACTATTATTCAGAAACCACTATATGGTAACCAAATTCACAATCAAGAAACTAATCAAAAAAGAATTCATTCACATTTCCAGACTGACTGTAATAAACTATGTTATTCATTGAAGGTGATCGCCGACTATCAGAATGTTAAATCAAGGCAAAAATAATACAAAATTTGAGACTATCAAACTTCTCTTATTATTAGGAAAGAATCTTTGTTTATTGAGGAAAGTATTACTAGCTGCAAAAATATTATTTTCTGCATGTCTAATTATGTTTAAGTTAATTTATAATGAAAATTAATTTAAAAACATTTACTGCTTTTATATTTTTAATTTTTTTTTAATTATGCATAACTAAGGAAACCATCATTATTTGTCTACTGTTAGAAGAATGCCAATGGAATTATTAAGTATCAAAATTGGGATTACAAGTTTAAGTTCCCTTTTATAAAAATGTAACTTGACCTTCAAATACCCTTCAAGGTGATGGTCAAGATCATGGTCAATGTCGTGGTAAAAGATATCCCACATAAGTTTTTCGCCTTCTTTCATTTCCATGTCCAAAGGCGGATACTTTTCTTTGAAAAAATTAATTTGACCTCGAAATGACCATAAAGGTTATGGTCAAGGTCATAACTGTTGGAACATGAAATTTTCTGCTTTTTCCTTTTTCGGCATCGAAGGTAAGACTTTCCATTTAAAATATTGAATTGACCTTCAAATGACCTGGAAGGTCGTATTCAAGGTCATGGACAAGATCATATTAGGACGTAAAATTTTCTGTTCTTTCGTTTTTCCGGGATCAAAAGTAAGAGTTTCCGTTTCAAAAACCAACTTGACCTTCAAATGACTTTGAAGGCCATATTTAAGGTCATGGTCAAGATCACAGTTAGACGTCCCTTTCAAAATCTAATAACTTTTGTCTAAAACTTTTTTCCTAAAACCTTTAGTTCTAGAGATATATGCTTTTGTTTTTTATAATGGGACACCCAGTATTTGCAGCAAGCTCGCAATCATTCAGCTGCACATACGCTACCGACTAACAATAGTAATAATAATATTAGGTGCGCAACTAAGTTCTCACTGTTTGTCGATGGATGGCTCCAGCAGTAAGTGCTTATCGATTTCGACATCGAAAACGTCATGAAGCAAGCTTAGACAAATCGTAAGTAAATCGCATTGACGCATTAGTGATTTTGTTTCGGCGTCATATACTTTTGTTTGTGTGATAATGTCTGATTTTATGCCAAATAAACGTCATTTGCGGGAAGTGTTGCTTTTCTTCTTTCATTTGAAGAAAACGGCGGCTGAAGCATCGGGAGGTCCAAAACGTTTAAGGAGTTGCTGTTTTGAGTGAAACAACGTGACGTGATTGGTTCCACCGCTTTAAAGACTTGATATTTTGATATTGACGACTGTCCGCGTGAAGGAAGGCCAGAAACCTTCGGAGACGCTGAATTAGAGGTATTGCTCAACGAGGATCCATGTCATACAGAAAATAAGCTTGAGGTATGAAAATAAGTATTACGAGTTACCCGACAAGCCATTTCCAAGTGATTGCATGCTATGAGAATGATTCAAAAGCAGGGAACTTGGGTTCCTTATGATTTCAAGCCAAGTGACATTGAGCGTCGTTTTCTCGCCTGTGAACAACTGCTCCAGCGGCAAAAAAAGAAGGATTTTCTTCATCGCATACTGACAGGTAATGAAAAATGGATTCATTACACAACCCAAAGAGAAGAAAGTCATGGGGACTGCACGGTCATGCTTCTACGTCGTCAGCTCGACCCAATATTCACGCTGCGAAGGTTATGCGGTGTATTTGGTGGGACTAGATCGGTGTTATTTATTATGAGCTGTTGAAACTAAACGAAACCATAACTGCAACGATATCGAATTCAATTGATGCGATTGAGCCAAGCACTACGCACAAAACGGCCATAATACAAGCTAAGGCACGAAAAGTGATTCTACTGCATGACAACGCTCGGCCTTACGTTGCCGAACCCGTTAAAACTTACTTGGAAACGCTCAAATGGGAAGTCTTACTCCACCCACCGTATCCCTAGATATTGCGCCGTCCGATTATTACTTGTTCCGTTCGATGACACATGGTCTGGCTGATCAGCAATTCCGTTCATATGAAGATATCAAAAATTGGCTTGATTCATGGATAACTTCAAAAGACGAACACTTTTACCGTAACGATATTCGAGCTCTGCCAGAAAGATAGGAAAAAATTGTAGCTAGCAATGGGCAATGCTTTGAATGATTCATTTGTAATCAGTTTTTTACAATAAAGTTGCATTTACATGCAGAAAAACAGCAAAAACTTAGTTGCGCATTTAATAATAAAATGTATATTTGCAGATCACACGTTTTATTATGGTAAATTACCGTAAGCGCGCACTATTATAGTCACTGGAAAATTTGCACACGCACACTGACTTTATACCTCGAATCGTGTGCTCGTCCTTATCTTACAGAAAACTATGTGATAAGCCGGAAGCGGGTGAAAAACAAAATATACCCTCTAGGGATTGAAGGTTTTACTCACACCATTGCACTCACAACGTTCTATAGAATTGTGGGTTTATGTGCATCGGTGCGACCTGTGTACTACATGGGCTGAAAAGTCCCGGGATTTTTCAATTGGTGACGCCACTAGAAAATGAACATGATTCATTTCGACAGGTTCATCTGTCACTAGTTTATGTGTGAAGTTTCATGACATTTCGTTTATTTGTTTACAAGCTACAGTAGTTTAAGTTTAGCTATCTTCGTTTTCGTGAAGAAAATGGAAAAACAGGAATATCGCATCTTGATCAAACATTGTTTTTTGATGAAAAAACTTCTGAACAATCAATGAAATGGTTAAAGAAATGTTATCTCATATCTGCTTCTTCGAGAACAACAGTTTATCGGTAATTTAGTGAATTGAAAATGGGTTGTACAAGCACCGAAGACGTACCTCGCTCTGGAAGGCCAAAAGAGGCTATGAATGCAGAAATCGTAAAGCAAGTACATCGAATCGTTTTGAATGATCGTAAAGTGAAGTTGTGCGAGATAGCTGAGGCCATTGGCATCTCAAAAGAACGGGTGGAATATATTTTGCACGGTGTTTTGGACATAAAGCTATCCGCGCGAAGGGTGCCGCGTTTGCTGACCGTCGACTAAAAACAGCAGCGCATTGATGATTTAACGGCCGGTTTGGCGTTGTTGCAGTGTAATCGAGCGGACTTTTTTCGACGTTTTGTGACGATGGATGAAACGAGGATCCATTACCATACGCCTGAGTCCAACAGGCAGTCTGCAGAGTGGCTGAAAAGCCACGAAAGCCGACCAAAGCGGCCAAAAGACGAACGCTTCCTCACCAACCAACTGGAGTCCCTCGGCCCATTAGATCACCTGAGAACATTGACGCAGTGAGAACTTCAATGTTGCGATCACCACGGCGTTCTGTGCGCAAACATGCATCTGCCCTTGGACTTTCTAATTGTTTTGTGACGAGAATTCTTCATGATGATTTTCATTTCCATCCTTACAAGATGGCGATTGTGCACGAACTTTCTAAACTTGACTTCAATTCTCGGAGGAACGCGTGTGAGGTTTTTCTCAAAGTCGTTCCTGACGACGCTATTGTTTTTCTTAGTGATGAAGCCCATTTTCATTTGTGTGTATCCATCAATAAACAAAACATACGATACTGGGCTGACACCAATCCTCGAGAATTGCATGAAAGGCTTTTGAATTTACCTAAAGTCACAGTATAGTGTGCAATTTCTTTAGCTGGAATTATTGATCCCTGGTTCTTTGAGGAAAATGAAGTCGCAGTAACAGTGAATTCGGACTGGAATGTAAACATGTCACAGAAATTTTTTTCTCACGGCTAGATGAGTTAGACTTAGGGGACATTTGGTTCCAACAAGATGGTGCAACGGCACGCACTTCAAGAGCATCGATGGCTGTTTTGAGGGAACACTTTCCAGAGCGCCTCATCTCAATTAGAGGCAATTTAGAGTGGCCGGCCCGCTCTCACAATTTGGCCTTTTTTTAATTTTTTCTATGGGATTTTTTGAAATCCTGTGTTTATGTAAGTCGTCCAAGGACCCTAAAAGATTTGAAGACCAACATCCAGAAAGAAATTGCCAACGTAACGCCTGCTATGCTGGCAAGAGTCATGAAAAACACCAGAAATCGGTTTGCTCAGTGTATGGAGAATGGGCGAAGTCACCAACCTGATTTGATCTTCAAAACTATGTAAAACAAAACTTTAGGTTTGCGCTACAAAAACCCAACAAAAGGTTGGGTTTCAGCAAATGTGTTTTACGTGTATATTATCGTTCGTTGACAGATGTCGCAGCATTTAATGATATCCGCCACAATCCTTTTCAGTTATGGATGATAAAACCGCTCTTCGACGATATGCATTTTTTTTACCCCGATGTGTCCGTACGATTCATGAATTTCTTTGATAAGGCTCCAGGCAATTTGTTTCGGTAACATTAACTTATCCTGTTTATACAGGTGTCCGTTTTTGATTTAGAAGCGTTTTTTCCTGCTCTCGCTTTATCCCAGCATCCTTTTAGATCCAGTGCTTCATCCTACTGCTTTCTTAGGTTGCTGAGCTGCTTTTGAAGCACCACTCCGCGATGACGAATTAATAGAAGAGAAATTTGAGCTTCCTCACCCTTACTTCCTCCTGATTCGTGATTCGGCTAAGATCGGCGACTGTATTTTTTTTTCCTTCGATGTGTTGTACGGATGTTATAATCTTGAATTGCAAATATCTACCTAATTAACCGAGCATAAAGGAATCTATAATTTAATAGGAAGAAGAGAGCCTTATGATCGGTGTTGATTGTAACCTGGGGCCTAAAATGATCGGAACTTTGACAACGCCCAGACAATAGCTAATAGCTCTTGTTCTGTTGCATAATAGTTTGGTTCAGCCACTTTCAACATACCACTTGCAAGATACACTATTTACCGTCTTCCTTTATCGTATTCAAAATGCCCCTGATACATAACCGCTTGGATCTGCGTAAAGATAATAGGGTTTCTCCTTTACTTGATGAACTTCCTTAGAAGCAGATTTGTTGTTCAAAAAGTCTTTTTGTTTATTTGAAGGCATCTTGCTCGATTTTGGTCCATTTCTACTTGACATCTTTCTTTATGAACTGAAGTAATGAAGTAATTCTGTCCGCTAGCTCGTGCGTGAATTTTACGCAGAAACTGACCAATCCCATGTAAACTTTTAGCTATTTTTGGTTTCGAGGTGTGAAAAATGATTGTATGCTTTCGAGCTTATCTGGGTCTGTCTGTGTGTCGCTCAGGGATATAATATGGTCTAAGAATTTAATTTCATCACTGCAGAACTCGACCTTATCGAAATGTACTGTTGTTTTTTTATTTTTTTTAAATATCATGTCTAGGTGATGTAAATGTTTCTTAAAAATTGTTGAAATGCACAGCCAGTCATCTACAAAATCAACGATAATGTCACGAAAATTCTTTGTTGTTTCTTCAGTAGCCCTGGCCAGAGCTGCCATGCTTACCTTGGTACCAAAAAGCACTGCCTGATATTGATATACTATATTCTTCCTTTATGTAGGAATTAATTATTATATACAAAAAATACTATGTCGTATTAAATTTTTTACTTTGAGACGCTATTTTGAATATCGCTATTTTGAATTTCCATAAACACTCACATCCATTTTAAGAAAAAAGGTCTGAAAACGTAATATATTTATTTTCTGATTATATTTCTCATTGATTTCGATTTGGAAACTTGAATTTTTCGAAAAAAATTTTAAAAAATGCGAAGTTTAGCTAAGAAAAGCTAATATAAATGAATCAAATCAAATTATTATAAACTAACATTAGATTCGGAAGAATCATCAAATTCTACATCAATATTAAGGTCTAAAATTTTTTGAGACATTTTTACATAAAAAATGCATCTTGTTGGAACTTCATGAGTTGACTAACGATATAATTGAACTCCGGTTTACTAACATTTAATAGAGTAAATATGTTCTTTAATTTTTTTGTTAATTTATTTATTTGCTATGGTACATTGATTAATTAATTAATTTCATCTATTTATTTATTCTTTATTTTATTTTGATAATTTTACTAAGTAAGGTTTAACAAGGAAAATAGAAAAATCTATTGTGTTCAAATAAACAAATCAAGTTAGTTTTACCAGTTTTCTTTTTTATAAAATATAAAATGTGGTATATTAATCAGATTTTATTTTAAGTAAATTCGTATCAAAAGAGTAGAGACTGAATCTGGTTTATTAGACTGAAATCTAGACCAGACCAGACCGCATTATAGACCAGATCGCATTCTAGACCAGACCAGACCGCATTGTAGACCAGATCGCATTCTAGGCCAGACCAGACCGCATTGTAGACCAGATCGCACTCTAGGCCAGATCAGACCTTATTGTAGACCAGATCGCATTCTTGGCCAGACCGTATTCTAGATTAGACCAGGCTAGACCATACCTCTTTCTAGACTAGACTAGACTAGACTAGACCAGAATAGAACGCATTCTAAACTAGACATGACTAGACCGGATTTTAGGCAAGACCAGGCCAGACTACCGCATTTTGGGCCGCATTCTAGACCAGACCTGACCAGACCGCATTCTATACGAGACCAGAACACATTCGTTTACGCATCCCGGACCAGATCAGAATGCATTTTAGACCAGGCCAGACCAGACTGCCTTCTAGACCGGACCGGACCAAACCGCACCCTAGACCGTATTCAAGAAAAGACCAGACCGCATCCTTGACCGCATGCTAGACCTGACCTAACTGCCTTGCATACTGATTTTTATACTATACCAGTTTCGATTTTAGACCATATTTTAAAACAGACCAGACACGAACTAGAACAAACTTGACCAGACTTTATTCTAGACCGTACTCTAGACCAGATTAGACTGCATCCTGCACCGTATTCTAGACCAGAGCAGACCGTATTTTAGACCAGACCAGAGCGCATTCTAGAACAGAGTAAACCGTATTCTAGACCAGACCAGGTTAGACAAGACCATATTCTGGCCTGCATTCAAGACCAGACCAAACTAGGTAAGACCACATTCTAGAACACATTCTAGATCCGATCAGATCGTATTCTAGACTAGACCAGACATATATTCAGGCTGAATGAACGTATTCAGTTGTTTTTGTAGATATTTAGGTATTTTTGATTTTGAGTTCCTGGGTGGAATATGTGAGTGTAAAGTGTTTCGTTAGTGAGATCTAGCATTTTGTAGGAGTCTGTAGTGGTCACTGATTATTTGATCTCGCAGAATTTTCCAGTTGTAAGTGTGATAAGTTTCATAAATAATTGTTAAGTCAAAAGAAATTGATGAGATGTTTATATTATTGGGGTTCATAAATGTTGTGTGAAAATGAGCATATGATCCGTTATTAATGATTGTTAGATCATAGTTATAGAAAGTGCGACTAAAGATTTATCTGAGTCTGAAATTGTTTGATTCTCTTAAGGGGTGATGAGAGTTAAAATCTTCATTGATAACAGTGTACAAGGTGTGATCAAAAAGTAAGGTGACTTTTTGAATTTCGCGCGCTCTGTACACTCTAATTTCAACATTTTTTTTTTGTTATGTTGGTACACTCGTCACGATCATATGTTCACAGTTTCGACTATATAACATGTGTTGTTTTTATGTGAGAGGCATAAAGGTTAGACTTGTGTTTGCGTGCTCGGCGATTTTTTACTATTGAAAATAATGGAGCAAAGAGTTTGTATTAATTTTTGTGTAAAAAATGGTATTAAGTGCTTAAAAACTCTTGATATGTTGACAGTGGCGTACGGTGAGTCGACTCTAAGCAAAAAAAATGTTTATAAGTGGTATAAGTTATTTCAAGAGAGCCGAGAAAATGTTAACGATGAACCTCGTTCCGGATGCCCCAGCACGTCAAAAACCGACGAAAATGTTCAGAAAGTGAAAGAAATTGTGTTAAATCGTCGAATCACGATTAGAGAAGTAGCTGATGATCTTAACATATCGTTTGGCTCATGCCAAGTGTACTGCACTTTAAATCTTGTAATGAATAAATTTGATGTTGATTAACTGATGAAATTTCAAACGGTTTTTGTCGTTTAATCAAGTCAAGAATAAATGTATTTTTTTTTTTATTTATTTCACTCTGTACGAAAAATGAATTTAAAAAAAAACTCGGTGGATGAAAATAGCAAAATTATTATAATGTAGATAGGATAGTTTTCATGTATAAATGGCTCCAAAGCTTTTTTAGTATCTTTTAGATTTTTTATAAAATAAATAACTATCTTAATCGTTGTATCAATAGTAAAACAACGTTAAAGTAAAACAGTATTGTTATTGAAACATTAGAGTAATTAGTTTGTTAAGAGATATGACAGATGACGTAAAAAAATACAGAGTGCGTACGGTATTTGAGGACAACTTGAGAGTAAAATTAATTAGCTTGTATTTTTAATAAAATTTAATGAAATTTTAGGAATTTTTTATACAACGTTAAATTAATATATGGCTATAAAGTTATTCAATGAATTCGCCATTAGCAGCAATAACCTCTTCGATCCGGGTCCGGAAACGATTGCATGCCCGAATCAAATGCTCCTTGTTCATATTGACCATAACGGCATTAATAGCAGTCTTCAGCGAAGAAGTGGTGTTATGAGGACGCTTATTGGTCTCACGCTCAACTACGCCCCATACGTAATAATCCAAAGGATTAAGGTCTGGGGAGCTAGGTGGCCATAGGTTCGGTGTTATGTGTTCCTGAAAATTTTCAGCCATCCAATCTTGTGTCGCCATCGCTTTATGTGAAGGAGCAGAGTCTTGTTGAAAAATGTATGTTCTGCCTCCGCTTACATTGTCTATCCAGGGTTTCACTACCGTTTCCAAAACCTCGATGTATGCAGCAGAGTTCACTCGAAGTCCTTGAGTAAAAAAGTGTGGTGACATAACATGTCCTTCGTTGCTGACAACACCTAAAACCATAACAGTGGCTGGAAATTTTGTGTGCATAACAACAGGAACCTCCGTAGAATTTGAACATAGCCATCTGTCATTTCTGCGATTGGTATTTTGATCTTGGTCAAAATTTTTTTCGTCGGAAAAAAACCATAATATTGTGGGCGCCTCAGGGTGTTTGATTTTGTTTAAAAGACGTTTTAATCGGAGAACTCTCTGTTCCCGTGTTCGTTCCGACATGAACTGTCCTCTGCGCATCACGTAAGACTTATACCGAAGGTCTTCGTGGACAACTCTACGAATAAGGCGCTCAGAAACATGAAGCTCACTCGCAAGGACCCTCATTGATTTTGAAGGGTCCTCGTCTATGCTCGCTTCCACTTGCTCTAAAAATTCTGCAGATCGGACAGTGTCAGAACGTTGTTCGTGCTTTTTGCGTTTTGCAACCGATTCTGTATCGCCTCCTGATGCTTCTAATTCACGGCGAACCTTATGCACGAATGAACGGGCGCAATTAAGAAAATTAGAGATCTCTAAATCTGTATGGTTCGCACATATAGCGACGATGACAGCATGTCTCTTCATTTCTTGAGTGATGTAGTCCACCATTTCTTATCTGAAAAGGAAAAAAAATAAAAAAAAAAATTCGCGAAGTTATAGTCACATTTATGCATGTCCTCAAATACCGTACGCACCCTGTATATAGTTGCAACACTCATCAATAATGTTGCAATATTGTTACAATATTAATTTGATATTGATGTGACATTGATGCCATATTGATGTAATAGTGATGCAATATTTTAATATTATTTATGAATTATTGTTACAATACTGATGTAACATTGTATGTAACTATGTTGCCGTTAGAATAATTGGTATAATGCTGACGCAATATTAGTGCAGTATTAATACAATGTTGATAAAATATTTACAGAATATTGATATAGTATTGCTACAATATTGGTGTAATATTGCCGTTCACTTTTTATTTTGGAATTTTTCGTTTGATGGGAATGTCCTGGATTTCTTGTTCTATTGCTCTGATCTTGCGACTAGTTAGTTAACTTGACAGTTGATGCATATATTATAAATTTTATCTCTTTTATTCAGCCTGCTTCGTGCTTTTGGTAGTTGTTAGATAGTTCTATTTCCGCATTTTGTTTTAGATTTGCACGTGTGCTCGTAATAAAAGCATTTTAGGTAAAAAGATATCTATGTCATATCTGACTCTCATAAGATAAACAAGTTGTGGTTATACTTGATTATAGAATCAGAGAATTATTAGAAATAAGGGTGACTGGGGTATTATAGTTTTTGAGAAATCTACCATATTTACTTGAATAACTTTAAAGTTTGAAATCGGGAAGATTAATTTCAAATTATTTAGAATTTCTATTTTTGATAAATCAGCAGGAACTTTTTTAGTAATTCGATTTTTGTATATGTACGAGCTGGAGATGTAAGATTCAAGATAGCTGTCGTTTAGAGCATCTAGTTTGAGTACGACGTTTGCTGTTCTTTCTGTTGTACATAGTGACGGCAATTCTATTTCTGCAAGAACATTTAATTTTGTGGATTTCAGTTTTGAGAAATGAAGGTATGACGAGTTAGAAGATTTCAATTTGATTAATTGAGCTGGTTTTAGCTTGTAGGTTATGTGTACGGTTCTAGGTTATGTCTAGTATATTAAATTAATGTTTTATATAGAGAGTGTATTTCAGCATTACATTCTTTTTAATAAGAAGTCGGTAGGGATTTTTATTCGGTTTATTTTTTATTTTGTAGAATATTTGATTTGTATTTTTTGAAAGGGTTTTGTGTATATCCGATAGAAGTGTTAAATTTTTCAATCATATTAGGATACTAGTATGTTCGTGTTTATATGTGATATTTTTCATGATTTAAGTGTTCTTCGCTGGATTCGCTTTATCTTATTTTGTTATTATTGGTAGTGGTACTGTTTATTTAAGACTATTTAACTGTGTGTATCGTGAAAGTTTCTATCATTGTTATTCTCGAACTAATTTGTGAAGGGTTGGTTATTGTTTCAGTAGGATATTTAGATAATATTTGTTGTGTAATAATTGATTGATAAATGTTTACTGTTATTATTTTTATGGGTTTTATCTTTGCTTGGAGATTTTTTAATATTCGGCGTTATGACTTTTAGAAGACAAGTCGTCCGGGGCTACCGCTTTGTTTGACAAAAGTTTTTCTTACTTTTTAAGTTACGTGCGAGAAAAGAGAAAATAAAAGATGTGAGTAGGAAAGGTGTGATCTTATAATAACTCTTACTAGAATTATCATTATTTGTATGAAGGTATGGGATGTAAGTTTGGGTATAAAAAACAAAATATTACAAATGAAAAATTAAGATATAATGAATGTATGTTGCTTCTTCTAGCGCTGATATCTATCTTATTATTTACTTGAATGTATATAGCAATACTCAAGTCGAGATTCGAAGAAAAAATTTAGATTTTAGCAATCAAAAATAATATTGCAATTACCATTAACGTCGGATCTGCACGTTTTGACATGCACACTTTCAACGCTATAGCAGAGTATGAAACCGTCGGAGAAAGATCATGCGACCCACTATTTCAAGTAGACTTTTTCAAGATCTTCGAAAGATCGTAGATCTTTCGAAATCCGGGGTGCAGAAGTCGAGAAAATACATCCTTCATTAAGATTTTATCGATTTAAAAAAAAACCGAGAAGTTCTTGGGCAATTTTTTCATAAAACCTGAATTTTGTCTGGGATTACATTTAGCAATGGGTCTAAAACCTACGTCGATCGTGCATAAAATGTTTTTCCTTGAAAATCATACCATTTTGAATATTGAAATTGAAGATGGAGGATCCAATATGGCGATCGAAAGTCTTGAAAATATTAAAAATGTAATCAATTAGAAATTATTTTTTTTCTTCTGCGATTTCCTTACCTTCTTACTGATAAATTTAAAGTGAATAGGGCATAAGAAAATACCTCCAAGTGATTTAATGCGAAGAAGATGATAGCAGACAAAATGGCGGACTCAAAAGCTGGAAAAATGGTGGAATTTCGATGTTTTCTATTATTCAAATATTTTTTGAACCGGATAAAGAAGACTTTAGATGGTTTTTACGGACACTGATTATAAATCTATTGTTCGATTTTCGAAATTCAAGATGGCGGATCTAATATGGCGGACCAAAACCTCAAAGATTTAAAATTATCGAAAATAATAAATTTTTCCCATTTCTACTCGAAAATCTAAGCAAAAAAATTGCCCTCATCCCCTCTTCCATCCTTGCCTCCGACCTTCTCACCCCATAGGCGTGCCTACCGTGGGTGCCGTGGGTGCACTGGCACCCACAATTAAAAATCCAATATCTATTTTTTTCCACAACAATATTATCAAAAAAAAAAAACACAGTACAGCATGGAAAATGCTCAATGACAAAAAAAAGGTAACCAACACCTAAGTGGAAAAATTTTCAAAATCATATATAATTGATGTATAATTCAATATAGTTTATACATAACTAATGTATAATTGTATAAAAATTATAAATACAGTGCAACCTGTGAATAAGGCCGCTCTTTCTATTCTTTTATCGCAAAGCAAAAATCATTTGAGTAAAAGAGACGGTGAGCGGCCTTATTGAGAGGTTGCACTGTAATTTCAAAATATTTTTCATCCAGGCACCTACAATTTGTCTATCCTCCGCCTGCCTATGTCTCACTCCATTGAACCAGCGGGTGGACCCGAGAGCGCGTCACGTCTTCCGTAGTTTTTGACTCCAAACCGCCGCATGGTTCCACACCTGGTACCCCCTCGTAAATCTTTAAATCACGAAGTAAAAAGGAAAGTCAAGTTTTCTTGATTTTACATGGGTTTCCTGAACAATTTTTACATATATATTGGGAGTACAAATTAAATCGGTTCGTGCTTTTGCGGTCAAAAATAAATTTTTTCAAAATAAAAAGAATTAAAAGATTAATCAAAATATCGTCCATCGCTAGTTACTACTTTTTCCCACGTCTTAGGGAATTTTCGAATTCTATCTCGAAAAAATGTCTTGCCTTTTGAGGTGATTCAAGTTAGGAGCCAATTTTCGATTTCTGCGAAAGAAGTGAACCGATGACCTGCCAGATCGTGCTGCAACCCTCAAAAAAACTAGTAATCTGAAGGAGCAATATCCAGAGAATACGGCGGGTGCGACAAAATATCCCACTTGAGCGTTTCCAAATATTTTTTCACGATTTTTGCGACATGAAGCCGAGCGTTGTCATGCAGAAAAATAACTTTGTCAGGTTTTTCTTGTATTCCGGCCATTTTTCTCGTAATGCACGGCTGAAATGAATCAATTACAGTCTATACCGATCGGCCGTTGTGGTATCGCTAGGTTGTATCAGCTTATAGTACACAACACCCTTTTGGTCCCACCAGATACACAACATGATCTTTGAACCATGAATATTCGGCTTTGGTGTTGATGTTGAGGTCGATGGCAGCGATTGACCGGGCATAGCGTAGTATTCTTTCTTCTTGGGGTTATTATAGAATATCCATTTATCATTCTCTGTAACAATTCTATGTAAAAAACCCTTTCTTTATTGCCTTCGAATCAACTGCTCGCAACAGAATAATCGCCTGTCAATGTCTCTCGGTTTCAGTTCATAAGGCACCCAATTTCCTTGCTTTTGAATCATTCCCATGGATTTCAATCGTACAGAAACTGCTTGTTGAGTCACTTTCAATGATTCTGCAAGCCCCTCTTGTGTTTGACTCGGATCTTCATCGAGTAATGCCTCCAACTTTTTGCCTTCGAATTTTTTTGGCTGTCCAGAGCAAGGCTTGTCTTCAACGCTGAAATCTCCATTCTTGAAACGTCGAAACCATTCATAAATACAGGTTCGAAATCAATTATCGTGATAAAATTCATCCCACTCGATTTGTCATGCTTTACAGCTCAAGTTACCCCTCTTTGCATCCTTAGCAATAACATTTGTTTCCCTGATTCTATCGCTACGCACTGCACCAGTTGCTCGAATACCATTCTGTTTCAAATTAATAAATCTGGGCAGCAAGATAAATTGCCAAAATAGCAGTGATATGACTTGAGTTTTCGAGGAGAGAGATTATGAAAGAGTGGCTGTAACATCTGTTAGACGACGCGAGAACCAAGAGCGCATTTTGGTAATAGATCATTTCTCGCATTTTTCCCACAATAAATTTCAAAGATGAATAAGTAGCCTATAAATATAGCTGAACATAAACCCCACAGTTTGATTCTAAATCTTATTGGTATCCCTTAGATAAATTACTTGAGAATACATCTACCGTAGTACTTTGCAATCATTTCATCTATTGAGAGCGCAGTGGAAAAGAAACCAAATCTTTGGATGTTGTATTTGAAAATAACTACTAGTCTCCAAACTTCCCGAATTCTATCTTCCTTGTTTTCATCTTCAGGCATGGAATATTTTAACATCGACTTGATTGTCTCGAACTCATCTTGTCCCATTGCGCAAGTCACTGGTTCAGCCAGCAAGAGTGAGTCAATTGACCAATAGTCTCTTTGAGAATGTCTTTCATTATAAGAGGACAATATAAGAATACCTAAAAAGACGTCTAATCTATCACGTTCAAGATGATAACCATTTACTTTAGAAGCTTCTATTATGAACTCCTTCAAATTATTAGAAAAAAAATACTCGAACAGTTCAGTTGGACTGCTACGAGAGCAGTCCCAAAAGTACCTGACCCGACAAAGAAAACAGCAAAAAAATTGCGAAAATGTTGTTTATTTTTCAACATATTCTCCTTTCAGATCGATACACTTTTCCCAACGATGTTCAATAGCTTCAATACCCGCTTTATAGCAGGAACCGTCAAGCTCCTCAAAATACCTATTAACCGCAGACTCTACCTCTTCATTGTTGGCAAATCTTTTGCCGCCCAGCCATTTTTTCAAATTCGGAAAAAGAAAATAATCCGAGGGAGCCAGATCTGGCGAATAGGGTGCGTGAGGAAGCAATTCGAACTTCAACTCATTGATTCTAGCCATCGCAATGACGCACGCGTGAACTAGTGCGTTGTCGTGATGAAACAACACTTTCTTTTTCGTCAGATGGGGCCGTTTCTTCTTGATTTCATCACTCAAACGCTGCAATAAAGCTGCATAATATGCGCCGTTGATTGTTTTTCCTTTTCCAAGGTAATCAATAAATATTATTCCACGCGCATCCCAGAAAACAGATGCCATGACCTTGCCAGCTGACTGAACTGTCTTTGCTTTCTTTAAAGCCGGTTCTCCCTTTTTAGTCCACTGCTTTGACTGCTCTTTGGTCTCAGGTGTAAAATGATGGACCCATGTTTCGTCCATGGTTATAAATCGACGCAAAAACTCAGCTTTATTGCTGCGAAACATTGTCAAACACTCGATGAAAACATCCTCACGTTAATGTTTGTGCTCCATTGTGAGCGAACGCCAATTTTTTTATGGTATTGTTATGTGCCAAGGAATCATATACGCTTTTTATTTTTGTGCCAACGGTATTGGAAAAGTTATCAGATTTCTTTTTCGTAAATTTTGACGTTTCATCCCCTTGAGCCGTGAGTTCCGGAGCTGCTTTTTTAACGCCTATTTCTTTATAGGATTGTTATGTGCCAAGCATCCATATACGCTTTTCAGTTTTTTGCCAACGGTATTAGGAAAGTTGTCAGATTATTTTTCCTAAATTTTGACTTTTCATCCTCCTGAACCGTAAAATCCGGAGCAGTTTTGTTAACGCCAATTTTTTATAGGATTGTTATGTGCCAAGAATCTATATACGCTTTTTAGTTTTGTGCCAACGGTATTACGAAAGTTTTTAGCTTCTTTTTTCGTAAATTTTGACTATTCATCCCCCTGAACCGTAAGTTCCGGAGCTGTTTTTTTTAAGCTAATTTTTTTTATAGGATTGTTATATGATTAGGCATTATATACGCTTTTTAGTTTTGTGCGAACGGTATTAGGAAAGTTTTAAGTTTTTTTTCGTAAAATTTGTCTTTACATCCCCCTGAAGGTAGGTTCCAGAGCCGTTTCTTAAACGCCAATTTTTTTATCGGATTGTTATGTGATAAGGCATCATAAACGCTTTTTAGTTTTGTGCGAACGGTATTAGGAAAGTTTTTAGCTTTCTTTTTCGTAAATTTTGACTATTCATCCCCCTAAACCGCAAGTTCCGGAGCCGTCTTTTTAACGCCAATTCTTTTATACGTTTGTTATGTGCCAAGGAATCATATACGCTATTTATTAATGTGCCCACAGTATTAGTCAAGTTGTTTGATTTTTCTGTCATTAATTTTGACTTATCATTCCCCTGTACCGTAAGTTCCGGAGCTGTTTTGTTGACGCAAATTTTTTTATAGGATTGTTATGTGCCAAGAATCCATATACGCTTTTTAGTTTCGTGCCAACGGTATTAAGAAAGTTGTCAGATTTCTTTTTCCCAAATTTTGACTTTTCATCCCCCTAAACCGTAAATTTCGGAGCCGTTTTTTCAACTCAAATTTTTTTATAGGTTTGTGATGTGCCAAGGAATTATATACGCTATTTATTTTCGTGCCCACAGTATTAGGAATCTTGTCAGATTCTACTTTCGTTAATTTTGACTTTTCATTCCCCTGAACCGTAAGTTCTGGAGCTATTTTTTTAACGCCAATTTTTTTATAGGATTTTTATGTGCTAAAGATCCATAGACGCTAATTATTTTTGTGCCAACGGTTTTAGAAAAGTTTTCCGATTTTTTTTCGTAAATTTTGATTATTTATCCCTGTGAACCATAAGTTCCGGAGCCGTATTTTTAACGCCAATTTCTTTATAGGTTTGTTATGTGCCAATGATCCATATACGCTTATTATTTTGATGCCAACGCTTTGAGGAAAGTTTATCAATTTTTCCTCGTGAATTTTGAATTTTCATCCCTCTAAAGGGTAGGTTCCAGAGCCGTTTCTTTAACGCTAATTGTTTTATAAGATTGTTGTATGATAAGGCATTATATACGCTTTTTAGTTTTGTGCGAACGGTATTAGAAAAGTTTTTAGTTTTTTTTTTCGTAAATTTTGACTATTCATCCCCTGAACCGCAAGTTCCGGAGCCGTTTTTTCAACGCCAATTGTTTTCTAGGTTTGTTATGTGCCAAGGAGTCACATACGCTATTTATTAATGTGCCCACAGTATTAGTAAAGTTGTCAAATTTTTCTGTCGTTAATTTTGACTTTTCATTCCCCTGAACCGTAAGTTCCGGAGCTGTCTTGTTAACGCAAATTTTTTTATAGGATTGTTATGTGCCAAGAATCCGTATACGCTTTTTAGTTTCGTGCCAACGGTATTAGGAAAGTTGTTAGATTTCTTTTTCCTAAATTTTGACTTTTTATCCCCCTAAACCGCAAGTTCTGGAGCCGTTTTTTCAACTCAAACTTTTTTATAGGTTTGTGATGTGCCAAGGAATTATATACGCTATTTATTTTCGATCCCACAGTATTAGGGATCTTGTCAGATTCATCTTTCGTTAATTTTGACTTTTCATTCCCCTGAACCGTAAGTTCTGGAGCTATTTTTTTTAAGCCAATTTTTTTATAGGATTTTTATGTGCCAAAGATCCATATACGCTAATTATTTTTGTGCCAACAGTTTTAGTAAAGTTTCCCGATTTTTTTTCGTAAATTTTGATTATTCATTCCTGTGAACCGTAAGTTCCGGAGCCGTTTTTTTAACGCCAATTTTTTTATAGGTTTGTTATGTGCCAAGGATTCATATACGCTTATTATTTTTGTGCTAACGGTATTAGAAAATATGTCAGATTTTTTTTCGTAAATTTTGGCTTTTTATCTCCCTAAAGGGTAGGTTCCAGAGTCGTTTATTTAACGCCAATTTTTTCATAGGATTTTTATGTGATAAGGCATCATATACGCTGGTAAGTTTTGCGCCAACGGTATTAAGAAAATTGTCAAATTCTTTTTTCGTAAAGATTGACTTTTAATCCCCCTAAGCCGTAAGTTCCGGAGCTAATTTTTTAACGCCTATTCTTTTATAGGTTTGTTATGTGCCAAGGGATCATATACGCTATTTAATATTGTGCCCACAGTATTAGAAATCTTGTCAGATGCTTCTTTCGTTAATTTTGACTTTTCATCCCCCTGAACCGTAAGTTCTGGAGCCGTTTTTTCAACGCAAATTTTTTTACAGGTTTGTGATATGCCAACAAATTATATACGATATTTATTTTCGTGCCCACAGTATTAGTAAAGTTGTCAGATTTTTCTTTCGTTAATTTTAACTTTTCATGTCCCTGAACCGTAAGTTCCGGAGCTGTTTTTTTAACGCTAATTTTTTTATAGGATTTTCATGTGCCAAGGATCCATATACGCTTATTATTTTGATGCCAACGGTTTGAGGAAAGTTTCTCAATTTTTCCTCGTGAATTTTGAATTTTCATCCCTCTAAAGGGTCGGTTCCAGAGCCGTTTCTTTAACGCTAATTGTTTTATAGGATTGTTGTATGATAAGGCATTATATACGCTTTTTAGTTTTGTGCGAACGGTATTAGAAAAGTTTTTAGTTTTTTTTTTCGTAAATTTTGACTATTCATCCCCTGAACCGCAAGTTCCGGAGCCGTTTTTTCAACGCCAATTGTTTTCTAGGTTTTTTATGTGCCAAGGAGTCACATACGCTATTTATTAATGTGCCCACAGTATTAGTAAAGTTGTCAAATTTTTCTGTCGTTAATTTTGACTTTTTATTCCCCTGAACCGTAAGTTCCGGAGCTGTTTTTTAACTTAAATTTTTTTATAGGTTTGTGATGTGCCAAGGAATTATATACGCTTATTATTTTCGTGCCCACAGTATTAGGAATCTTGTCAGATTCTTCTTTCGTTGATTTTGACTTTTCATTCCTCTGAACCGTAAGTTCTGGAGCTATTTTTTTAACGCCAATTTTTTTATAGGATTTTTATGTGCTAAAGATCCATAGACGCTAATTATTTTTGTGCCAACGGTTTTAGGAAAGTTTTCCGATTTTTTTTCGTAAATTTTGATTATTTATCCCTGTTAACCATAAGTTCCGGAGCCGTATTTTTAACGCGAATTCCTTTATAGGTTTGTTATGTGCCAATGATCCATATACGCCTATTATTTTAATGCCAACGGTTTGAGGAAAGTTTCTCAATTTTTTCTCGTGAATTTTGAATTTTCATCCCTCTGAAGGGTAGGTTCCAGAGCCGTTTCTTTAACGCTAATTGTTTTATAGGATTGTTGTATGATAAGGCATTATATACGCTTCTTAGTTTTGTGCGAACGGTATTAGAAAAGTTTTTAGTTTTTTTTTTCGTAAATTTTGACTATTCATCCCCTGAACCGCAATTTCCGGAGCCGTTTTTTCAACGCCAATTGTTTCCTAGGTTAGTTATGTGCCAAGAAGTCACATACGCTATTTATTAATGTGCCCACAGTATTAGTAAAGTTGTCAAATTTTTCTGTCGTTAATTTTGACTTTTCATTTCCCTGAACCGTAAGTTCCGGAGCTGTCTTGTTAACGCAAATTTTTTTATAGGATTGTTATGTGCTAAGAATCCGTATACGCTTTTTAGTTTCGTGCCAACGGTATTAGAAAAGTTGTTAGATTTCTTTTTCCTAAATTTTGACTTTTCATCCCCCTGAACCGCAAGTTCCGGAGCCGTTTTTTCAACTCAAACTTTTTTATAGGTTTTCGATGTGCCAAGGAATTATATACGCTATTTATTTTCGTGCCCACAGTATTAGGGATTTTGTCAGATTCATCTTTCGTTAATTTTGACTTCTCATTCCCCTAAACCGTAAGTTCTGGAGCTATTTTTTTTAAGCTAATTTTTTTATAGAATTTTTATGTGCCAAAGATCTATATACGCTAATTATTTTTGTGCCAACAGTTTTAGAAAAGTTTCTCAATTTTTTTTCGTAAATTTTGATTATTCATCCCTGTGAACCGTGAGTTCCGGAGCTGTTTTTTTAACGCCAATTTCTTTATAGGTTTGTTATGTGCCAAGGATTCATATACGCTCATTATTTTTGGGCTAACGGTAATAGGAAATATGTCACATTTTCTTTCGTAAATTTTGGCTTTTTATCCCTTTAAAGGGTAGGTTCCAGAGCCGTTTATTTAACGCCAATTTTTTCATAGGATTTTTATGTAATAAGGCATTATATACGCTTGTTAGTTTTGCGCCAACGGTATTAAAAAAATTGTCCGATTCTTTTTTCGTAAAGATTGACTTTTCATCCCCCTGAGTTGTAAGTTCCGGAGCTATTTTTTTAACGCCTATTCTTTAATAGGTTTGTTATGTGCCAAGGGATCGTATACGCTATTTATTATCTTGCCCACAGTATTAGAAATATTGTCAGACGCTTCTGTTGTTAATTTTGACTTTTTATCCCTCTGAACCGTAAGTTCCAGAGCCGTTTTTTCGACGCAAATTTTTTTACAGGTTTGTGATATGCCAACGAATTATATACGCTATTTATTTTCGTGCCCACAGTATTTGTAAAGTTGTCCGATTTCATTTTCCCAAATTTTGACTTTTAATCCCTCTGAACCGGAAGTTCGGGAACTTTTTTTTTAACGCTAATTTTCTTATAGGATTTTCATGTGCCAAGGATCCATATACGCTTATTATTTTTATGCCAATGGTTTAAGGAAAGTTTCCCGATTATTTTCGTAAATTTTGACTTTTTATTCCCCCGAAGAGTAGGTTTCAGAGCCGTTTCTTCAATGCCAATTTTTTATAAGATTGCTATGTGCCTAAAATCCGTATACGCTTTTTAGTTTCGTTCCAACGGTATTAGGAAAGTTGTCCGATTTCTTTTTCCCAAATTATGACTTTTAATCCCTCTGAACCGGAAGTTCCGGAGCTGTTTTTTTAAAGCTAATTTTTTTATAGGATTTGTATGTGCCAAGGATCCTTATACGGTTATTATTTTCATGCCAACGGTTTAAGGAAAGTTTCTCAATTCTTTCTCGTAAATTTTGAATTTTCATCTTTCTGAAAGGTAGGTTCTAGAGCCGTTGCTTCAAAGCTAACTTTTTTATAGGATTGTTATATGATAAGGCATTATATACGCTTTTCAGTTTTGTGCGAACGGTATTAGAAAAGTTTTTAGTTTTTTTTTTCGTAAATTTTGACTATTCATCCTCCTGAACCGCAAGTTCTGGAGTTGTTTTTTCTAAGCCAATTTTTATAGGATTGTTATGTGCCAAAAGTTCGTATACGCTTTTTAGTTTCGTGCCAACGGTATTGGGAGAGTTGTCAGATTTTTTTTTTCTAAATTTTGACTTTTCATCCTCCTGAACCGTGAGTTCCGGAGCTTTTTTGTTAACGCAAATTTTTTTATAGGACTGTTATGTGCCAAGAATGCATATACGCTTCTTAGTTTTGTGCCAACGTTATTAAGAAAGCTGTTAGATTTTTTTTTCCCAAATTTTGACTTTTCATCCCCCTAAACCGTAAATTCCAGAGCCGTTTTTTCAACTAAAATTTTTCCATATGTTTGTGATGTGCCAAGGAATTATATTCGCTAATTATTTTCGTGCCTACAGTATTAGGAATCTTGTCAGATTCTTCTTCTGTTAATTTTGACTTTTTATCCTCCTGAACCGTAAGTTCCGAAGCTGTTTTGATAACGCAAATCATTTTATAGGATTGTTATGTGCCAAGAATGCATATGCGCTTTTTAGTTTCGTGCCAACGGTATTAAGAAAGCTGTCAGATTTCTTTTTCCCAAATTTTGACTTTTCATCGCCCTAAACCGTAAATTCCAGAGCCGTTTTTTCAACTAAAATTTTTCCATATGTTTGTGATGTGCCAAGGAATTATATTCGCTATTTATTTTTGTGCCTACAGTATTAGGAATCTTGTCAGATTCTTCTTTCGTTAATTTTGACTTTTCATCCTCCTGAACCGTAAGTTCCGAAGCTGTTTTGTTAGCGCAAAATTTTTTATAAGATTGTTATGTGCCAAAAATGCATATACGCTTTTAGTTTCATGCCAACGGTATTCAGAAAGTTGTCAGATTTCTTTTTCCCAAATTTGGACTTTTCATCCGCCTAAACCGTGAATTCCGGAGCCGTTTTTTAACTTCAATTTTTTTATAGGTTTGTGATGTGCCAAGGAATTATATACGCTATTTATTTTCGTGCCCACAGTATAAGGAATCTTGTCTGATTCTTCTTTCGTTAATTTTGACTTTTCATCTCCCTGAATCGTAGGTTCTGTAGCTGTTTTTTTAACGCTAATTTTTTATAGGATTTTTATGTGCTAAGGATCCATATACGCTAATTATTTTTGTGCCAACAGTTTTAGGAAAAGTTCCTGATTATTTTCCGTAAATTTTGATTATTCATCCCTGTGAACCGTAAGTTCCGGAGCCGTTTTTTTAACGCCAATTTCTTTATAGGTTTGTTATGCGCCAAGCATCCATATACGCTTTTTAGTTTTTTGCCAACGAAATTAGGAAAGTTGTCAGATTTTCTTTTCTAAATTTTGACTTTTTATCCTCCTGAACCGTAAAATCCGGAGCAGTTTTGTTAACGCCAATTCTTTATAGGATTGTTATGTGCCAAAAATCCATATACGCTTTTTAGTTTTATGCCAACGGTATTACAAAAGTTTTTAGCATTTTTTTTCGTGAATTTTGACTATTTATCCTTCTGAACCGTACGTTCCGGAACTGTTTTTTTAAAGCTAATCTTTTTATAAGATTGTTATATGCTAAGGCATTATATACGCTATTTAGTTTTGTGCCAACAGTTTTAGGAAAGTTTCCCGATTTTTTTTCGTAAATTTTGATTATTTATCCCTGTGAACCGTAAGTTCCAGAGCCGTTTTTTTAACGCCAATTTCTTGATAGGTTTGTTATGTGCCAAGGATTCATATACGCTTCTTATTTTTGTGCTAACGGTATTAGGAAATATGTCAGATTTTTTTCGTAAATTTTGGCTTTTTATTCCCCTAAAGGGTAGGTTCCAGAGCCGTTTATTTAACGCCAATTTTTTCATAAGATTTTTATCTAATAAGGCATTATATACGCTTGTTAGTTTTGCGCCAACGGTATTAAAAAAATTGTCAGATTCTTCCTTCGTAAAGATTGACTTTTCATCCCCCTGAGCCGTAAGTTCCGGAGCTATTTTTTTACGCCTATTCTTTTATAGGTTTGTTATGTGCTAAGGGATCATATACGCTATTTATTATTGTGCTTACAGTATTAGAAATCTTGTCAGATGCTTCTTTCGTTAATTTTGACTTTTCATCTTCCTGAACCGTAAGTTTCGGAGCTGTTTTGTTAACGCGAATTTATTTATAGGATTGTTATGTGCCAAGAATGCATGTACGCTTTTTAGTTTCGTGCCAATGATATTAAGAAAGTTGTCAGATTTCTTTTTCCCAAATTTTGACTTTTCATTCCCCTAAACCGTAAATTCCGGAGCCGTTTTTTCAACTTTAATTTCTTATAGGTTTGTGATGTGCTAAGGAATTATATACGCTATTTATTTTCGTGCCCACAGTATCAGCAATCTTGACAGATTCTTCTTTCGTTAATTTTGACTTTTCATCCTCCTGAACCGTAAGTTCCGAAGCTGTTTTGTTAACGCAAATTTCTTTATAGGATTGTTATGTGCCAAGAATGCATATACGCTTTTTAGTTTCGTGCCAACGATATTAAGAAAGTTGTCAGATTTCTTTTTCCCAAATTTTGACTTTTCATCCCCCTAAACCGTAAATTCCGGAGCCGTTTTTTCAACTCAAATTTTTTTATAGGATTGTGATGTGCCAAGGAATTATATACGCTATTTATTTTCGTGCCCACAGTATTAGAAATCTTGTCAGATTCTTCTTTCGTTAATTTTGACTTTTCATCCTCCTGAACCGTACGTTCCGAAGCTGTTTTGATAACGCAAATTATTTTATAGGATTGCTATGTGCCAAGAATGCATATACGCTTTTTAGTTTCGTGCCAACGGTATTAAGAAAGCTGTCAGATTTCTTTTTCCCAAATTTTGACTTTTCATCCCCCTGAACCGTAAATTCCAGCGCCGTTTTTTCAACTAAAATTTTTTTATAGGTTTGTGATGTGCTAAGGAATTATATACGCTATTTATTTTCGTGCCCACAGTATCAGCAATCTTGACAGATTCTTCTTTCGTTAATTTTGACTTTTCATCCTCCTGAACCGTAAGTTCCGAAGCTGTTTTGTTAACGCGAATTTATTTATTGGTTTGTTATGTGCCAAGAATGCATATACGCTATTTAGTTTCGTGCCAACGATATTAAGAAAGTTGTCAGATTTCTTTTTCCCAAATTTTGACTTTTCATCCCCCTAAACCGTAAATTCCGGAGCCGTTTTTTCAACTCAAATTTTTTTATAGGATTGTGATGTGCAAAGGAATTATATACGCTATTTATTTTTGTGCCTACAGTATTAGAAATCATGTCAGATTCTTCTTTCGTTAATTTTGACTTTTCATCCTCCTGAACCGTACGTTCTGAAGCTGTTTTGATAACGCAAATTATTTTATAGGATTGTTATGTGCCAAGAATGCATATACGCTTTTTAGTTTCGTGCCAACGGTATTAAGAAAGCTGTCAGATTTCTTTTTCCCAAATTTTGACTTTTCATCCCCCTAAACCGTAAATTCCAGCGCCGTTTCGCAACTAAAATTTTTTCATATGTTTGTGATGTGCCAAGGAATTATATTCGCTATTTATTTTCGTGCCCACAGTATTAGGAATCTTGTCAGATTCTTCTTTCGTTAATTTTGACTTTTCATCCTCCTGAACCGTAAGTTCCGAAGCTGTTTTGTTAGCGCAAATTTTTTTATAGGATTGTTATGTGCCAAGAATGCATATACGCTTTTAAGTTTCATGCCAACGGTATTTTATAAAGTTGTCAGATTTCGTTTTCCCAAATTTTGTTTTTTCATCCCCCTAAACCGTAAATTCCGGAGCCGTTTTTCCAGCTCAAATTTTTTTATAGGTTTGTGATGTGCCAAGGAATTATATACGCTATTTATTTACGTGTTTAAAGTATTAGGAATCTTGTCTGATTCTTCTTTCGTTTATTTTGACTTTTCATCTCCCTGAACCGTAAGTTCCGAAGCTGTTTTGTTAACGCGAATTTATTTATTGGTTTGTTATGTGCCAAGAATGCATATACGCTATTTAGTTTCGTGCCAACGATATTAAGAAAGTTGTCAGATTTCTTTTTCCCAAATTTTGACTTTTCATCCCCCTAAACCGTAAATTCCGGAGCCGTTTTTTCAACTCAAATTTTTTTATAGGATTGTGATGTGCAAAGGAATTATATACGCTATTTATTTTTGTGCCTACAGTATTAGAAATCATGTCAGATTCTTCTTTCGTTAATTTTGACTTTTCATCCTCCTGAACCGTACGTTCTGAAGCTGTTTTGATAACGCAAATTATTTTATAGGATTGTTATGTGCCAAGAATGCATATACGCTTTTTAGTTTCGTGCCAACGGTATTAAGAAAGCTGTCAGATTTCTTTTTCCCAAATTTTGACTTTTCATCCCCCTAAACCGTAAATTCCAGCGCCGTTTCGCAACTAAAATTTTTTCATATGTTTGTGATGTGCCAAGGAATTATATTCGCTATTTATTTTCGTGCCCACAGTATTAGGAATCTTGTCAGATTCTTCTTTCGTTAATTTTGACTTTTCATCCTCCTGAACCGTAAGTTCCGAAGCTGTTTTGTTAGCGCAAATTTTTTTATAGGATTGTTATGTGCCAAGAATGCATATACGCTTTTAAGTTTCATGCCAACGGTATTTTATAAAGTTGTCAGATTTCGTTTTCCCAAATTTTGTTTTTTCATCCCCCTAAACCGTAAATTCCGGAGCCGTTTTTCCAGCTCAAATTTTTTTATAGGTTTGTGATGTGCCAAGGAATTATATACGCTATTTATTTACGTGTTTAAAGTATTAGGAATCTTGTCTGATTCTTCTTTCGTTTATTTTGACTTTTCATCTCCCTGAATCGTACGTTCCGAAGCTGTTTTGATAACGCAAATTATTTTATAGGATTGCTATGTGCCAAGAATGCATATACGCTTTTTAGTTTCGTGCCAACGGTATTAAGAAAGCTGTCAGATTTCTTTTTCCCAAATTTGGACTTTTCATCCCCCTGAACCGTAAATTCCAGCGCCGTTTTTTCAACTAAAATTTTTTTATAGGTTTGTGATGTGCTAAGGAATTATATACGCTATTTATTTTCGTGCCCACAGTATCAGGAATCTTGACAGATTCTTCTTTCGTTAATTTTGACTTTTCATCCTCCTGAACCGTAAGTTCCGAAGCTGTTTTGTTAACGCGAATTAATTTATTGGTTTGTTATGTGCCAAGAATGCATATACGCTATTTAGTTTCGTGCCAACGATATTAAGAAAGTTGTCAGATTTCTTTTTCCCAAATTTTGACTTTTCATCCCCCTAAACCGTAAATTCCGGAGCCGTTTTTCCAGCTCAAATTTTTTTATAGGTTTGTGATGTGCCAAGGAATTATATACGCTATTTATTTACGTGTTTAAAGTATTAGGAATCTTGTCTGATTCTTCTTTCGTTTATTTTGACTTTTCATCTCCCTGAATCGTAGGTTCTGGAGCTGTTTTTTAACGCCAATTTTTTATAAGATTTTAATGTGCCAAGGATCCAAATACGCCAATTATTTTTGTGCCAACGGTTTTAGGAAAGTTTCCTGATTTTTTTCCGTAAATTCTGATTATTCATACCTGTGAACCGTAAGTTCCGGAGCCGTTTTTTCAACGCTAATTTTCTTATAGGTTTGCTATGTGCCAAGCATCCGTATACGCTTTTTGGTTTTTTGCTAACGAAATTAGAAAAGTTGTCAGTTTTTTTTTCCCTAAATTTTGACTTTTTATCCTCCTGAAACGTAAAATTTGGAGCAGTTTTGTTAACGCTAATTTTTTATAGGATTGTTATGAGCCAAAAATCCATATACGCTTTTTAGTTTTATGCCAACGGTATTACGAAAGTTTTTAGCTTTTTTTTTAGTGAATTTTGACTATTCATTCCCCTGAACCGTACGTTCCGGAGCTGTTTTTGTAAAGCTAATTTTTTTATAGGATTGTTATATGATAGGGCGGTATATACGCTTTTTAGTTTTTTTTTGACAGTTTTAGGAAAGTTTCCCGATTTTTTTTTGTACATTTTGATTATTTATCCCTGTGAACCGTAAGTTTCGGAGCTGTTTTTTTAACGCCAATTTCTTTATAGGTTCGTTATGTGCCAAGGATTCATATACGCTTCTTATTTTTGTGCTAACGGTATTAGGAAATATGTCAGACTTTTTTCGTAAATTTTGGCTTTTTATTCCCCTAAAGGGTAGGTTTCAGAGCCGTTTATTTAACGCCAATTTTTTTGAAGGATTTTTATCTGATAAGGCATCATATACGCTTGTTAGTTTTGCGCCAACGGTATTAAAAAAATTGTCAGATTCTTTTTTCGTAAAGATTGACTTTTCATCCCCCTGAGCCGTAATTTCTGGAGCTATTTTTTCACGCCTATTCTTTCATAGGTTTGTTATGTGCTAAGTGATTATATACGCTATTTATTATTGTGCCCACAGTATTAGAAATCTTGTCAGATGCTTCTTTCGTTAATTTTGACTTTTCATCCCCCTGAACCGTATATTCTAGAGCCGTTTTTGCAACGCAAATTTTTCAACAGGTTTGTGATGTGCTAACGAATTATATACGCTATTTATTTTCGTGCCCACAGTATTAGTAAGGTTGTCCGATTTCTTTTTTCCGAATTTTGACTTGTAATCCCTCTGAACCGGAAGTTCCGGAGCTGTTTTTCTAACGCTAATTTTTTATAGGATTTTCATGTGCCAAGGATCCATATACTCTTATTATTTTTATGCCAATGGTGTAAGTAAAGTTTACCGATTTTTTTTCGTAAATTTTGACTTTTCATCTCCCTGAAGAGTAGGTTCCAGAGCCGTTTCTTTAACGCCAATTTTTTAAAGGATTGTTATGTGCCAAGAATCCATATACGCTTTTCAGTTTCGTGCCAACGGTATTGGGAAAGTTGTCAGATTTGTTTTTCCTAAATTCTGACTTTTCATCCTCCTGAACCGTAAGTTCCGAAGCTGTTTTGCTAACGCAAATTTCTTTATAGGATTGTTATGTGCCAAGAATGCATATACGCTTTTTAGTTTCGTTTCAACGGTATTAAGAAAGTCGTCAGATTTCTTTTTCCCAAATTTTGACTTTTCATCCCCCTAAACCGTAAATTCCAGAGCCCTTTTTTCAACTAAAATTTTTCCATATGTTTGTAATGTGCCAAGGAATTATATTCGCTATTTATTTTCATGCCTACAGTATTAGGAATCTTGTCAGCTTCTTCTCTTCTTACATTTGACTTTTCATCCTCCTAAACCGTAAGTTCCGAAGCTGTTTTATTAACGCAAATTTTTTTATAGGATTCTTATGTGCCAAGAATGCATATACGCTTTTTAGTTTCGTGCCAACGGTATTAAGAAAGCTGTCAGATTTCTTTTTCCAACATTTTGACTTTTCATCGCCCTAAACCGTAAATTCCGGAGCCGTTTTTTTAACTCAAATTTTTTTATAGGTTTGTGATGTGCTAAGGAATTATATACGCTATTTATTTTCGTGCTCACGGTATTAGGAATCTTGTCAGATTCTTCTCTTCTTACATTTGACTTTTCATCCTCCTAAACCGTAAGTTCCGAAGCTGTTTTATTAACGCAAATTTTTTTATAGGATTGTTATGTGCCAAGAATGCATATACGCTTTTTAGTTTCGTGCCAACGGTATTAAGAAAGCTGTCAGATTTCTTTTTTTAACATTTTGACTTTTCATCGCCCTAAACCGTAAATTCCGGAGCCGTTTTTTTAACTCAAACTTTTTTATAGGTTTGTGATGTGCCAAGGAATTATATACGCTATTTATTTTCGATCCCACAGTATTAGGGATCTTGTCAGATTCATCTTTCGTTAATTTTGACTTCTCATTCCCCTGAACCGTAAGTTCTGGAGCTATTTTTTTTAAGCCAATTTTTTTATAGGATTTTTATGTGCCAAAGATCCATATACGCTAATTATTTTTGTGCCAACAGTTTTAGGAAAGATTCCCGATTTTTTTTCGTAAATTTTAATTATTCATTCCTGTGAACCGTAAGTTCCGGAGCCGTTTTTTTAACGCCAATTTTTTTATAGGTTTGTTATGTGCCAAGGATTCATATACGCTTATTATTTTTGTGCTAACGGTATTAGAAAATATGTCAGATTTTTTTTCGTAAATTTTGGTTTTTTATCTCCCTAAAGGGTAGGTTCCAGAGTCGTTTATTTAACGCCAATTTTTCATAGGATTTTTATGTGATAAGGCATCATATACGCTGGTAAGTTTTGCGCCAACGGTATTAAAGAAATTGTCAAATTCTTTTTTCGTAAAGATTGACTTTTAATCCCCCTAAGCCGTAAGTTCCGGAGCTAATTTTTTAACGCCTATTCTTTTATAGGTTTGTTATGTGCCAAGGGATCATATACGCTATTTAATATTGTGCCCACAGTATTAGAAATCTTGTCAGATGCTTCTTTCGTTAATTTTGACTTTTCATCCCCCTGAACCGTAAGTTCTGGAGCCGTTTTTTCAACGCAAATTTTTTTACAGGTTTGTGATATGCCAACAAATTATATACGATATTTATTTTCGTGCCCACAGTATTAGTAAAGTTGTCAGATTTTTCTTTCGTTAATTTTAACTTTTCATGTCCCTGAACCGTAAGTTCCGGAGCTGTTTTTTTAACGCTAATTTTTTTATATGATTTTCATGTGCCAAGGATCCATATACGCTTATTATTTTGATGCCAACGGTTTGAGGAAAGTTTCTCAATTTTTCCTCGTGAATTTTGAATTTTCATCTCTCTGAAGGGTAGGTTCCAGAGCCGTTTCTTTAACGCTAATTGTTTTATAGGATTGTTGTATGATAAGGCATTATATACGCTTTTTAGTTTTGTGCAAACGGTATTAGAAAAGTTTTTATTTTTTTTTTTTAAATTTTGACTATTCATCCCCTGAACCGCAAGTTCCGGAGCCGTTTTTTCAACGCCAATTGTTTTCTAGGTTTTTTATGTGCCAAGGAGTCACATACGCTATTTAATAATGTGCCCACAGTATTAGTAAAGATGTCAAATTTTTCTGTCGTTAATTTTGACTTTTCATTCCCCTGAACCGTAAGTTCCGGAGCTGTTTTTTTAACTTAAATTTTTTTATAGGTTTGTGATGTGCCAAGGAATTATATACGCTTATTATTTTCGTGCCCACAGTATTAGGAATCTTGTCAGATTCTTCTTTTGTTAATTTTGACTTTTCATTCCTCTGAACCGTAAGTTCTGGAGCTATTTTTTTAACGCCAATTTTTTTATAGAATTTTTATGTGCTAAAGATCCATAGACGCTAATTATTTTTGTGCCAACGGTTTTAGGAAAGTTTTCCGATTTTTTTTCGTAAATTTTGATTATTTATCCCTGTTAACCATAAGTTCCGGAGCCGTATTTTTAACGCGAATTTCTTTATAGGTTTGTTATGTGCCAATGATCCATATACGCTTATTATTTTAATGCCAACGGTTTGAGGAAAGTTTCTCAATTTTTTCTCGTGAATTTTGAATTTTCATCCCTCTGAAGGGTAGGTTCCAGAGCCGTTTCTTTAACGCTAATTGTTTTATAGGATTGTTGTATGATAAGGCATTATATACGCTTCTTAGTTTTGTGCGAACGGTATTAGAAAAGTTTTTAGTTTCTTTTTTCGTAAATTTTGACTATTCATCCCCTGAACCGCAATTTCCGGAGCCGTTTTTTCAACGCCAATTGTTTTCTAGGTTAGTTATGTGCCAAGAAGTCACATACGCTATTTATTTATGTGCCCACAGTATTATTTAAGTTGTCAAATTTTTCTGTCGTTAATTTTGACTTTTCATTCCCCTGAACCGTAAGTTCTGGAGCTATTTTTTTTTTGCTAATTTTTTTATAGAATTCTTATGTGCCAAAGATCTATATACGCTAATTATTTTTGTGCCAACAGTTTTAGAAAAGTTTCCCAATTTTTTTTCGTAAATTTTGATTATTCATCCCTGTGAACCGTAAGTTCCGGAGCTGTTTTTTTAACGCCAATTTCTTTATAGGTTTGTTATGTGCCAAGGATTCATATACGCTTATTATTTTTGGGCTAACGGTATTAGGAAATATGTCACATTTTCTTTCGTAAATTTTGGCTTTTTATCCCTTTAAAGGGTAGGTTCCAGAGCCGTTTATTTAACGCCAATTTTTTCATAGGATTTTTATGTAATAAGGCATTATATACGCTTGTTAGTTTTGCGCCAACGGTATTAAAAAAATTGTCCGATTCTTTTTTCGTAAAGATTGACTTTTCATCCCCCTAAGTTGTAAGTTCCGGAGCTATTTTTTTAACGCCTATTCTTTAATAGGTTTGTTATGTGCCAAGGGATCGTATACGCTATTTATTATCTTGCTTACAGTATTAGAAATATTGTCAGATGCTTCTGTCGTTAATTTTGACTTTTTATCCCTCTGAACCGTAAGTTCCAGAGCCGTTTTTTCGACGCAAATTTTTTTACAGGTTTGTTATATGCCAACGAATTATATACGCTATTTATTTTCGTGCCCACAGTATTTGTAAAGTTGTCCGATTTCATTTTCCCAAATTTTGACTTTTAATCTCTCTGAACCGGAAGTTCGGAAACTTTTTTTTTAACGCTAATTTTCTTATAGGATTTTCATGTGCCAAGGATCCATATACGCTTATTATTTTTATGCCAATGGTTTAAGGAAAATTTCCCGATTTTTTTCGTAAATTTTGACTTTTTATTCCCCCGAAGAGTAGGTTCCAGAGCCGTTTCTTCAATGCCAATTTTTTATAAGATTGCTATGTGCCTAAAATCCGTATACGCTTTTTAGTTTCGTTCCAACGGTATTAGGAAAGTTGTCCGATTTCTTTTTCCCAAATTATGACTTTTAATCCCTCTGAACCGGAAGTTCCGGAGCTGTTTTTTTAAAGCTAATTTTTTTATAGGATTTGTATGTGCCAAGGATCCTTATACGGTTATTATTTTTATGCTAACGGTTTAAGGAAAAATTCTCAATTTTTTCTCGTAAATTTTGAATTTTCATCTTTCTGAAAGGTAGGTTCTAGAGCCGTTGCTTCAACGCTAATTTTTTTATAGGATTGTTATATGATAAGGCATTATATACGCTTTTTAGTTTTGTGCGAACGGTATTAGAAGAGTTTTTAGTTTTTTTTTTGTAAATTTTGACTATTCATCCTCCTGAACCGCAAGTTCTGGAGTTGTTTTTTCTAAGCCAATTTTTATAGGATTTTTATGTGCCAAGAGTCCGTATACGCTTTTTAGTTTCGTGCCAACGGTATTGGGAGAGTTGTCAGATTTCTTTTTTCTGAATTTTGACTTTTCATCCTCCTGAACCGTGAGTTCCGGAGCTGTTTTGTTAACGCAAATTTTTTTATAGGACTGTTATGTGCCAAGAATGCATATACGCTTCTTAGTTTTGTGCCAACGTTATTAAGAAAGCTGTTAGATTTTTTTTTCCCAAATTTTGACTTTTCATTCCCCTAAACCGTAAATTCCAGAGCCGTTTTTTCAACTAAAATTTTTCCATATGTTTGTGATGTGCCAAGGAATTATATTCGCTAATTATTTTCGTGCCTACAGTATTAGGAATCTTGTCAGATTCTTCTTCTGTTAATTTTGACTTTTTATCCTCCTGAACCGTAAGTTCCGAAGCTGTTTTGATAACGCAAATTATTTTATAGGATTGTTATGTGCCAAGAATGCATATGCGCTTTTTAGTTTCGTGCCAACGGTATTAAGAAAGTTGTCAGATTTCTTTTTCCCAAATTTTGACTTTTCATCCCCCTGAACCGTAAATTCCGGAGCCGTTTTTTCAACTCAAATTTTTTTATAGGATTGTGATGTGCCAAGGAATTATATACGCTATTTATTTTCGTGCCCACAGTATTAGGAATCTTGTCAGATTCTTCTTTCGTTAATTTTGACTTTTCATCCTCCTGAACCGTACGTTCCGAAGCTGTTTTGATAACGCAAATTATTTTATAGGATTGCTATGTGCCAAAAATGCATATACGCTTTTTAGTTTCGTGCCAACGGTATTAAGAAAGCTGTCAGATTTCTTTTTCCCAAATTTTGACTTTTCATCCCCCTGACACGTAAATTCCAGCGCCGTTTTTTCAACTTTAATTTTTTTATAGGATTGTGGTGTGCCTAGGAATTATATACGCTATTTATTTTTGTGCCTACAGTATTAGGAATCATGTCAGATTCTTGTTTCGTTAATTTTGACTTTTCATCCTCCTGAACCGTAAGTTCCGAAGCTGTTTTGTTAGCGCAAATTTTTTTATAGGATTGTTATGTGCCAAGAATGCATATACGCTTTTCAGTTTCATGCCAACGGTATTTTATAAAGTTGTCAGATTTCGTTTTCCCAAATTTTGTTTTTTCATCCCCCTAAACCGTAAATTCCGGAGGCGTTTTTCCAACTCAAATTTTTTTATAGGTTTGTGATGTGCCAAGGAATTATATACGCTATTTATTTACGTGTTTACAGTATTAGGAATCTTGTCTGATTCTTCTTTCGTTTATTTTGACTTTTCATCTCCCTGAATCGTAGGTTCTGGAGCTGTTTTTTAACGCCAATTTTTTATAAGATTTTAATGTGCCAAGGATCCAAATACGCCAATTATTTTTGTGCCAACGGTTTTAGGAAAGTTTCCTGATTTTTTTCCGTAAATTCTGATTATTCATACCTGTGAACCGTAAGTTCCGGAGCCGTTTTTTTAACGCCAATTTCCTTATAGGTTTGCTATGTGCCAAGCATCCGTATACGCTTTTTAGTTTTTTGCTAACGAAATTAGGAAAGTTGTCAGTTTTTTTTTCCCTAAATTTTGACTTTTCATCCTCCTGAAACGTAAAATCCGGAGCAGTTTTGTTAACGCCAATTTTTTATAGGATTGTTATGAGCCAAAAATACATATACGCTTTTCAGTTTTATGCCAACGGTATTACGAAAGTTTTTAGCTTTTTTTTTAGTGAATTTTGACTATTCATCCGCCTTAACCGTACGTTCCGGAGCTGTTTTTTTCAAGCTAATTTTTTTATAGGATTGTTATATGATAGGGCGGTATATACGCTTTTTAGTTTTTTTTTGACAGTTTTAGGAAAGTTTTCCGATTTTCTTTTGTACATTTTGATTATTTATCCCTGTGAACCGTAAGTTTCGGAGCCGTTTTTTTAACGCCAATTTCTTTATAGGTTCGTTATGTGCCAAGGATTCATATACGCTTCTTATTTTTGTGCTAACGGTATTAGGAAATATGTCAGATTTTTTTCGTAAATTTTGGCTTTTTATTCTTCTAAAGGGTAGGTTCCAGAGCCGTTTATTTAACGCCAATTTTTTCGAAGGACTTTTATCTGATAAGGCATCATATACGCTTGTTAGTTTTGCGCCAACGGTATTAAAAAAATTGTCAGATTCTTTTTTTGTAAAGATTGACTTTTCATCCCCCTGAGCCGTAATTTCTGGAGCTATTTTTTCACGCCTATTCTTTCATAGGTTTGTTATGTGCTAAGTGATTATATACGCTATTTATTATTGTGCCCACAGTATTAGAAATCTTGTCAGATGCTTCTTTCGTTAATTTTGACTTTTCATCCCCCTGAACCGTATATTCTAGAGCCGTTTTTGCAACGCAAATTTTTCAACCGGTTTGTAATGTGCTAACGAATCATATACGCTATTTATTTTCGTGCCCATAGTATTAGTAAGGTTGTCCGATTTCTTTTTTCCGAATTTTGACTTGTAATCCCTCTGAACCGGAAGTTCCGAAGCTGTTTTTCTAACGCTAATTTTTTATAGGATTTTCATGTGCCAAGGATCCATATACGCTTATTATTTTTATGCCAATGGTGTGAGTAAAGTTTACCGATTTTTTTTCGTAAATTTTGACTTTTTATCTCCCTGAAGAGTAGGTTCCAGAGCCGTTTCTTCAACGCCAATTTTATATAGGATTGTTATGTGCCAAGAATCCATATACGCTTTTTAGTTTCGTGCCAACGGTATTGGGAAAATTGTCAGATTTGTTTTTCCTAAATTCTGACTTTTCATCCTCCTGAACCGTAAGTTCCGAAGCTGTTTTGTTAACGCAAATTTCTTTATAGGATTGTTATGTGCCAAGAATGCATATACGCTTTTTAGTTTCGTGCCAACGGTATTGAGAAAGTCGTCAGATTTCTTTTTCCCAAATTTTGACTTTTCATCCCCCTAAACCGTAAATTCCAGAGCCCTTTTTTCAACTAAAATTTTTCCATATGTTTGTAATGTGCCAAGGAATTATATTCGCTATTTATTTTCATGCCAACAGTATAAGGAATCTTGTCAGATTCTTCTCTTCTTACATTTGACTTTTCATCCTCCTAAACCGTAAGTTCCGAAGCTGTTTTATTGACGCAAATTTTTTTATAGGATTGTTATGTGCCAAGAATGCATATACGCTTTTTAGTTTCGTGCCAACGGTATTAAGAAAGCTGTCAGATTTCTTTTTCCAACATTTTGACTTTTCATCGCCCTAAACCGTAAATTTCGGAGCCGTTTTTTTAACTCAAATTTTTTTATAGGTTTGTGATGTGCTAAGGAATTATATACGCTATTTATTTCTGTGCCCACAGTATCAGGAATCTTGACAGATTCTTCTTTCGTTAATTTTGACTTTTCATCCTCCTGAACCGTAAGTTCCGAAGCTGTTTTATTGACGCAAATTTATTTATAGGATTGTTATGTGCCAAGAATGCATATACGCTTTTTAGTTTCGTGCCAACGGTATTAAGAAAGTTATCAGATTTTTTTTTGCCAAAGTTTGACTTTTCATCGCATTAAACCGTAAATTCCGGAGCCGTTTTTTTAACTCAAATTTTTTCATATGTTTGCGATGTGCCAAGGAATTATATACGCTATTTATTTTAGTGCCCACAGTATTAGGAATCTTGTCAGATTCTTTTTTTGTTGATTTTGACTTTTCATCCTCCTGAACCGTAAGTTCCGAAGCTGTTTTGTTAGCGCAAATCTTTTTATAGGATTGTTATGTGCCAAGAATGCATATACGCTTTTCAGTTTCGTGCCAACGGTATTAAGAAAGTTATCAGATTTCTTTTTGCCAAAGTTTGACTTTTCATCCCCCTAAACCGTAAATTTCGGAGCCGTTTTTTCAACTCAAATTTTTTTATAGGTTTGTGATGTGCCAAGGAATTATATACGCTATTTATTTTCGTGTTTACAGTATTAGGAATCTTGTCTGATTCTTCTTTTGTTAATTTTGACTTTTCATCTCCCTGAATCGTAGGTTCTGGAGCTGTTTTTTTAACGCCAATTTTTTATAAGATTTTTATGTGCCAAGGATCCATAGACGCTAATTATTTTTGTGCCAACGGTTTTAAAAAAGTTCCCTGATTTTTTTTCGTGAATTCTGATTATTCATCCCTGTGAACCGTAAGTTTCGGAGCCGTTTTTTTAACGCCAAATTCCTTATAGGTTTGTTATGTGCCAAGCATCCATATACGCTTTTTTGTTTTTTGCCAACGAAATTAGGAAAGTTGTTAGATTTTTTTTTCTAAATTTTGACTTTTCATCCCCCTGAACCGTAACATCCGGAGCAGTTTTGTTAAAGCCAATTTTTTATAGGATTGTTATGTGTCAAAAATCCATATACGCTTTTTAGTTTAATGCCAACGGTATTACGAAAGTTTTTAGCTTTTTTTTTAGTGAATTTTGACCATTCATCCCCCTGAACCGTACGTTCCGGAGCTGTTTTTTTAAAGCTAATTTTTTTATAAGATATTTATACGATAAGGCATGATGTACGCTTTTTAGTTTTGTTCTAATAGTTTTAGGAAAGTTTCCTGATTTTTTTTCGTAAATTTTGATTATTTATCCCTGTGAACCGTAAGTTTCGGAGCCGTTTTTTTAACGCCAATTTCTTTATAGGGTTTTCAAGTGCTAAGGATCCATATACGCTTATTATTTTTATGCGAATGGTTTAAAGAAAGTTTACCGATTTTTTTTCGTAAATTTTGACTTTTCATGTCCCTGAGGAGTAGGTTCCAGAGCCGTTTCTTCAACGCCAATTTTTCATAGGATTGTTAAGTGCCAAGAATCCTCATACGCTTTTTAGTTTCGTGCCAACGGTATTAAGAAAGTTGTCAGATTTCTTTTTCCCAAATTTTGACTTTTTATCCTCCTAAACCGTAAATTCCAGCGCCGTTTTTTCAACTAAAATTTTTTCATATGTTTGTGATGTGCCAAGGAATTATATTCGCTATATATTTTCGTGCCCACAGTATTAGGAATCTTGTCAGATTCTTCTTTCGTTAATTTTGACTTTTCATCCTCCTGAACTGTAAGTTCCGAAGCTGTTTTGTTAGCGCAAATTTTTTTATAGGATTGTTATGTGCCAAGAATGCATATACGCTTTTTAGTTTCATGCCAACGGTATTAAGAAAGTTGTCAGATTTCGTTTTCCCAAATTTTGACTTTTCATCCCCCTAAACCGTAAATTCCGGAGCCGTTTTTTCAACTCAAATTTTTTAATAGGTTTGTGATGTGTCAAGGAATCATATACGCTATTTATTTTCGTGCCCACAGTATTAGGAATCATGTCAGATTCTTCTTTCGTTAATTTGACTTCTTATCCTCCTGAACCATAAGTTCCGAAGCTGTTTTGATAACGCAAATTATTTTGTAGGATTGTTATGTGCCAAAAATGCATATACGCTTTTTAGTTTTGTGCCAACGGTATTAAGAAAACTGTCAGACTTCTTTTTCCTAAATTTTGACTTTTCATTTCCCTAAACCGTAAATTCCAGCGCCGTTTTTTAACTAAAATTTTTTCATATGTTTGTGATGTGCCAAGGAATTATATTCGCTATATATTTTTGTGCCCACAGTATTAGGAATCTTGTCAGATTCTTCTTTCGTTAATTTTGACTTTTCATCCTCCTGAACCGTAAGTTCCGAAGCTGTTTTGTTAGCGCAAATTTTTTTATAGGATTCTTATGTGCCAAGAATGCATATACGCTTTTTAGTTTCATGCCAACGGTATTAAGAAAGTTGTCAGATTTCGTTTTCCCAAATTTGGACTTTTCATCCCCCTAACCCGTAAATTCCGAAGCCGTTTTTTCAACTCAAATTTTTTTATATGTTTGTGATGTGCCAAGGAATTATGTAGGCTATTTATTTTCGTGTTTACAGTATTAGGAATCTTGTCTGATTCTTCTTTCGTTAATTTTGACTTTTCATCTCCCTGAATCGTAGGTTCTGGAGCTGTTTTTTTAACGCCAATTTTTTGTAAGATTTTTATGTGCCAAGGATCCATATACGCTAATTATTTTTGTGCCAACGGTTTTAGGAAAGTTTCCTGATATTTTTCCGTAAATTCTGATTATTCATCTCTGTGAACCGTAAGTTTCGGAGCCGTTTTTTTAACGCCAATTTCCTTATAGGTTTGCTATGTGCCAAGCATCCGTATACGCTTTTTAGTTTTTTGCTAACGAAATTAGGAAAGTTGTCAGTTTTTTTTTCCCTAAATTTTGACTTTTCATCCTCCTGAAACGTAAAATCCGGAGCAGTTTTGTTAACGCCAATTTTTTATAGGATTGTTATGAGCCAAAAATCCATATACGCTTTTTAGTTTTATGCCAACGGTATTACGAAAGTTTTTAGCTTTTTTTTTAGTAAATTTTGACTATTCATCCGCCTGAACCGTACGTTCCGGAGCTGTTTTTTTAAAGCTAATTTTTTTATAAGATATTTATATGATAAGGCATTATATACGCTTTTTAGCTTTTTTTTGACAGTTTTAGGAAAGTTTCCCGATTTTTTTTTGTACATTTTGATTATTTATCTCTGTGAACCGTAAGTTTCGGAGCCGTTTTTTTAACGCCTATTTCTTTATAGGTTCGTTATGTGCCAAGGATTCATATACGCTTCTTATTTTTGTGCTAACGGTATTAGGAAATATGTCAGATTCTTTTTTGTAAATTTTGGCTTTTTATTCCCCTAAAGGGTAGGTTTCAGAGCCGTTAATTTTACGCCAATTTTTTCAAAGGATTTTTATCTGATAAGGCATCATAAACGCCTGTTAGTTTTGCGCCAACGGTATTAAAAAAATTGTCAGATTTTTTTTTCGTAAAGATTGACTTTTCATCCCCCTGAGCCGTAAGTTCTAGAGCTATTTTTTCACGCCTATTCTTTCATAGGTTTGTTATGTTCTAAGTGATTATATACGCTATTTATTATTGTGCCCACAGTATTAGAAATCTTGTCAGATGCTTCTTTCGTTAATTTTGACTTTTCATCCCCCTGAACCGTATATTCTTGAGCCGTTTTTGCAACGCAAATTTTTTAACAGGTTTGTGATGTGCTAACGAATTATATACGCTATTTATTTTCGTGCCCACAGTATTAGTAAGGTTGTCCGATTTCTTTTTCCCGAATTTTGACTTGTAATCCCTCTGAACCGGAAGTTCCGGAGCTGTTTTTCTAACGCTAATTTTTTATAGGATTTTCATGTGCCAAGGATCCATCTATGCTTATTATTTTTATGCTAATGGTGTAAGTAAAGTTTACCGATTTTTTTTCGTAAATTTTGACTTTTCATCTCCCTGAGAAGTAGGTTCTAGATCCGTTTCTTCAACGCCAATTTTTTATAGGATTGTTATGTGCCAAGAATCCATATACGCTTTTTAGTTTCGTGCCAACGGTATTGAGAAAGTTGTCAGATTTGTTTTTCCTAAATTTTGACTTTTCATCCTCCTGAACCGTAAGTTCCGAAGCTGTTTTGTTAACGCAAATTTTTTTATAGAATTGTTATGTGCCAAGAATGCATATACGCTTTTTAGTTTCGTGCCAACGGTATTAAGAAAGTCGTCAGATTTCTTTTTCCCAAATTTTGACTTTTCATCCCCCTAAACCGTAAATTCCAGAGCCGTTTTTTCAACTTAAATTTTTTCATATGTTTGTGATGTGCCAAGGAATTATATTCGCTATTTATTTTTGTGCCTACAGTATTAGGAATCTTGTCAGATTCTTCTTTCGTTAATTTTGACTTTTCATCCTCCTGAACCGTAAGATCCGATGCTGTTTTATTTGCGCAAATTTTTTTATAGGATTGTTATGTGCCAAGAATGCATATGCGCTTCTTAGTTTCGTGCCAACGGTATGAAGAAAGTTGTCAGATTTCTTTTTCCCAAATTATGACTTCTAATCCCTCTGAACCGAAAGTTCTGGAGCTTTTTTTTTAACTCTAATTTTTTTATTTGGATTTTATGTGCCAAGGATTCATATACGGTTATTATTTTCATGCCAACGGTTTAAGGAAAGTGTCTTAATTTTTTCTCGTAAATTTTGAATTTTCATCCTTCTAAAGGGTAGGTTCCGGAGCCGTTTTTTTAACGCTAAATTTTTATAGGATTGTTATGTGCCTAGAGTCCATATACGCTCTTAGTTTCGTGCCAACGGTATTAAGATAGTTGTCAGATTTCTTTTTCCAACATTTTGACTTTTCATCGCACTAAACCGTAAATTCCGGAGCCGTTTTTTTAACTCAAATTTCTTCATATGTTTGCGATGTGCTAAGGAATTATATACGCTATTTATTTTCGTGCCCACAGTATTAGGAATCTTGTCAGATTCTTCTTTCGTTGATTTTGACTTTTCATCCTCCTGAACCGTAAGTTCCGAAGCTGTTTTGTTAGCGCAAATCTTTTTATAGGATTGCTATGTGCCAAGAATGCATATAAGCTTTTTAGTTTCGTGCCAACGGTACTAAGAAAGTTATCAGATTTCTTTTTGCCAAATTTTGACTTTTCATCCCCCTAAACCGTAAATTTCGGAGCCGTTTTTTCAACTCAAATTTTTTTATAGGTTTGTGATGTGCCAAGGAATTATATACGCTATTTATTTTCGTCTTTACAGTATTAGGAATCTTGTCTGATTCTTTTTTTGTTAATTTTGACTTTTCATCTCCCTGAATCGTAGGTTCTGGAGCTGTTTTTTTACCGCCAATTTTTTATAAGATTTTTATGTGCCAAGGATCCATAGACGCTAATTATTTTTGTGCCAACGGTTTTAGGAAAGTTTCCTGATTTTTTTTCGTAAATTTTGGCTTTTTATCCCCCTAAAGGGTAGGTTCTAGAGCCGTTTATTTAACGCCAATTTTTTTATAGGAATTTTAACTGATAAGGCATCATATACGCTTGTTACTTTTGCGCCAACAGTATTAAAAAAATTGTCAGATTCTTTTTTCGTAAAGATTGGATTTTCATCCCCCTGAGCCGTAACTCCTGGAGCTATTTATTCACGCCTATTCTTTTATAGGTTTGTTATGTGCTAAGGGATCATATACGCTATTTATTATTGTGCCCACAGTATTAGAAATCTTGTAAGATGCTTCTTTCGTTAATTTTGACTTTTCAACCCCCTGAACCGTGAGTTCTAGAGCCGTTATTGCAACGCAAATTTTTTAACAGGTTTGTAATGTGCCAACGAATTATATACGCTATTTATTTTCGTGCCCACAGTATTAGTAAGGTTGTCCGATTTCTTTTTCCCAAATTTTGACTTTTAATCCCTCTGAACCGGAAGTTTCGGAGCTGTTTTTCTAACGCTAATTTTTTATAGGATTCTCATGTGCCAAGGATCCATATACGCTTATTATTTTTATGCCAATGGTGTAAGGAAAGTTTACCGATTTTTTTTCGTAAATTTTGACTTTTCATCTTCCTGAGGAGTAGGTTCCAGAGCCGTTTCTTCAACGCTAATTTTATATAGGATTGTTATGTGCCAAAAATCCATATACGCTTTTTAGTTTTATGCCAACGGTATTACAAAAGTTTTTAGCTTTTTTTTTTGTTAATTTTGACTATTTATCCCCCTGAACCGTACGTTCCGGAGCTGTTTTTTTTAAGCTATTTTTTTTTTAGGATTGTTATATGATAAGGCATTATATACGCTTTTTAGTTTTGTTCTAACAGTTTTAGGAAAGTTTCCCGATTTTTTTTCGTAAATTTTGATTATTCATCCCTGTGAACCGTAAGTTTCGGAGCCGTTTTTTTAACGCCAATTTTTTTATAGGATTTTCAACTGCTAAGGATCCATATACGTTTATTATTTTTATGCCAATGGTTTAAGGAAAGTTTACCGATTTTTTTTCGTAAATTTTGACTTTTCATCTTCCTGAGGAGTAGGTTCCAGAGCCGTTTCTTCAACGCTAATTTTTTATAGGATTTTTATGTGCCAAAAATCCGTATACGCTTTTTAGTTTCGTGCTAACGGTATTGGGAAAGTAGTCAGATTTGTTTTTCCTAAATTTTGACTTTACATCCTCCTGAACCGTAAGTTTCGGAGCTGTTTTGTTAACGCAAATTTTTTTATTATATTGTTATATGCCAAGAATCCATATACGCTTTTTAGTTTTGTGCCAACGGTATTAAGAAAGGTGTTATATTTCTTTTTCCCAAATTTTGACATTTCATCCCCCTAAACCGTAAATTCCGGAGCCGTTTTTTCAACTTAAATTTTTTTAAAGGTTTGTGATGTGCTAAGGAATTATATACGCTATTTATTTTCGTGCCCACAGTATCAGGAATCTTGACAGATTCTTTTTTCGTTAATTTTGACTTTTCATCCTTCTGAACCGTAAGTTCCGAAACTGTTTTGTTAACGCGAATTTATTTATAGGATTGTTATGTGCCAAGAATGCATATACGCTTTTTAGTTTCGTGCCGACGGTATTAAGAAAGTTGTCAGTTTTCTTTTTTCCAAATTTTGACTTTTCATTCCCGTAAACTGTTAATTCCGGAGCCGTATTTTCAACTTAAATTTTTTTATAGGATTGTGGTGTGCCAAGAAATTATATACGCTATATATTATCGTGCCCACAGTATTAGGAATCTTGTCAGATTTTTTTTTCGTTAATTTTGACATTTTATCCTCCTGAACCGTAGGTTCTGGAGCTGTTTTTTGAACGCCAATTTTTTATGAGATTTTTATGTGCCAAGGATCCATATACGCTAATTATTTTTGTGCCAACGGTTTTAGGAAAGTTTCCTGATTTTTTTCCGTAAATTCTGATTATTCATCCCTGTGAACCGTAAGTTCCGGAGCCGTTTTTTTGACGCCAATTTCCTTATAGGTTTGTTATGTGCCAAGCATCCATATACGCTTTTTTGTTTTTTACCAACGAAATTAGGAAAGTTGTCAGATTTTCTTTTCTAGATTTTGACTTTACATCCTCCTAAACCGTAAAATCCGGAGCAGTTTTGTTAAAGCCGATTTCTTATAGGATTGTTGTGTGCCAAAATTCCATATACGCTTTTTAGTTTTATGCCAACGGTATTACGAAAGTTTTTAGTTTTTTTTTTCGTGAATTTTGTCTATTCGTCCCCCTGAACCGTACGTTCCGGAGCTGTTTTTTTTTAAAGCTATTTTTTTGTATAGGATTGTTATATGATAAGGCATTATATACGCTTTTTAGTTTTGTTCTAACAGTTTTAGGAAAGTTTCCCGATTTTTTTTCGTAAATTTTGATTATTCATCCCTGTGAACCGTAAGTTTCGGAGCCGTTTTTTTAACGCCAATTTCTTTATAGGATTTTCAAGTGCTAAGGATCCATATACGCTTATTATTTTTATGCCAATGGTTTAAGAAAAGTTGTAAGATTTCTTTTTCCCAAATTTTGACATTTCATCCCCCTAAACCGTAAATTCCAGAGCCGTTTTTTGAACTTAAATTTTTTTATAGGTTTGTAATGTGCTAAGGAATTATATACGCTATTTATTTCTGTGCCCACAGTATCAGGAATCTTGACAGATTCTTCTTTCGTTAATTTTGACTTTTCATCCTCCTGAACCGTAAGTTCCAAAACTGTTTTGTTAACGCGAATTTATTTATAGGATTGTTATGTGCCAAGAATGCATATACGCTTTTTAGTTTCGTGCCAACGGTATTAAGAAAGTTGTTAGATTAATTTTTGCCAAATTTTGACTTTTTATCCTCGTAAACCGTAAATTCCTTAGCCGTGTTTTCAACTCAAATTTTTTTATAGGTTTGTGATGTGCCAAGGAATTATATACGCTATTTACTTTCGTCTTTACAGTATTAGGAATCTTGTCTGATTCTTCTTTCGTTAATTTTGACTTTTTATCTCCCTGAATCGTAGGTTTTGGAGCTGTTTTTTTAACGCCAATTTTTATAGGACTTTTATGTGCTAAGAATCCATATATGCTAATTATTTTTGTGCCAACGGTTTTAGGAAAGTTTCCTGATTTTTTTTTGTAAATTTTGATTATTCATCCCTGTGAACCGTAAGTTCCGGAGCCGTTTTTTTGACGCCAATTTCCTTATAGGTTTGTTATGTGCCAAGCATCCATATACGCTTTTTTGTTTTTTACCAACGAAATTAGGAAAGTTGTCAAATTTTCTTTTCTAAATTTTGACTTTACATCCTCCTAAACCGTAAAATCCGGAGCAGTTTTGTTAAAGCCGATTTCTTATAGGATTGTTATGTGCCAAAAATCCATATACGCTTTTTAGTTTTATGCCAACGGTATTACGAAAGTTTTTTAGTTTTTTTTTTCGTGAATTTTGACTATTCGTCCCCCTGAACCGTACGTTCCGGAGCTGTTTTTTTAAAGCTATTTTTTTTATAGGATTGTTATATGATAAGGCATTATATACGCTTTTTAGTTTTGTTCTAACAGTTTTAGGAAAGTTTCTCGATTTTTTTTCGTAAATTTTGATTATTCATCCCTGTGAACCGTAAGTTTCGGAGCCGTTTTTTTAACGCCAATTTCTTTATAGGATTTTCAAGTGCTAAGGATCCATATACGCTTATTATTTTTATGCCAATGGTTTAAGGAAAGTTGTAAGATTTCTGTTTCCCAATTTTTGACTTTTCATCCCCCTAAACCGTAAATTCCAAAGCCGTTTTTTGAACTTAAATTTTTTTATAGGTTTGTGATGTGCTAAGGAATTATATACGCTATTTATTTCCGTGCCCACAGTATCAGGAATCTTGACAGATTCTTCTTTCGTTAATTTTGACTTTTCATCCTCCTGAACCGTAAGTTCTGAAGCTGTTTTGTTAACGCAAATTTTTTAATAGGATTGTCATGTGCCAAGAATGCATATACGCTTTCTAGTTTCGTGCCAACGGTATTAAGAAAGTTGTTAGATTACTTTTTCCCAAATTTTGACTTTTCATCCCCGTAAACCGTAAATTCCTTAGCCGTGTTTTCAACTCAAATTTTTTTATAGGTTTGTGATGTGCCAAGGAATTATATACGCTATTTATTATCGTGCCCACAGTATTAGGAATCTTGTCTGATTCTTCTTTCGTTAATTTTGACTTTTTATCTCCCTGAATCGTAGGTTTTGGAGCTGTTTTTTTAACGCCAATTTTTATAGGACTTTTATGTGCTAAGGATCCATATATGCTAATTATTTTTGTGCCAACGGTTTTAGGAAAGTTTCCTGATTTTTTTTTGTAAATTTTGATTATTCATTCCTGTAAACCGTAAGTTCCGGAGCCGTTTTTTAACGCTAATTTCTTTATAGGTTTGTTATGTGCCAAGCATCCATATACGCTTTTTAGTTGTTTGCCAACGAAATTAGGAAAGTTGTCAGATTTTCTTTCCTAAATTTTGACATTTCATCCTCCTGAACCGTACGTTCTGAAGCTGTCTTGTTAGCGCAAATTTTTTTATAGGATTGATATGTGCCAAGAATGCATATACGCTTCTTAGTTCTTTGCCAACGAAATTAGGAAAGTTGTCAGATTTTTTTTCCTAAATTTTGACTTTTCATCCTCCTGAACCGTAAAATCCGGAGCAGTTTTGTTAAAGCCAATTTTTTATAGGATTGTTATGTGCCAAAAATCCATATACGCTTTTTAGTTATATGCCAACGGTATTACGAAAGTTTTTAGTTTTTTTTTTCGCTAATTTTGACTATTCGTCCCCCTGAACCGTACGTTCCGGAGCTGTTTTTTTAAAGCTAATTTTTTTATAAGATATTTATATGATAAGACATTATATACGCTTTTTAGTTTTGTTCTAATAGTTTTAGGAAAGTTTCCCGATTTTTTTTTGTAAATTTAGATTATTCATCCCTGTGAACCGTAAGTTTCGGAGCCGTTTTTCTAACGCCAATTTCTTTATTGGAATTATCAAGTGCGAAGGATTCATATACGCTTATTATTTTTATGCCAATGGTTTAAGGAAAGTTTACCAATTTTTTTTCGTAAATTTTGACTTTTTATCTCCCTGAGAAGTAGGTTCCAGAGCCGTTTCTTCAACGTCAATTTTTTATAGGATTGTTATGTGCCAAGAATCCTTATAAGCTTTTTAGTTTCGTGCCAACGGTATTGGGAAAGTTGTCAGATTTGTTTTTCCTAAATTGTGACTTTTCATCCTCCTTAACCGTAAGTTTCGGAGCTGTTTTGTTAACGCCAATTTTTTTATAGGTTTGTTATGTGCCAAGAATTCATACACGCTCCTTACTTTTGTGCTAACGGTATTAGGAAATATGTCAGATTTTTTTTCGTAAATTTTGGCTTTTTATCCCCCTAACGGGTAGGTTCTAGAGCCGTTTATTTAACGCCAATTTTTTTATAGGAATTGTAACTGATAAGGCATCATATACGCTTGTTACTTTTGCGCCAACAGTATTAAAAATATTGTCAGATTCTTTTTTCGTAAAGATTGAATTTTCATCCCCCTGAGCCGTAACTCCTGGAGCTATTTTTTCACGCCTATTCTTTTATAGGTTTGTTATGTGCTAAGGGATCATATACGCTATTTATTATTCTGCCCACAGTATTAGAAATCTTGTTAGATGCTTCTTTCGTTAATTTTGACTTTTCAACCCCCTGAACCGTAAGTTCTAGAGCCGTTATTGCAACGCAAATTTTTTAACAGGTTTGTAATGTGCCAACGAATTATATACGCTATTTATTTTCGTGCCCACAGTATTAGTAAGGTTGTCCGATTTCTTTTTCCCAAATTTTGACTTTTAATCCCTCTGAACCGGAAGTTTCGGAGCTGTTTTTCTAACTCTAATTTTTTATAGGATTCTCATGTGCCAAGGATCCATATACGCTTATTATTTTTATGCCAATAGTGTAAGGAAAGTTTACCGATTTTTTTTCGTAAATTTTGACTTTTCATCTTCCTGAGGAGTAGGTTCCATAGCCGTTTCTTCAACGCTAATTTTTTATAGGATTCTCATGTGCCAAGGATCCATATACGCTTATTATTTTTATGCCAATGGTGTAAGGAAAGTTTACCGATTTTTTTTCGTAAATTTTGACTTTTCATCTTCCTGAGGAGTAGGTTCCAGAGCCGTTTCTTCAACGCTAATTTTATATAGGATTGTTATGTGCCAAAAATCCATATACGCTTTTTAGTTTTATGCCAACGGTATTACAAAAGTTTTTAGCTTTTTTTTTCGTTAATTTTGACTATTTATCCCCCTGAACCGTACGTTCCGGAGCTGTTTTTTTAAAGCTATTTTTTTTTTAGGATTGTTATATGATAAGGCATTATATACGCTTTTTAGTTTTGTTCTAACAGTTTTAGGAAAGTTTCCCGATTTTTTTTCGTAAATTTTGATTATTCATCCCTGTGAACCGTAAGTTTCGGAGCTGTTTTGTTAACGCAAATTTTTTTATTATATTGTTATATGCCAAGAATCCATATACGCTTTTTAGTTTTGTGCCAACGGTATTAAGAAAGGTGTTATATTTCTTTTTCCCAAATTTTGACATTTCATCCCCCTAAACCGTAAATTCCGGAGCCGTTTTTTCAACTTAAATTTTTTTAAAGGTTTGAGATGTGCTAAGGAATTATATACGCTATTTATTTTCGTGCCCACAGTATCAGGAATCTTGACAGATTCTTTTTTCGTTAATTTTGACTTTTCATCCTTCTGAACCGTAAGTTCCGAAACTGTTTTGTTAACGCGAATTTATTTATAGGATTGTTATGTGCCAAGAATGCATATACGCTTTTTAGTTTCGTGCCAACGGTATTAAGAAAGTTGTCAGTTTTCTTTTTTCCAAATTTTGACTTTTCATTCCCGTAAACTGTTAATTCCGGAGCCGTATTTTCAACTCAAATTTTTTTATAGGATTGTGGTGTGCCAAGGAATTATATACGCTATTTATTATCGTGCCCACAGTATTAGGAATCTTGTCAGATTTTTTTTTCGTTAATTTTGACATTTTATCCTCCTGAACCGTAGGTTCTGGAGCTGTTTTTTGAACGCCAATTTTTTATGAGATTTTTATGTGCCAAGGATCCATATACGCTAATTATTTTTGTGCCAACGGTTTTAGGAAAGTTTCCTGATTTTTTTCCGTAAATTCTGATTATTCATCCCTGTGAACCGTAAGTTCCGGAGCCGTTTTTTTGACGCCAATTTCCTTATAGGTTTGTTATGTGCCAAGCATCCATATACGCTTTTTTGTTTTTTACCAACGAAATTAGGAAAGTTGTCAGATTTTCTTTTCTAAATTTTGACTTTACATTCTCCTAAACCGTAAAATCCGAAGCAGTTTTGTTAAAGCCGATTTCTTATAGGATTGTTGTGTGCCAAAAATCCATATACGCTTTTTAGTTTTATGCCAACGGTATTACGAAAGTTTTTAGTTTTTTTTTTCGTGAATTTTGACTATTCGTCCCCCTCAACCGTACGTTCCGGAGCTGTTTTTTTAAAGCTATTTTTTTTATAGGATTGTTATATGATAAGGCATTATATACGCTTTTTAGTTTTGTTCTAACAGTTTTAGGAAAGTTTCCCGATTTTTTTTCGTAAATTTTGATTATTCATCCCTGTGAACCGTAAGTTTCGGAGCCGTTTTTTTAACGCCAATTTCTTTATAGGATTTTTAAGTGCTAAGGATCCATATACGCTTATTATTTTTATGCCAATGGTTTAAGGAAAGTTGTAAGATTTCTGTTTCCCAAATTTTGACTTTTCATCCCCCTAAACCGTAAATTCCAGAGCCGTTTTTTGAACTTAAATTTTTTTATAGGTTTGTGATGTGCTAAGGAATTATATACGCTATTTATTTCTGTGCCCACAGTATCAGGAATCTTGACAGATTCTTCTTTCGTTAATTTTGACTTTTCATCCTCCTGAACCGTAAGTTCCGAAACTGTTTTGTTAACGCGAATTTATTTATAGGATTGTTATGTGCCAAGAATGCATATACGCTTTTTAGTTTTGTGCCAACGGTATTAAGAAAGTTGTTAGATTACTTTTTCCCAAATTTTGACTTTTCATCCCCGTAAACCGTAAATTCCTTAGCCGTGTTTTCAACTCAAATTTTTTTATAGGTTTGTGATGTGCCAAGGAATTATATACGCTATTTACTTTCGTCTTTACAGTATTAGGAATCTTGTCTGATTCTTCTTTCGTTAATTTTGACTTTTTATCTCCCTGAATCGTAGGATTTGGAGCTGTTTTTTTAACGCCAATTTTTATAAGACTTTTATGTGCCAAGGATCCATATATGCTAATTATTTTTGTGCTAACGGTTTTAGGAAAGTTTCCTGATTTTTTTTTGTAAATTTTGATTATTCATTCCTGTAAACCGTAAGTTCCGGAGCCGTTTTTTAACGCTAATTTCTTTATAGGTTTGTTATGTGCCAAGCATCCATATACGCTTTTTAGTTGTTTGCCAACGAAATTAGGAAAGTTGTTAGATTTTCTTTCCTAAATTTTGACATTTCATCCTCCTGAACCGTACGTTCTGAAGCTGTTTTGTTAGCGCAAATTTTTTTATAGGATTGATATGTGCCAAGAATGCATATACGCTTCTTAGTTCTTTGCCAACGAAATTAGGAAAGTTGTCAGATTTTTTTTCCTAAATTTTGACTTTTCATCCTCCTGAACCGTAAAATCCGGAGCAGTTTTGTTAACGCTAATTTTTACAGGATTGTTTTGTGCTAAGAATCCATATACGCTTTTTAGTTTTATGCTTACGGTATTCCGAAAGTTTTTAGCTTTTTTTTTCTTGAATTTTGACTATTCATCCCCCTGAACCGTACGTTCCGGAGCTGTTTTTCTAAAGCTAATTTTTTAATAGGATTGTTATATGATAAGGCATTATATACGCTTTTTAGTATTTTTGAACAGTTTTAAAAAAGTTTCCCGATTTTTATTTGAAATTTTTGATTATTCATCCCTGTGAACCGTAAGTTTCGGAGCCGTTTTTTTAACGCCAATTTTTTTATAGGTTTGTTATGTGCCAAGGATTCATATACGCTCCTTATTTTTGTGCTAACGGTATTAGGAAATATGTCAGATTTTTTTTCGTGAATTTTGGCTTTTTATCTCCCTAAAGGGTAGGTTCTAGAGCCGTTTATTTAACGCCAATTTTTTCATAGGAATTTTATCTGATAAGGCATCATATACGCTTGTTAGTTTTGCGCCAACAGTATTAAAAAAATTGTTAGATTCTTTTTTCGTAAATATTGACTTTTCATCCCCCTGAGCCGTAACTTCCGGAGCTATTTTTTCACGCCTATTCTTTTATAGGTTTGTTATGTGCTAAGGGATCATATACGCTATTTATTATTGTGCCCACAGTATTAGAAATCTTGTTAGATGCTTCTTTCGTTAATTTTGACTTTTCAACCCCCTGAACCGTAAGTTCCGGAGCCGTTTTTTTAACGCCAATTTCCTTATAGGTTTGTTATGTGCCAAGCATCCATATACGCTTTTTTGTTTTTTGCCAACGAAATTAGGAAAGTTGTCAGATTTTCTTTTCTAAATTTTGACTTTACATCCTCCTGAACCGTAAAATCCGGAGCAGTTTTGTTGAAGCCACTTTTTTATAAGATTGTTATGTGCCAAAAATCCATATACGCTTTTTAGTTTTATGCCAACGGTATTACGAAAGTTTTTAGTTTTTTTTTTCGTGAATTTTGACTATTCGTCCCCCTGAACCGTACGTTCCGGAGCTGTTTTTTTTAAAGCTTATTTTTTAATCAGATATTTATATGATAAGGCATTATATACGCTTTTTAGTTTTGTTCTAATAGTTTTAGGAAAGTTTCCCGATTTTTTTTTGTAAATTTTGATTATTCATCCCTGTGAACCGTAAGTTTTGGAGCCGTTTTTTTAACGCCAATTTCTTTATTAGAATTATTAAGTGCCAAGGATCCATATACGCTTATTATTTTTATGCCAATGGTTTAAGGAAAGTTTACCGATTTTTTTTCGTAAATTTTGACTTTTCATCTTCCTGAGAAGTAGGTTCCAGAGCCGTTTCTTCAACGTCAATTTTTTATAGGATTGTTATGTGCCAAGAATCCTTATACGCTTTTTAGTTTCGTGCCAACGGTATTGGGAAAGTTGTCAGATTTGTTTTTCCTAAATTGTGACTTTTCATCCTTCTAAACCGTAAGTTTCGGAGCTGTTTTGTTAACGCAAATTTTTTTATAATTTTGTTATGTGCCAAGAATCCATATACGCTTTTTAGTTTTGTGCCAACGGTATTAAGAAAGTTGTAAGATTTCTTTTTCCCAAATTTTGACTTTTCAACCCCCTAAACCGTAAATTCCGGAGCCGTTTTTTTAACTTAAATTTTTTTATAGGTTTGTGATGTGCTAAGAAATTGTATACGCTATTTATTTTCGTCTTTACAGTATTAGGAATCTTGTCTGATTCTTCTTTCGTTAATTTTGACTTTTTATCTCCCTGAATCGTAGGTTCTAGAGCTGTTTTTTTAACGCCAATTTTTATAGGATTTTTATGTGCCAAGGTTCCATATATGCTAATTATTTTTGTGCCAACGGTTTTAGGAAAGTTTCCTGATTTTTTTTCGTAAATTTTGATTATTCATCCCTGTAAACCGTAAGTTCTGGAGCCGTTTTTTTAAGCTAATTTCTTTATAGGTTTGTTATGTGCCAAGCATCCATATACGCTTTTTAGTTTTTCGCCAACAAAATTAGGAAAGTTGTCAGATTTTTTTTCCTAAATTTTGACTTTTTATCCACTTGAACTGTAAAATCCGGAGCAGTTTTGTTAACGCCAATTTTATATAAGATTGTTATGTGCCAAAAATCCATATACGCTTTTTAGTTTTATGCCAACGGTATTACAAAAGTTTTTAGCTTTTTTTTTCGTTAATTTTGACTATTTATCCCCCTGAACCGTACGTTCCGGAGCTGTTTTTAAAGCTATTTTTTTTTTAGGATTGTTATATAATAAGGCATTATATACGCTTTTTAGTTTTGTTCTAACAGTTTTAGGAAAGTTTCTTGATTTTTTTTGGTAAATTTTGATTATTCATCCCTGTGAACCGTAAGTTTCGGAGCCGTTTTTTTAACGCCAATTTTTTTATAGGATTTTCAATTGCTAAGGATCCATATACGTTTATTATTTGTATGCCAATGGTTTAAGGAAAGTTTACCGATTTTTTTTCGTAAATTTTGACTTTTCATCTCCCTAAGAAGTAGGTTCCAGAGCCGTTTCTTCAACGCCAATTTTTTATAGGATTGTTATGTGCCAAGAATCCTTATACGCTTTTTAGTTTCGTGCCAACGGTATTGAAAAAGTTGTCAGATTTGTTTTTCCTAAATTTTGACTTTTCATCCTTCTGAACCGTAAGTTTCGGAGCTGTTTTGTTAACGCAAATTTTTTTATAATATTGTTATGTGCCAAGAATCCATTTACGCTTTTTAGTTTTGTGCCAACGGTATTAAGAAAGTTGTCAGATTTCTTTTTCCCAAATTTTGACTTTTCATCCTCCTGAACCGTAAGTTCCGAAGCTGTTTTGTTAACGCGAATTTATTTATAGGATTGTTATGTGCCAAGAATGCATATACGCTTTTTAATTCCGTGCCAACGGTATTAAAAAAGTTGTCAGATTTCTTTTTCCCAAATTTTGACTTTTCATCCCCCTAAACCGTAAATTCCGGAGCCGTTTTTTCAACTCAAATTTTTTTATAGGATTGTGATGTGCCAAGAAATTTTATACGCTATTTATTTTCGTGCCCACAGTATTAGCAATCTTGTCAGATTCTTTTTTCGTTAATTTTGACTTTTCAGCCTCCTGAACCGTACGTTCCGAAGCTGTTTTGTTAGCGCAAATTTTTTTATAGGATTGTTATGTGCTAAGAATGCATATACGCTTTTTAGTTTCGTGCCAACGGTATTAAGAAAGTTGTCAGATTTCTTTTTCCCAAATTTTGACTTTTCATCCCCCCAAACCGTAAATTCCGGAGCCGTTTTTTCAACTCAAATTCTTTTATAGGTTTGTGATGTGCCAAGGAATTATATACGCTATTTATTTTCGTCTTTACATTATTAGGAATCTTGTCTGATTCTTCTTTCGTTAATTTTGACTTTTCATCTCCCTGAATCGTAGGTTCTGGAGCTGTTTTTTTAACGCCAATTTTTATAGGACTTTTATGTGCCAAGGATCCATACATGCTTATTATTTTTGTGCCAACGGTTTTAGGAAAGTTTCCTGATTTTTTTTCGTAAATTTTGATTATTCATCCCTGTAAACCGTAAGTTCCGGAGCCGTTTTTTTAACGCAAATTATTTGACAGGTTTGTGATGTGCCAACAAATTATATACGCTATTAATTTTTGTGCCCACAGTATTAGTAAAGTTGTCCGATTTCTTTTTCCCAAATTTTGACTTCTAATCCCTCTCAACCGGAAGTTCCGGAGCTGTTTTTTTAACGCTAATTTTTTTATAGGTTTTCCATGTGCTAAGGATCCATATACGCTAATTATTTTAATGCCAATGGTTTAGTGAAAGTTTCCTGATTTTTTTTTCGTAAATTTTTACTTTTCATCCCCCTGAAGGGTAGGTTCCAAAGCCGTTTCTTCAACGCCAATTTCTTATAGGATTGTTGTGTGCCAAGAATCCGTATACGCTTTTTAGTTTTGTGCCAATGGTATCAGGAAAGTAGTCCGATTTCTTTTTCCCAAATTTTGCCTTTTAATCCCTCTGAACCGGAAGTTTCGAAGCTGTTTTTTTAACGCTAATTTTTTTATAGGTTTTTTATCTGCCACTGATCCATATACGCTCATTATTTTTATGCCAACGGTTTAAGGAAAGTTTCTCAATTTTTTTTCGTGAATTTTGAATTTTCATCTCTTTGAAGGGTAGGTTCCAGAGCCGTTGCTTCAACGCTAATTTTTTTATAGGATTGTTATATGATAAGGCATTATATACGCTTTTGAGTTTTTTGCGAACGGTATTAGAAAAGTTTTTAGTTTTTTTTTTCGTAAATTTTGACTATTCATCCTCCTGAACCGCAAGTTCCGGAGCCGTTTTTTCAACGCCAATTCTTTTCTAGGTTTGTTATGTGCCAAGGAATCATATACGCTATTTATTAATGTGCCCACAGTATTAGTGAAGTTGTTAAATTTTTCTGTCGTTAATTTTGACTTTGCATTCCCCTGAACCGTAAGTTCCGGAGCTGTCTTGTTAACGCAAATTTTTTCATTGGATTGTTATGTGCCAAGAATCCGTATACGCTTTTTAGTTTTGTGCCAACGGTATTGGGAAAGTTGTCAGATTTCTTTTTCCTAAATTTTAACTTTTCATCCCCCTAAACCGTAAGTTTCGGAGCTGTTTTGTTAACGCAAATTTTTTTATAATATTGTTATGTGCCAAGAATTCATATACGCTTTTTAGTTTTGTGCCAACGGTATTAAGAAAGTTGTTAGATTTCTTTTTCCCAAATTTTGACTTTTTATCCCCCTAAACCGTAAATTCCGGAGCCGTTTTTTCAAATTAAATTTTTTTATAGGTTTGTGATGTGCTAAGGAATTATATACGCTATTTATTTTCGTGCTTACAGTATCAGGAATCTTGTCAGATTCTTCTTTCGTTAATTTTGACTTTTCATCCTCCTGAACCGTAAGTTCCGGAGCTGTTTTGTTAACGCAAATTTTTTTATAGGATTGCAATGTATCAAGAATCCATATACGCTTTTTAGTTTCGTGCCAATAGTATTAGGAAAGTTGTCAGATTTCTTTTTCCTAAATTTTGACTTTTCATCCCCCTGAACCGTAAATTCCGGAGCCGTTTTTTTAACGTTAATTTTTTTATAGGTTTGTAATGTGCCAAGAAATTATATACGCTATTTATTTTCGTGTTTACAGTATTAGGAATCTTGTGAGATTCTTCTTTCGTTAATTTTGACTTTTCATCCCCCTGTATTAAAAGTTCTGGAGCTGTTTTTTTAACGCTAATTTATCATAGGTTTTTTATGTGCCAAGGATCCATATACGCTAATTATTTTTGTGCCAACGGTTTTAGGAAAGTTTCCTGATTTTTTTTCGTAAATTTTGATTTTTCATCCCTGTGAACCGTAAGTTTCAGAGCCGTTTCCTTAACACCAATTTTTTTATAGGATTGTTATGTGATAAGCCATCATATACGCTTTTTAGTTTCGTGCCTACGGTATTAGGAAAGTTGTCAGATTTCTTTTTCCCAAATTTTGACTTTTAATTCCTCTGAACCGGAATTTCCGGAGCTGTTTTTTTAACGCTAATTTTTTTATAGGATTGTAATGTGCCAAGGATCTATATACGCCTATTACTTTTATGCCAACGGTTTAAGGAAAGTTTCTCAATTTTTTCTCGTAAATTTTGAATTTTCATTCCTCTGAAGGGTAGGTTCCAGAGCCGTTTCTTCAACGCTAATTTTTTTATAGGATTGTTATATGATAAGGCATTACATACGCTTTTTAGTTTTGTGCGAACGGTATTAGGGAAGTTTTTAGTTTTTTTTTTCGTAAATTTTGACTATTCATCCCCCTGAACCGCTAGTTCCGGAGCCGTTTTTTCAACGCTAATTCTTTTCTAGGTTTGTTATGTGCCATTGAATCATATAGGCTATTTATTAATGTGCTCACAGTATTAGTAAAGTTGTCAAATTTTTCTGTCGTTAATTTTCACTTTTCATTCCCCTGAACCGTAAGTTACGGAGCTGTCTTGTTAACGCAAATTTTTTTATAGGATTTTTATGTGCCAAGAATCCGTATACGCTTTTTAGTTTCGTGCCAACGGTATTGGGAAAGTTGTCAGACTCCTTTTTCCTAAATTTTGACTTTTCGTCCCCCTAAACCGTAAGTTCCAAAGCTGTTTTTTCAACTTAAATTTTTATATAGGTTTGTGATGTGCCAAGGAATTATATACGCTATTTATTTTCGTGTTTACAGTATTAGGAATCTTGTCAGATTCTTCTTTCGTTAATTTTGACTTTTCATTCCCTTGAACCGTAAGTTCCGGAGCTGGTTTTTTAATGCTAACTTTTTTATAGGATTTTTATGTGCCAAGGATCCATACACGCTTATTATTTTTATGCCAACGGTTAAAGGAAAGTTTCCCCATTTTTTTTCGTAAATTTTGTCTTTACATCCCCCTGAAGGTAGGTTCCAGAGCCGTTTCTTCAACGCTAATTATTCTATAGGATTGTTATGTGATAAGGCATCATATACGCTTTTTAGTTTTGTGCGAACGGTATTAAGAAAGTTTTTAGTTTTTTTTTCGTAAATTTTGACTATTCATCCCCCCTGAACCGCAAGTTCCGAAGCCGTCTTCTTAACGCCAATTCTTTTATAGGTTTGTTATGTGCCAAGGAATTATATACGCTATTGATTAATGTGCCTACAGTATTAGTTAAGTTGTCTGATTTTTCTGTTGTTAATTTTGACTTATCATTCCTCTGAACCGTAAGTTCAGGGGGTGTTTTGTTAACGCAAATTTTTTTATAGGATTCTTTTGTGCCAAGAATCCATATACGCTTTTCAGTTTTGTGCCAACGGTATTAGGAAAGTTGTCTGATATTTTTTTCCCAAATTTTTACTTTTCATCCCCCTGAACCGTAAATTCCGGAGCCGTTTTTTTAACTCAAATTTTTTTATAGGTTTGTGATGTGCCAAGGAATTATATACGCTATTTATTTTCGTGCCCACAGTATTAGGAATCTTGTCAGATTCTTCTTTCGTTAATTTTGATTTCTCATCCTCCTGAACCGTAAGTTCCGGAGCTGTTATGTTAACGCAAATTTTCTAATAGGATTGTTATGTGCCAGAAATTCATATACGCTTTTAAGTTTTGTGCCAACGGTATTAGGAAAGTTGTCAGATTTTTTTTTTGTAAATTGTGACGTTCCATTCTTTTGAACGGTAAGTTCCGGAGCTGTTTTTCTAACGCCAGTTTTCTTATAGGTTTATTATGTGCTAAGAAGTTATATTCTTTTTTTATTTTTGTGCCAACGATATTAGGAAAGTTTTTAGATCTTCTTTTCGTTAATTTTGAATTTTCATCTTTTTGAACCGTAAGTTCCGGAGCCGTTTTTTTAACGCCAATTTTTTTATAGGTTTGTTATGAGCCAAGAAATCATATTCGCTTTTTATAGTTGTGTAATTCTACAAAACTTTTATTTAAGTAGTTTATAAAACTTGCGGCAGCAATCAATCGAAATTAATTTATGAAAATAAAATTAAAAATAAAGCTAAGTAATTCTGAAGATACAAATAATAATGACAAAGCATGGAGCATTCGAAAAATACTCTAAATGTTAAGGAAAAATTTAAAGAAGTTTGGTTTTTTTGTCTACAGCACTATCTATTGACGAAATTATCAAACATCTATTTTTCGGAAAAAAAGCCATACTTACTAAGTGTGCCTTAGGAAGTCACGTGATAATGTTAATGATCTATAAGTTACTGACATCGGTTGTACGTAGAAAGTTAAAATCTTATCATTTGTATTTTGATAATTTTTGCTGTAGCACTGATTTATAGATTCACTTAAAGAGACTTGGCTTGAAAGTAGCAGCTACGTCAAGAGTCAATAGAGTAATTGTAGCGGATATGATAGATAAAAAAAGTTAGAAAGGAATTTGTGCCATGAAGCACTAAAAGAATAGTGGTATCAATTTTATTACAATTATGAATTCAAAACCCGTATTAATGCTATTAACAGCCACAGGAGTTACTTCTTTATACAAAGTACAACGATTTTCTTTTGAAGAAATGAAAAAAGTAAGTTTACTTTTTCCTCAATCATTCAGATTATATAATCTGTTTATGGGTGGAATTGACTTACATGATTTGCATTGCAGTAATTTATATCTTTTATAAGAGCTAAAAAATGATCCGGGACTAAGTTTTTAAAATTTATTCAATCGTCAATGTCTAACGAAGTCGTTCTTGGAAAGTTAGTGCACGAAGAAAAGATAGGTACAAAAGAATTTGCTATTACACTTGCTAAACACTACCTAGAAAAAACAAAAGTAAGTAAATCATACGAAAGTGTTACTGTAAGCACGAAAAGAAACTGTGAAAATTTTAAAAAATGTACAGCAAGAACTCAAATGTCTGAAACTTGTAATGTTCACTCGTATTTATGCTTCTCCACATTATATAAATAGACGTAAGTATTACCCAACAAAAATATTAAAAAATATTTAAAAAAAAAATAAAATAAAATATAAAAAACAAAAAAAATACAAAAAACACAAAAAAGAGGCTCACTAAATTACGTTTACTTTCACGCGGTGTGAGCTGGGCAACGTGATTCCACGGCTAAAAAACAAATAATCAGCGACTCCAAAACTTTACATAAATTTAATTTAAAAAAAAAATCAAGCAAATTAAAAGATTCTAGCAGCTATATTAGATGCGCCATATTAAATTTGTAAAAACTGATAATGAATTTGTAATTAGTGACCCAAAAAACCCTTATAAACCGAATTTCATAGAAATCGAACAATTTCCGAAATTTTTTGCTACCATATTTGATACGCCATCTTGAATTTGCGAAATCTGATAACAGATATGTAATCAGCGACCTAAGAAATTCTTGTGTACCCATTTTGATAAATATTTATCATTACAAAATTGTTTTATTGAAAAATATCTAAATAAGCAACAAATTTTCGGCTTCAAGCCGCCATATTGGATGCTGTATCTTGAATTTAAAAAAAACTATACATGGATTTTTAAGGTTAGGTTCCATGGACGCAAAAAATTTACAAATTATAAAAATCTAACGACGGATTCGAGGTGAAAGTTTAAAATAAATTTTGGTTTTTCTAAATTTTGTGTTTTTTGTTAAATAAAAAAATTTAACTTCGTTAATATGCATTTTTTCAAAATTTTGTCTGCACCAATCGTAAGTTTAGATAATTCTACATCGAAAATGACTTATCTCAATTTTTATTACCGTTAGATTCATATTTAAAATCGCGGATGAAAAAGGCATTAAAAAAATCGTCCGTTTGGGCCTTCAAAGGCTATACCAAAGCAGACTGCATTTGCGACCGCATTGTCTACCTTTAATTCTACGCCAAACAAGGCCTGACCACATTCTTGATTGAACCAACTCGCATTTAAAACCGTATTTTAGAGCATGCCAGACTGTATTCTAGAACAGTCTACGCTGCATCCTAGATCAGACTAAGCCGTATTCTAGACCTTAGTCCAGACCAGATTGCATTCTAGCCCAGATTCTAGACTCAACTAGCCCGCATTCAAGACAAGACTTAACCACATTCTAAACACATTTAAGGCCAGGCCAGACCGCATTTTAGACGAGAACAGACGCCATTCTAGTTTACATTTTAGATCATATTCAAGAACTGACGGGACCAAACTGTATTCTAGATTCGACCAGACTTCATTCTAAACCGCATTCTAATACAGATTAGTCCAATTTTTTTACCGCATACATGACCAGACTAGATCGTATTTTTGACCGCATTCTTAACTGCATTCTCAACCGCATTCTTGACCGCATTCTTGATCGCATTCTTGACCGCATTCTTGACCGCATTCTTGACCCCAATCTAGATCTAATCAGACCAAATTCTAGACCAGACCAGACTGCATTTTAATTGCATTCTAGAGCAGACTAGACAAACTTCTTAACCGCATATATAAACAGACTAGACCGTATTCTCGTCCGCATTGTAGACCAGACTAGACCATATTCTAAATCAGATCACGTTAGACCAGAACGCATTCTGGACTAGACCAGACTGCATTTTAATTGCATTTTAGAGCAGACTAGACAAACTTCTTAACCGCATATATAAACAGACTAGACCGTATTCTCGTCCGCATTGTACACCAGACTAGATCACATTCCAAATCAGATCACACTAAACCAGAACGCATTTTAGAACAAACTAGGTCAAATTCGAGATGGCATACATGATCAAGCCAGACCGTATTCTAGACCAGACAAAACGAGGCCGCATTTTAGATCAGACCAGACCCGTTCCTATATCAGATCCTACTAGACTAGACCGCATTCTACATTAGTAAATAAAACAAGACTCAATTCTCGACTGCTTCTTTGACCGTATTCTTCACCGTATTCTAGACCAGATTAGACTGTATTCTAGACCAGACCAGGCAGCATTCTAGCCCGAATTCTAGACCCCATAAGACCGCATTCTGGACTGTATTCTGGACCAAACTAGAATGCATTCTTCACTGCATTCTAGGCCAGACTAAACCGCATTCTATACCAGACCAGACCAGGTCGCATTCTAGACCAGACCAGATCGTATTCTAAATCAGACCAGACCGCATTTTTGAGCAGACTAGATCGTATTCTAATCCGGATCCAGACTATATTTAAGACCACATTCTTGACCGCATTATATACTAAACCAGTCTACATTTGCGACCGCATTCGAGGTCAGACCAGCACTAAATCACATTCCTGATTCAACTAGCCCAAATTCTAGGCCGTATTGTAGAGCGAGGTAGACTGCATTTTAGAACAATCTACACTGCGTCCTAGATCGGGCTAGGCCGTATTTTAGACCGTATTTGAGGTTAGACTAGATAGTATTCTAGTTAGGATTCTGAATCTAACTAGCCCACATTCTAGACAAGAGTTGACTGCATTCTAACCTGCATTCTAGAATAGTCTAGACCAAATTCTTGTCCGTGTATATGACCAGACTAGCCCGTATTGCATTCTTAATCACAATCGATGATCATCTAACCAGGACTCATTCTAGACAAAACTTAACCGCAGTTTAACTGAATCCTAGAACAGACTAGACCGAATTTCTGACAGCATACATCAGCAGACTAAACCGTATTCTCAACCGCATTTTTGACCACATCATAGACCAGACACACCCCATTCTAATACAGATCACACTAGACCAGAATGCATTCTAGAACAAACTAGATCGAATTCAGGTAGCAGACATTATGAAAATAAACTGCAATCTAGACCAGGCTAAACGAGATCCCATTTTAGATCACCCTAGACCAGACTGCTTTATAGGTCAGACCTCACCATACTAGACCGCATCCTAGATCAGATTAGGCCAAACCCAGCTAGATCGCATTTTAGACTGCATTCTAGATCCGACCAGGCCGCATTTTTTAGCATAACTGACCGCATCCCATAACAGCCCAAATCGCATTCAAGCCCGGTCTAGACATATGTTAGACCGCATTCTTGACCGCATACTAGACTAGATTAGACCACATTCTAGACGCAATTAAGGCAGGATCATACAGCATTCAAGACCACAACAGACTGCATATTTGATTATACCTGACCTTATTCTGAACTGCAATTTAGACCAGACCAGACATTCCAAACCGTATTGTAATAACAGAATAAACTGGATTATAGGCTGTATTCATGACCAGGCCAGACCGAATTCTAGACCAGACCAGACCAGACCTTGCCTTTTACCGCATTCTAGACAAAATCAGCCTGCGTTCTAGACGAGAACAAACAGAATTCTAGATCCAGGCTTGACCGTATTCCAGAATAGACCAGATTGCTTTCTAGACCAGACCAGATGAAACAGCATCAGGCAGCACAATTAGCAGCAGCCCAGATTCTCGGCCCGATAAGGCCGTATTCTTGACCAAACAATACTCATTTCTAGACCGGACCTTACCGCATTGTAGACTGTATTCTAAACCAAACCAAAACGCATTCTTGACCGCATTATAGGTTAGACCCGACAGCATTAGAAATCAGAACCGATTGCATTGTAGCCCAGACCAGACCAGACCACATTCTAGATAAGATCAAGCCAATCCCACAAGACGGCATTTAAGACCACAAGCTAGATCAGAGCAGAACGCATTTTCGAGCAGACAAGACCGCATTCTAGATCGCGCTGACCATATTTTGGACCGCCTTATTGACCGAATTTAGAATAGACCAGACTGCATTTGCAACCGTATTCTAGGCTAAGCCAGATCAGACCATAATCTTGATTGAACCAGCCTAAATTCTATATCGTAATGTAAAGCGGGCCATACCACATTCTAAAACAGATGACACTGCGTCCTAGATCAGGCTAGGCCGTATTCTAGACCGAATTCTAGATTGGACCATATCAGGCTATACTGAATTTTTAATAGCATACTTGACCGCATTTTACGCCAGATCAGACCGCATTCTAGACCTGGCTAGACGTGTATTTTAGGCCAGACCAGGCTGCATTTTAAACCGCATTCTAATAAACAGACGAGACATAATTCTAGACCGCATGCATGACCAGACTAGACCGTATTTACAACTGCATTCTTGACCTCATTCAAGACCAGACTAAGCTGCATTCTAGATCAGATCACACTACTCCATAATGTATTCTAGAACAAGATAGATCAAATTTCGGATAACATACATCATTAACCCATTAATACCCATGGCCAATCCATGAGCCCGAGCACCCTGGAACCAATGTAAAACAGGATATTAGCCCTAATTATGCAAGAATATGGCAAAATTACGAATTTTGCAATTTTCTTTAACAATTATTGCTTAAACAAATTATGCAAAATTCACTTTTTCAAAAATCTGACAGCGGTAATGGATTCTACGTCGAAAATTACTAAAGACATGACTGTTAATTTTATGGTTATACAATTTATTAAATAATAATAGCGTTGTAAACAATCAGTAATGTAAACCATGTGTATGTGTATGGGTGCCGAAACTGAACAAAATTCCTAACCAATGCTAACATTTTATAGAATCTACTAACTGAAGTCGGGGGTACAAATGTAATACAGGAAAGAGAGAAATGTAAATCTTAGAAAACTGAATGACATTTTTTAAAACTTTATAAGAATCCATTTCCGCTGTTAGATTTTCGAGAAAATGAATTTTGCATAATTTGTTTAAACAATAATTGTTAAAAAAAATTGCAAAATTTGGAATTTTGCCATATACTTGCATATTTATGGCCAATGTCCTGTTTTGCATTATTTCCTAAGTGCTCGGGCTCATACACAGTGTGTCGGAAAAGTTCCCGAACTTATTTTGTAGCGCTTGTACGACGTAAAATTCATTTCCGCTGTCAGATTTTTAAAAAGTGAATTTTGAATAATTTGCTTAAACAATAATTATTAAAGAAAATTGCGAAATTCGGGATTTTGCCATATTCTTGCATAATTAGGGCTAATGTCTTGTTTTACATTTGTTCCGGGGTGTTCGGGCTCATGGATTGGCCATGGGCATTAATGGGTTAAACCAAACTCCATTTTAGACCAGATCAAACAAAACCGGATCCTAAACCGCATCCTAAACCGCATTCTAAAACAAGCTAAACCATATTATGAACCAGACCAAATAGTATTCTATACCTAACTAAACTAGACCAGATCGCATTCTAGATTAGACCAGATCGCATTCTAAAAAAGATAATATCGCATTCTAGACCAGACCTAACTACATTCTAGTCCACATTTTAGACAGGACCAGATGAAATAGGACTAAATTTCTGACCGCATTTTAGACCAGACCAGGCCTTACTAAACCAGACTACTTCACATTCTAGACCAGATAACACTTGATTAGACTACAGTCTGAACCAGGCAAGATGGCACTTCTGACTGAATTTTAAACCAGTCAAGACCGCATTATAGATCAAACCAAACCGCATCCTAGACCGCACTAAACCGCATCCTATACCGCACTAAACCGTATCCTAGACCGCACCATACCGCATCCTAGACCGCACCAAACCGCATCCTAGACCGCACCAAACCGCATCTTAGACCGCATTCTAGATCAAACTAAACCGCATTTTTGAGCGGACCAGACCACATCCTATAATCATTCAGACCGCATTCTACATCGGGCCAGGCTGTATTCTGGAGTGCATTCCAGACCAGACCAGACAGCACTCTAGCCTGGATTATAAACCCGACCAGCTCGCATCCTAGACGAATTAAAGACTAGACCAGGCTGTATGTATTCTACATTGCATTTTTAACCAGACCAAACAAGACTGCATTCTAGACCGCATTCTAAACCAGATTAGAATAAATAATACTATATTCTATACCGCATTCTACAGTGTGTCAAGTAAGAGCGTGGTCGACTTCACCGACAGGTAATGAAAGATTTCGCTCTAATTTCTTCGCGAGCCGATAGAGAAAAGCTTTGTCCTTGATGCATTGTCAACAAAGATTCAGTTGTCGTTGATCTTTTGAAAGAGAATCACGTTAAACGCCATGAGTGCTAAGTCGCTGCGTGCTACGAGGCTGTGTTCCTTTGCATCCACCCGAAAGGTCCCAAAATGTCGCAATCAGCGGCTGCTAAATATATGAGAAAGTCGAAGGCATTTGTACAGAAGTGGATACAGCGATATAAAGTGGCTAAAAATGTCGATGATTTACCAGAACGTGGCTCGATAGGAAAAGTGAACAAAAAAGATGAAAAAAGAATAGTGAATCTGTTTTCGCGGAATCCTGCTTTAACACTGCGGCAAGGACAAGCAAAATTAATGGCAAAAGGTTTAGATATATCCTACGAAACTATCCGAACCCATCTTCGTAAATGGCGCAACACAATGAAGAAGCCTCTGTTGACTGAAAAACATGTGACAAAGCGACTCGCTTGGGCGCATGAGAATATTGATAGACATTTTGAAAATGTCATTTTTACTGATGAATGTTCTATATAGGCACGTTCTGTCCTCACGCGAGCCTGGTCAACTTCCACCAATAGGCTTGTTCAGCGGACCGTAAAACATGGAATAAAGGTGCATCTTTGGGGCTGCTTCTGAAAGCAGGGATTCGGCACTTTGCACCTCTTTACTGACAATCTAAATGCCGAGAAAATGATAAAAATCTACAAAAAGACTTTACTGCCATCTGCCAAACGATGGTTCATCACAAAAAATGAAGATTGGATTCTGCAGGAGGACAACGATCCTAAACACCGCAGCAAGCTCTGTACTCAGTGGAAGACTCAATCTGGCATCGTTACATTGGATTGGCCGTCGCAGTCGCCCGATGCAAACCCTATTGAAAATGTGTGGGAATATATTAAACGGAAGCTTCGTGAAAGACGCACATACACTTTGAAGCAGTTGTCTTACGAAATTCGTCGGATCTGGAGATCCTTGCCACTAGAATACGCCGTAAAATTAGTAGAAAGTATGCCTCGGAGATGCCAGGCAATTATCGACGCCGGTGGTGACTGGACACATTATTGACCAAATCGCATCATTGTTTGTAATGTGTACAATGTATATATAAATATGAAAGTTTCATCAAATAAATTTTTTTATAAATTAACACGACCATGCTCTTACTTGACAGACTGTAAATCAGATCACAATAGACAAGATCACAATTTAGGCCGCATTCTAGATTACATCATGTTCCATATTTTAGACTGTATTCTATATTCCATATTTTAGACCGTATATTCAGGATGAACTTATTTAGATGTTTGTTAATTTCTAACTTGTTATTTTCATATTTTTGTTGTTAGTTTTCTTAATTTTCAGTTCTTGGGTAAAATATCTAGGTGTAGCGGGTTTCGTTAGTGAGCTCTGGCATTCTGTAGGAGTCTGTAGTGGTCACTCAGTATTTGGTCTTGCAGAATTTTCCAGTTGTAAGTGTGAAAAGTTTCATAAATAATTGCTTAGTCAAGGGAAAATGATGAGATGCTTATATTATTAGGGTTCATCAATATTGTGTAATTATAAGCATGTGATTCGTTAATAATGATTTGTTAATAATGATGGAAGGGAGAGGGAGGTGAGCGAGAAGGGGAGAGGTTGACAGAGGGAGAGAGAGAGGGGGGAAAGGGAGAGGTAGAGAGAGAAAGAGGGAGAAGGAGAGAGAAGGATAGGGAGGGGGCGAGAGAAGGAGAGAGAGGAAGAGGGAGGGGGCGAGAGAGCGAGAGGTAGAGAGAGGAAGAGGGAGAAGGAGAGAGAGGGGGAGGGAGAGATGTAGAAAGAGGGGAGAGAGAGAGGTAGAGAAAGGGAGAAGGAGAAAGAGAGAAGTAGAAAGGGAGAGGGGGAGAGAGGGTGGGAAGGAGAGAGGGAGAGGATGTGTTCGATTTTAGCTCTTGGTAGAAGGAGAGAGAGGGGGAGAGAGGGAGAGAGAGGGAGAGGTGAGAGAGGGAGAGGGAGAAAGGGGAAGAGAGGGGAAGAGGGAGAAGGAGAGAGAGGGGGAGAGAGGGAGAGGTAGAGAGAGGAAGAGGGAGAAGGAGAGAGAGGGGGAGAGAGGGAGATGTGGAAAGAGGGAGAGAAAGATGGGCAGAGAAAGAGAGACAGGTAGAGAAAGAGGGGAGAGAGAGAGAGGTAGAGAAAGGGAGAAGGAGAAAGGGCGAGGGGGAGAGAGGGTGGGAAGGAGAGAGGGAGAATATGTGTTCGATTTTAAAATGTTACAGAGGAACAGTGTGTAGGATAAAATAGGCTAAATAGCCGAAAAAATAAGTACCGGGTTTTTTTTTGTATCATTTGCAATTGTTAATAAAAAATTATTCTAACAAATGGATAAAAAATTTGTTATTTTAAAAAACAGAAGCGGCAATCGATTTTAGGAGAAAAATCACGATGAAAACCCCTGTGATGTTTTTTTGTTAGACTTAATTATTAGTGTAAAAATAGTATAAAAAAATGCAGTACCAGAGACATGGGTGAAATTATAAGTGATCATTTTCGTGACTTTCGCACAAATATTTTTTACTTTTAGAGCAAAATTTCTGAGTCCTTAAAAAACACATCAGTATACCACATTTTCTACGTGACCCTATCTTCATCTCATGTTCCTGTAGAATCAATTGCCGCTTTTAGTTTTACAAAATTACACATTTTTTACCTAATTTGTTTAAATAATTTTTTATAAACAATTAAAAATGATAAAAGAAAACACACTGGTCCTTTTTCTCGGCTATGCCACTAATCCAATAGATAGTTTGATGCTATTTAGTCTAGATTCGGCTCCGGATATAATGCGTTAAGCTGTAGAAAGATGCATCATAACAGTAGAGCTGAAGAGTAGTTTTCGTATACTTAGCGCATTAGCTGGGCTGAAACAAGGAAGTCGCTTGGACATGCGTTGAGATAGTTTAGCGGAAGAGCGGGAGTCATGCGAATATAGGTATCAGCAGATACGTAATAAAACGGCAATAGCCAGGCGTTTATAGAGAAAAGATTTTACAAAGAAAGAAGTACGCGTATTTCTTTTAACACATTTCCATCATAAGCGCATATATGCGCGCATTTTGCCTGGCCACTATCACCAAAGCGCGCATATATGCGCTCATTGCACTTGGGCATTTATCACAAAAAATTTTTGGTGATAAGAACGAATTTTTCACTTTTCTGTGTTATGCAAATAGGTTAAAATTGTTTTAAGTTTGGAAATATAATATATCTAAATACAACCTTTTTAATAAAAATAAAATTATGGTAAGTATTGGTTGTCGTTTAAACATATTTTTCTGTGCTCTCTTCATTTATTATCAAATTATCGAATATTAGTATGGCACCTGTGAGTAACTTATCAAAAAGAATATTTAAAATCAGCATTTTTGACTCTCAAAAGTTGTGAAATCAAATAACAATATTGCTATTTTCTTTTTTATCAACACATTTTTTTTTAACGATAGCTGATCATCAATGTTGTTATATATATAATATGCTAATGAATATCTACATGTAAATACAACAATCTTTTAAATACAAAAAAATTATCGTTTTCGTTGTTATTAAAACATATGAAAAAATATAATTAATAATTAATTTTCATAAACATACTTTCAAATTTTCTTTAATTTTAAAATATTTTAGACTAAAGAAAGCAATAAAATATAATAATATCGCTAAATATCATCTTTCTTTTTATTAATGTATTTTTTGATGACCGCTACCTGGTCATCATTTACTTATCGGATAATTAAAAGGTCATTACACAAATTTCTACGCACGAAAGTTGTGAAATCTATTTAATGTTCTTAAGTATTTCAATATTTGTGTCGAACACATTTATTTTAAAATTTTAGTTAATACTGATAAACATTATTTTATATTTTTTACAATTTTCTTTTGAAATGTTACTTTGAATTGAAATATCAAAGTATACAAAATATCAATGATGTGAAATGATTCCTTTTACTCTTACATTTATTTAGTTTTTATTTTAATTTAATTCAATAATTTACATATAATTTCATATTATTTTCGTACGATAGTAGGAAGTTGCTTCGAATGAAACCACTGAAATCAAATAATTCTTTTAACTATATTTTTCTATATCTTTTATGCGATATTCTTTTACAACTTATATATTTCATAAAAAGTTACTTGTGACATGTAATTAAAACCATACTTGTCGGACACTTGTAGAGTATATCGTGATATATGGTGGTGCTCGCAGTAATTTATGTGATCAACATATATTTTTAGATACTGTAATAGTTTGTCTACCTTTGAAATTAAACAAGTAGATGGTAATGCTCGTGGTAATTTATATAATCAAGATATATTTTTAGATACTGAAATAGTTTTTTTATGTTATAACTGAAACATGATTGGGTACAAATTACGAATAATAAGATTCCAAACTTTCAGCTATACTTTCTATGTATACAAGTACATTTACAATATACAAAAATGACATAGCATATGCTAATTTTTCCCTTAATAAATATTAAAGAAACAATAAAAAATTAACATGATTTCATATCTTGTTGTATATTTGTATGATTTTAAATATATATATGTAATAAAAAATTATTAAAGTTTGTCAATAACAATTTTTTAACATTTGATAATTTTTCATTTGAAAAATAAAGCACTTCATAATTTAAATAGAAATAGAAAAATATATTTATTAAATCAAATGTTCATTTATTTTTTATATTCTATATATTTTATTATTTATATTCTCCACCATTACACTCTACAAGTGTCCGGCAAGTACTAGGTTGTTCAAAAAGTTTTGAAAGCGACACCTATAGAGCAGTAGAAGAACCAAAATTTTTACGCCATTTTAATATTTTATCTTTCATATAAACATACCCAAAGTTTCATTCCACTCTGTCAATTCATTGTTTGTTTACAAGCCATTTGAAGTTGACGTGTCAGTGTATTTTTTTTACAATGGAAAAAACCGAATATCGTGCAGTGATAAAATTCTTTGTTTTGGAAGGTTTATCAGCAACGGAAATTCATACAAAAATGGTGAAAGTGTTAAAGGAATCTGCTCCTTCATTTCCAACTGTGCATCGATGGGTTTTAGAGTTGAGACGTGGTCGAAAAAGCGTTGAAGACGATCCACGCTCAGGACGTCCAAAAAGTGCATCAACACCAGCATTCATAGCAAAAGTACAGGATATGGTTTTGGAAAATCGTCGATTGACCGAGAGAGATTTAGCAGAGGCCCTAGACATCTCATTAGGCAGTGTGAGTCATATTTTAAATGAAGTTTTGGGTTTGAGAAAGCTCTGTGCACAATGGGTGCCGCATTCGCTCACAATGGAACAAAAACACGTTTGAATGCGACTTTCTGAGCAACATTTGGAGTGTTTTCGAAAGGATAAAAAGGATTTTTTGCGTCGATTCATCACTATGGATGAGACTTGGGTCTACCATCATGACCCTGAATCAAAACAAGAGGCTAAAGAGTGGTGTCAACCAGGCACTTTGGCACCGAAGCGAGTTCGTGTCCAGAAATCGGCGAAGAAGGTGTTAGCGTCAGTTTTTTGAGATACAAAAGGGATTTTGTTGATGGATTATCTCCAAACTGGCAAAACAATAAATTCTGAATATTATTGTAACCTTTTGGACCAATTGGGTGAAAAAATTAGTGAAAAAAGACCCGGTTTGAACAAGAAAAAAATCATTTTTCATCAAGACAATGCACCCGCTTACACAGCTCAAAAAACCATTACTAAAATAACCGAATTAAAGTACGAATTGTTGCAGCATCCACCTTATTCGCCTGATTTAGCTCCCTCTGACTTCTGGCTGTTTCCACACCTCAAAAAATTCCTTCGTGGGAAGCATTTTTCATTAAACGAAGAGGTTATAGCCGTCGTAGAGGAGTATTTTGCAGGCCTTGCAGAAAGTCACTTCCATGATGGGATAAACAAGTTGGACCAAGTGTATTGAACTTATGGGAGATTATACTGAGCAATAAAAGTGATTTCACCAACAAAGAAAAGTATCTTCATTTCCGCTTTCAAAACTTTTTGAACAACCTAGTATGGTTTTAATTACATGTCACAAGTAACTTTGTATAAAATATATGTTGTAAAAGAATATAGCATAAAAGATATAGAAAAATATAGTTAAAAGAATTATTTGATTTCAGTGGTTTCATTCGAAGCAACTTTCTACTATCGTACGAAAACAATATGAAATTATATGTAAATTATTGAATTAAATTAAAATAAAAACTAAATAAATGTAAGAGTAAAAAGAATCATTTCACATCATTGATATTTTGTATACTTTGATATTTCAATTCAAAGTAACATTTCAAAAGAAAATTGTAAAAAATATAAAATAATGTTTTTCAGTATTAACTAAAATTTTAAAATAAATGTGTTCGACACAAATATTGAAATACTTAAGAACATTAAATAGATTTCACAACTTTCGTGCGTAGAAATTTGTGTAATGACCTTTTAATTATCCGATAAGTAAATGATGACCAGGTAGCGGTCATCAAAAAATACATTAATAAAAAGAAAGATGATATTTAGCGATATTATTATATTTTATTGCTTTCTTTAGTCTAAAATATTTTAAAATTAAAGAAAATTTGAAAGTATGTTTATGAAAATTAATTATTAATTATATTTTTTCATATGTTTTAATAACAACGAAAACGATAATTTTTTTGTATTTAAAAGATTGTTGTATTTACATGTAGATATTCATTAGCATATTATATATATAACAACATTGATGATCAGCTATCGTTAAAAAAAAATGTGTTGATAAAAAAGAAAATACTTAGCAATATTATTTGATTTCACAACTTTCGAGAGTCAAAAATGCTGATTTTAAATATTCTTTTTGATAAGTTACTCACAGGTGCCATACTAATATTCGATAAATTGATAATAAATGAAGAGAGCACAGAAAAATATGTTTAAACGACAACCAATACTTACCATAATTTTCTTTTTATTAAAAAGGTTGTCTTTAGATTTCATAAATTGGGTAGAATATATATCAAATTATAAAATATTATATTAGATTTATTATGAAAGTAATCTGTGAAGAATGATTGCACTATACGATGCATTAGTTGTATAGATAAAAGAAAATGAAATTTTAAAAAGTTGTAAAATTTTGTAGAATGTTATAAAATTAACGTTTGTTCTAAGAAAAGAATGTAAATATTTCGAGAAACTTTTGGCCATTGTTTTTTTTATAATTTTATCATTTTTATATTTTACTAAATGTTTGTGTAAAAACTTTATAAAAATAAGTTAAATTTTAAGAAATATAATTTTGATATAAATTTTATTATAAAAATAAGTTGAATTTAAAGTAATAGATAATAATCATGTACAAATTGTTTTGTAATTTCATGTACAAAATAACATTATATTAACCCTTAGCGCTCCGTTGGCTCCACCACGGAGCCGTCCGTCATTTGGTATAAAAACGTGCGGACCGCTAAGGGTTAATTTATAATAAAAATATTGATAAAATTGAATTTATATTTGTGTTGTTAATTGAAAGATTTAATTTATATTTGTGTTGTTGATAAAAAAATTTAATTTATATTTGTGTTGATACAAATTTATAAATATAAAAGAAATATAATTTTTATAAATTAAATACCTGCAAATACTTGCAATATATTTTATACTACAAATTTATTTTCAAATTGTATTATATAATAAAATCAATTAATTATTGATATAATACATAAATTATTTAATTAAAAAAAATAAAGTGTTTTGATCATATTGTTTTACAAATTTGAGTAAAAATAAAAATTTAATTTGAAAAATAATTTTAACTTATTGGTATTTAAAAATAAAATAATGATATTCTAATGAAATAAACATTAATTTGCTTTTAGCAAGAACATAGAGAATTGGAAATGAATAGGCAAAAAATTGTAAATTTAGCGGCAAATAAGAAACAAGTGATTAAAAATTTAATAAAATATATTTTTATAGCCAATTGTTTACATTAATTATTTATTATCACAACGAATCTTCATATAACATTAATAAGTTTGAATTTGTAGGAGTCAAATCGATCCATGTTTCAGTTTCCATGAAATTTATCAAAATATCTAATTTGTATATCTGACTATTTTCTTTTTTATTTTTATTTTTGAGTACAAAAGTTTGTTTAACTATATCCAATGTGAATTCTAAAAAATATATTTATAAATAATGAAAAGAAATTAATTATTGAATTTTAGAAAAATTTTTTCTTACCATTACTCATTTTAAGTTTTAAATCTTTTTGATTAATTAAATAATAACACTTTTGTTAAACAAATAATTAATTGTATTAGATAAATTCTGAAACACCTCCAATCCAGAAAAGGCTGAAAAAAGTACAATAATAAATGTTCGTATACCATGCCATAGATCGAGATCATTCAGTGCAAAAGTAAATGAAACAATGTTTCGAAACTTTAAACTATTATGTATGATCATGAGCAAAAAATAGGTAGCAGAGAATAAAAAAAAAATGATTGCGAAGCAAATACAAAGGAACCTAGTAAAGTGTAATAAGACTTGCAATTGATTGTGTTATTAATATATTATTGATTAAAAACCCAAAAAAAATTTTATTATAACTTTTTAGACGAATAATAAAAATAATACAATAAAATAATAAAAATTTATTAATATTGTAGGTACAAACTAACAATTAATAAAATTAGAAAAATATATAAAATTACTTGAATAACTTTTTAGACAAATAATAGAAATAATACAATAAAATAATATAAATTTATTAATATTGTAGGTATAAACTTTTAATAAAATTAAAAAAATATATAAAATTATTTGAATTTTTTTCTAAGTGAATATTCAATAAATAAGCAGGCTAATAAGTGAATTTTATAACTTTAATAAATTAAATTTTATTATTATAAATAAAAATAAATTTATAGTTATCTTCATTATTGAAAAAAAGTGCACTTACCCGATAACCATTGCTGTACATCTAAATAAAGCTAAATTAAGTTAACCACAACGTCTCTTTCTCTCTGTTGTAACACCAAATTCGACTCTTCTCTTTTGTAATATTTCACTTATTTCATCTAATAATTCAGTAGGAAAAGCACCATCGGCAACTCGAGTTGTGTAGGCTTTAACTACTGCAACAATTTCTCCAACAACTGTTGGTGAAAATCCAAGACCAGGACAAACTCCATCAATACAATCAAATACTTTACAATTAAATATAGTATAATATTATCAGCTCTAGCACTAACAACAGAACGACCAATTTTTAAAGATTTTTCTAAAGAAATGTTCTTTTATGAAATAGATAAGAATCGTCATGACAAATTAAAATTCTAGTTAAAGACATTTCTTCTTTAGTAAAATTTGAGGCATTTTACATCGAACCTCCACTAGCTATTACCATATCCACAAAATTGAAACTGTTTTACAATTTCACTTAGAAATAATAAATATTTTTTTACAATTTCACTTAGAAATAGTAAACATAAAATTGTTTTCATTTTAAGTACAATTATTTCAGATTTATTATTTATTTGAATAATGTCAACAATAAACACTTCCAATTAAAAATATAACATTAATAGTATCAATCCACAAATAGCTTCATTAAAAAATATAACCACTAACTACCATATCCACAAAATTAATATTGGGTGTACAACTTTGCTTCCGCCGTTTTTTTCCGAAATTCGAGGCTTTATTGTAAAAAACTGGTTATACATTTATGATTCAAAGTCATGTTCAAAGTTCATGTTTATTTATTATTTACTTGAATAATGCCAACAATAAACACTTTTAAGTAAAAGTATAACATTTTTAATTTTTAAATAGTATCAATACGTATTTAATTTTTTTCAATACTATCAACACATTATATATATATATATATATGTATAGGTTCTTTAAAATCTTTAAAAAATATAACCTCTAAAATGGTATATATAAATCAGTATACACAAATAACCTCTTAAATAGTATATACACTAGTATATATATATATATATATATATATATATATATATATATATTTATATATATAGACACAAATAGCTTCGTTTAAAATTATTTTAAAATATAGTACTCGTATGTATGTATAATATATATATATATATATATATACATTTATTACAAATATACTATGTATATTTTATTTTAGTATAGTTAGTATATATATACATATAAAGAGATGATGAGATAAAAACCAGAGATTATCTTATTTAGATTAACTTATCTTAATATAAATCTAGATATTAGACGAAATGCTTGAAGAGCGATTTGATGAAAATTTGGGGGCGCACATCGTATGTTCGTAACGAATGCACGAATGTTAATGCTTTTTTTTTTATTTGGAAGAACATAAAAAAAAGCAAAGGTGATCGATTACATTTTATTAAATGTTAAAATGTATAATTAAAAAAATTTTTTTAATTTTTTCATGCATCAATTTAATGTATAAATGGGTGCGCCAGGCGTCCGTGGTTAGTACCAATACTTACCACGGGGCGCTGGCGCGCCCCTTGATGTTAAAGATTTTTTATTAAATTATATTATACAAAATTATATTATACAAAATTACATTAATTATTTATGTTCTATTAGTTTTGTAATACGTTGTTTTTATTATTTGTTTGGAATTAATAGATAAGCAGATATTCATTCAAATAGTAGAGGTACTATGGAAGTATTTCAATGGAAGTGAAAATATGGAAGTATTTCAATGGAAGTGAAAATATGGAACTATTTCAATGGAAGTGAAAATATGGAACTATTTCAATGGAAGTGAAAATATGGAACTATTTCAATGGAAGTGAAAATATGGAAGTGTTTCAATGGAAGTGAAAATATTGAAACCGCTGTCATCGTAGAAACTTAGCAAGGATACTAACATCATCTATGAGACAACTCAACGCAATGCAACTATGACAGTTGCCAAGGATTTTTCCAAGTTCCTCAAGTGCCATCATATTTATTTCGCTTAATCAGAATTGATGATTTAAGATACACGTAAGATGGTCAAAACAACTGAAGGTAATGATCTAAGTAATTTGTTATTTATTAATTTCCATCATTTTTTTTATTCAAATCTCTTAATTTACAACTTCACATATTGATGAAATAAATTTTGATTTTAATAGAGTTCCTTGTTTCCTAACAAGATTGTGACCAAAAGAAATGCTGATGAAATACACGACCATACGGTGCAGCAGTTAAACAATAGGGAATCATGCGTGCATACATGGATGACAGACGTTTTGCGTACCAACAGCGAATGCATTAACGGAGAAATGCGTGCGTATTTCTTTCCAAAATATTTTGATAGTAAAAGTGTTATACATGATAATATAATATTTAATTTATGTAATTATTTATGTGTTATCAATATGATATTGTTGATATATGTTGACACAGTAATACAGGAGTCGTCATACAAGGAAAAAGTTAATGTAGCAGCGGAGGCTGCAAGGATATAGCATCCATTGTGCTAATAAAAACATCAATGACATCACTTTCTGACAGTTCTAACGTTTTGATCGATTGGAATTCTCAAGTGTGAGTATGAACTAGTTGTTGCTATTGATATCATTATGGCGGGTAGACAAGTCAGATCCACCTAAGCAGGTAGAATCTTACGACTATATTTTTGAGAATCTCATTTTAATAAAAGAACTTTATGCAAAATGTATCTTTATCTGTACTGGACAAAAGTCACTTTTTAGAATATTATGCAAATTGTGCAATGAGAAGATTTTCATGAGCCATGATGTTCGCAACAATAAATCGGAGTTGATATAAATTAAAATAAAGTGTGTATTGTTGAGAATTTTTGTGTTCTAAGAGTCTATGTAAATTATTATTTATTTATTTGAATCAATGTACTAAAAAATTTGGATTTATTACTTAATATATCATCAAAAAAATTTTGATTCACTAAGAAATATCTTATTTTACAGAAACATTGCGATCAGAAGAAATTCTGATAAAATACGTTGTCATACATTTGACAGTAGCGCATAGAGAATTCAAGTTTCAACTAGACGGTAGCTAGACGTTTGTGCGAACGAGATGGAGTTTAGGACATATACGTGTTTAAGAAATGACACAAAAAGACTGACAGTTATATAAAGAGAATTGCGGTCACGCATTTAAGCAAGGATGATGATCAAGATATCCTAAGGTAATAGACAAATCAATTAATATATTGATTATTCGATATTGATTATTTTAAAACATTTAACAGAAAAATTTTAATTTGTTGCTTCACATGTCAATGAAATGACTTGATTTGTAAAAGAGTACCTTTTTTTACAGAAAAATTATGACCCAAAGGAACGCTGATGAAATCTGTATGATGTATACGGCGTTGCAGTCGTATTTACAGTCAAAGATCGCTCTTGGAAGACATGTCCTACTCAGAAGATATGCCACGCATACAAACAGCTAACGCGTGAAATGGAGAGAGTCATATGTATTTAATTTTAAAATATTTTGAATGTAATAATTTTATGTACAGAAATATTTTATTCAATTTCGATATTTATTTATATGTTATTAATATAATATATTATTGGTATATGTTACACAGAAATACATAAGTTAACATTCAAGGAAATAGTTCATTCATCAGCAGAAAAGACGTAACTAAAAAGCATAACAGTTGCGTGAAAGGCTGAGTCGTCCTATAGATTTGGCATGCACACAAGTGCGGACATTTTGCCGACAGCAGAGATTATTTGAGTATTAGGCGCATTGGAGCTGTGCAATCAGATGGGAGATACGAATATTTGCTACTCCGTGAACGTATGAAAAAAAGGCATTCGAATCAAAGAAAGAGAGTCGCGCATATTTAGTTTTATTCAGCAATGTAAAGAATTACGCAAAATTCGGATACAGCGGTCGCGTAAGAAAATAGGATTTGGCTTTATATTTGGGTTGGTACTCTAGTAAAAAACAGGAATACATAAAAAAACGACAGTCGTTAATGCATTTAATTGTCTCAAGGACGCAGTATAATTGCCCAAAGAACGCAGCACTCAAAATAATGTAGTAATTGTGTAAGAGATTAATCGCGTGTCTCACCTGTTAAGAGACACAGTTGTGGTTATATTCAACATTTATCAAATTATTTTTTAACAATGTACTCCTTCGTTTTTATTGTAACACTTAAATATGTTTTCAATTAAAGCAGATACTTTTTTGAACCGGCTCTTGTCACGACTATCAATATACTAAAAAATAAAACAGATAAAGATTTTTGTATAAAATAAATAAAATTTATAAAAATCATATAATGTCTCGTAATTTTTCCTTACCATAGTCATCATTTTAAAAGTATATACTATATTATACGTAAAAAGTGTTGTATCTCTTCACAAGTGTTTTGGCACATGTTCCTTTAAAACTTTCTCTTTCAATGCAATTTAAAATGCATATTTTTAAACGTATGTTCATGAACATGTAGCTACACTAATATAAAGAGGCGTGCCACTTCTGTTGGTATCATATTCTATTACTTTCACTCAAAAGCCGATCTAAAATGTTAATTTTTAAATAATTTTTAATAAATATATATAGGTATACTAACATAAAGAGGCGCGCCACCTCCGTTGGCATCATATTCTCTTAGTACGTTCTTTTAAAATTGAATCTAAATGCGTATTTATAAATGAATTGGCACGCCTCCCTATGTTAGTATATCTATCTATATATATTCTTTTAAAATTATTTAAAAATTCACATTTTGGATCGAATTTTAAAAGAACGTATTAGGAGAAAATAATGTCAGAAGAGGTAGCACGCCACTTTATGTTAGTATATCTATATATATTGATAAGAAGTCATTTAAAAATACGCATTTCAGATCGATTTTTGAGTGAAAGTATTAGGAAAATATGATGCCAACGGAGGTAGCACACCTCTTTATTCTAATATATCTATATATATTTATGAAAATTTATTTAGAAATACACATTTTGGATCGAATTTTAAAAGAACGTATTAGGAGAAAATGATGTCAGAAGAGGTAGCACGCCACCTTATGTTAGTATATCTATATATGTTCATTGAAAATCATTTAAAAATTGAAATTTTAGATCGATTTTTGAATGAACGTAATAGGAGAATATGACGTGAACGGAGGTGGCACGCCTCTTTATTCTAATATATCTATATATATTTATGAAAATTTATTTAGAAATACACATTTTGGATCGAATTTTAAAAGAACGTATTAGGAGAAAATGATGTCAGAAGAGGTAGCATGCCACCTTACGTTAGTATATCTATATATGTTCATTGAAAATCATTTAAAAATTCAAATTTCAGATCGGTTTTTGTGCGAAATTATTAGGAGAATATAATATCAACGAAGGTGGCCCGTCTGTTTGTGTTAGTATATATATATATATATATATATATATATATATATATATATATATATATATATATATATATATATATATATATTATACAATTAATTAAGTTATAATGATTGTAGGGTTAAAATGAAATACATCATATTATTTATATATATTTTATTTACTTCATACTTGAAACATAATTGTTATCATTTTTTCATGTATTAGTAGCCCTTAAGGAGCTGATTTTAATAATATTTTCTTGGATTACAACAGATATTTGAATTTTATAATAAATGTAAATAAAATCAATACTTTAATAAATAATTTTGTTAATGCTGCATGTACGCGTAATGGCAGCTTAAACGCGCTGCCGCTATTTGCCACCGCGATTTCATTGTACAAATTACTGCTCTGAATGCATATGCACGTATATCTGCCACTATCTAAATGAAACCTTCACTCTGTATGTGCCACGGCGAAATGTATGACAGCAGACTTTATCAACTTTTCTTCTGTATTTTAATTTTTCTGTAAAACAAAATAGTTTTTATTATAATAAAATTTAATTGATAAATATGTTAAACAATAAATTAAAATTTTTAAGTCAAATATTTATAATTAATTAATAATTAATTACTCTCATCATTACCTTAAGATACCTTGATCATCATCCTTGCTTAACTGTGTGACCGCAACTTTCTGTATATAACTGTCAGCCTTTTTGTGCAATTTCCTTGAACATGTATATACTTTAAACTCTATCTTGTTCGCCCAAATGCTGCCATCTGGATAAAACTTGAATTCTCCATGCGCCACTATCAAATATGACAGCGTATTTTATCCGCAATTTTCCTGTAAAATAACATACTTTTTAGTAAATAATAATTTCGTTGATCAATATTTTAAGTAACAAATCAACATTTTTCAATTGAATGATTAAAAATGAGTTATGCAAAAAGTTTATTATAGAAGTGAGATTTTCTAGAACATAAGCATAAGATTCTATCTGCTTACGAGGATCCGTCTTGTCTACCCGCCGTTAATGTCAACGGTTAATTCAAACTCACTCTTTTGAATCTTGATTTATATGTTTTCAATTAGAACACTAGTTCCTCTACATTTGCCGTCTCTTCTCATACCATAACTTTGGAATGAAATACCCGCGACTTTTATTTGCGCGATGACTGTTTGTTCACAAGACGTCTATTCCTTCAAGCACGTGCATCGATAGTACACGTGTGACTGTGACACCATATGAACGCACAATTTCCTATCGTTTGACCATATGGTGGCGTATTTTTTAAACATGTTTTCTCGTCAAAATTTTTCTAGAGAACAAAATACGTTTTTACAAATTAAAATTCATTTGATCAATATGTGAAGTTATATATTTAGAGTTAACTTAAAAAATTATTCAAATGAATAAGTAACAAAATACTTTAATCGTTACCTTAAATTATCTTGACTATCAGCCTTGTCTCCTGAATCGAATCAATTCTAATTAAGGAATGTGAATATCATGGTACGAAGGGACCTTGGAAAAATCTTTGGTAACGGGCATATGTGCGATACGTTGAGCTGACAGTAGCAACATTAATGGCAACAACTCTTCAACATCCATATTTCGAAATTCCTTTTATAACGAATCGCTCTCATTGTCAGATAGATGATAACATATTAGTGTTCTTGCTAAATTTCTATGATTACTGCTGTTGCAGAGACTTGCCTTTCATTGATGATACCACTAACTTTCGATGAATCTCTGTTTGTCTGTTACTTCTAGACCTAAAAATCAGTACATTGTTCGATTAAAAATTAATAATATATTAATATTTTTTTTTTGTAATATAATTAAATAATATTGCTTTATCATATATTACATTGTCTTAATAAAAATAATTTTAAATGAAATACGCATAAAAATCTCCACTTTGCGTGTCATCTGTCCTCCACATACGAATGTATTATATTTTGTACGCTACCTCATCGTATGTATTCGAGATCGTCGCGCAGCACGTACTCGTGAATCTCGCTTTTTCACTCAGGAGGAGAATTTTTGAGTTTGTATATACATGTGTATATAGGGTGAGCCATTTTAATCTATCCACCCCGGAATTTTAGAAAAGTAACGGTATACGAAAAAATTGTTCAGACTAAAGTTGCTCAGGACTATAGGGGCCATCTTTTTCATTTGAGATCAATTTTCAAAGTTATTTAAAAGACAAAGTGATTTTTTAAATAGGAACCTCTATTTTTGACATTGGATTCTGAAAGAGCAAAAAGTTTTACGTTCGAAATGATAGTTAGAGTAAATTTTCACAAGGTCAAATCAAGATCAATGTCAAAAAATCATCCAGAAAATGTTTTTTTTTTTTTTTTATGACGTCTGGATAACAAAAAGCTGAAGTGGACTTACAACTAACGACCTTGATCATCTTGACCTTGATGTTAACTTGAAAGGTCATTTGAAGGTATGTCCACGTCGTTGTTTCTGGGTAACTCTAAAAGTAAGCATTTTTACTTAGAAAAATCCTCTTGACCTTTACATAATCTTCAAATCTGAAGATGAACGTAGTTAAAGTCGTTGACCTTTGAACCTACTCGAGCGTTTTACATTTATAAATCCATTAAAATTTGCAACAAAACAGCTTTTGGACAATTCTTTCATATTTGACTATCTAAAGATCAATCTAACAGATTAATTGACATTATTCTTCTACAATAAAATGTCTCCATACTTTCGAAATCCGAAATCAAAGACAGGTGTTTTTATTTAAAAAAACACTTTGACCTTCGAATAACCTATCAAGTTGATCTCAAGGTCACGATGATCAAGGTAGTTAGTCCACTTCAGCTTTTTGTTGCCCAGACGTCATAAAAAAAAAAAAAAAAAAAAATTTCTTTTTCTTTCGATTTATTGAATTTGACCTTGATTTGACCTTGTAAAAATTTATCTCAACTATCATTTTAGACGTAAAATTTACCGCTCTTTCTGAATCTAATATCAAAAATACGAGTTTTCATTAAAAAAATTACTTTGACCTTCAAATAACCTTGAAAATTGATCTCAAGGTCAAAACCAATATTTCAAAAAGATGGCCCCTATAGTTCTGAGCAACTTTTGTCTGAACAATTTTTTCGTACATCGCTTACTTCTCAGAGATTTCGGGGTGGTCAGATTAGAATGGCTCACCCTGTATAATGGTGAATCTTAATGAGAAATACTAACGACCTGTTTGTTTGAATTATTAGGTTGGAAACTATGAAACGGGCGTTTTTTGTTTAGTAAAAGACTTTGAATTGTTTATTAACTCTAAAAATAAAGATTTTTTTCAAAAAGGTATATATGATTTGCCCAATCGTTGGCAAAAAGGCGTAGATGCCAATGGAAATTATTTCAAGTGAATATAATAAATACTCGTAATGTGATAAATTGCGCTTTTCGTTTTTTATTTTCATTCAACGCCCGTTTCATAGTTTTCAACCTAATATTTTCAGCTTGTGCCCAGTACGCGCTGCTGCATGTATTATGCCGCTTAAACTAACTTTATTGTTGGTATTATTCACATTGAAATGTGGTTTATCCTTGAATTATGTTTCTTTTTATGTTTTTCAATGTACCCTTTTAAAACGATGTTGAATGCAATTATAAACAAGATAGAGTTTGTTTTGATTAACATTTTAATCATAATTTTTACTTATATTTTTCAGCTGAAAAATTATTCACGCAAAAAATAAAGTAAGCACGATTTTACTAAGTATTACGAAGGACTTCACTAAAAGAATATATTTAAATAAGTTATCAAATGATATATGTACAATTATCATGTAAATAATGTAAATAAAGTACAGAAAAATTTGGTAATCATATAAACAATTTATTTCGTTAATTATGTATTTATAAATAAATAAATAGGATGTTTTTCGAGCTTAACAAATTAGTTCTAGAATTAGGGCTACAACAGAGGCTACGTTTACCCCTTTATTTTTTTATTGTTTTTATTTATTTTTTTTATCCACGGGACAGAATTTTGACGTTCTAGTTTGATCTGACACCATGCAATGAATTCGAAAAAAAATTGTGAAAACTTGTATCCTATGTTTTTGAGGGTGTTTTTATACTTAACCTCAATAAAATCGATAAAAAAAAAAACAAAAAAAACAAACGTGAATTATTGAAATTTTTTTTCGTTTCAACGATTTTCCGTACTCTATATATTTTTTAATGCATTTTAAACCAGTTTAGATGGCATCCACGACATCTAAACTAAAAACAGGAATGGCTACATTAGCCTAAACATTTTTTGGTGAAGCATAATAAGTATATACTAGCGGTTGAAACAAAAACTTTCTATAAACTTGACGAATTTTTCCCTCGAATAGATAGACTTTATCAGAAAATTCCTAATTTTTATACGGATAATAATTTGTATTATTCATTTTGAAATAAAATTTACAATAATTTTCTGAAAAATTAAAAATAAATTTATTGTACTAATAATTAGTTAGCAAAGAAACAATAGAAAAAAATATAAAATAAAATCTTAAAATTACAAGCAACTTAAAGACGTGTAAACAATTTAGAAAAAATAATAAATTTTTTTAAATTATTAATAATTTTTTAGAATGAATAAGAAATATTTTATTTTGTTACATTATAACGGATGCAAACTTCAGTAATATTCATTAATAAAAATATTAGATTAAGACCTTGTTACGTCGTAAAATACACATTTAGAAAAATTGTAATTTATAGTAAATCACAAAAGGTATTCTCTTATATGAATTACTATTGTACTTTCAATATGCACGTGACTGAAAATGCATTTATTTTTTGCAACTTTAAAACATAAGACCACGACAAATACATATATACAACAGCTTCGTTAAATAAGATAAAACACATTTTATATAGACGTATTTTCAAAATTTTTCCTTTCTACAAGTATATTAGGAATAACTTGCCTTATAACGTACAAGGACAGAGACATCCGTAAAGACGTTTATCCTTTCCTAAAACAATTAGACACGTAAAAACACATCTGCAGTCCAACCGCTCAACTTTTTTTTTACGACATTACCTCTGTTCTAACTGTTTTGAAACTTCTCAAAAACACATCACGCTCAGATTTCGACTTTAGGTAGATCTCCCATACATCAAATGCATTAAAAAGGCAACCAATAAAAATTTTACTTTCCTTTGCCACACTTACACACTCTTCTCTTTGCAAAACCGAACTAACGAGTAACCTTAAAATCGAACAACAAGACAGATACATTCGATGAACACACAAATATTCATTTTTGACTGCCACGAGAATAACATAACAATACAAATCACAGTCAAACACTCGGTGCACTTAAAAACCTTCAATTTAATACAATCACAAAAAAGACAATTATACAAACGACAGTGACTAGTCACTCAATATTAAGTACTTTCTTTGTTTTTGTTTTTTTTGTTTTTCCTTTAATTTCTGTTTAGAACTATACAAATAAAGCAGATTATTTTTCTTATTTTTGATTAATTTAGTTATTCAGGTAGTCCCAAAATATTTGAATTTCACTTGATGCAATTTCCCCTATATATTTAGCTCTCTCTTTTTCAAAATATTTACAGTAAATTAGTGAATGGAATAGATTGTTTTCATCATTACAATATTCACAATAGCTTTGAAAATTCAATACATGCTTTTTATTTTTAAAATTAATCTCGGACAAAATTGGCTATGCATTCTTATTTGAGCTATTATTTTTTTTTGTTGTAGAGGGACTTTTAGGTCCATGAACTGTATTTTACTTCCATTCTCAATGAGCGGCGGGAGAATATATAGTGAGGTAGATTTCATGCAGGAATCTACATCTCGACTGCGTGAAGCTTCTCTGAATTTCTTTATGATGTTGTTCTTTTCTCGTATCAATGTTTCTATTGTAATATTTTTCCACAATTCTGCTTCCCCTATAGTATCAAAAAAGCTATTTTTAATCTGACTTGCCCAATTATATTTTTCATTCGTATCATCGCGAAGAACTCGTATGCGATTGAAGCATATTTTTGGGTATCTATTTTCGTCCATTTTAAGTATTTTTTGTACATAGTTTAGCAAATTTTTAAAAATGATTACTTCTATTCTCTCGACGCTCATTTCAACTCTGATTGCATACCCAGGCGTATTTAATGGCATACAAAGTAATCTTTTATAATAATTATTTTGTATTATGTCTAAATTATTGAGGTGCCTAGCACTCCAGATAGGCGCTGCATATAGAGCAGTAGAAACCGCTAATGCATTAAAGAGATTATTAATAACTTTACTGTCAGCCATTTGCATTTTGTTTATTATATTTATCGTAGGCTGAACCGCATTCTTGCCTTTGGCTACAAAGTATTTGACTCAAAAAATGTTATCTCTCTTCCTTTATAAAGCACTGGTGGTAATCTGGATTTGTGTCCATGACCTCCCTTTTAAAAAAGTATTGGGTGTACAACTTTGCTTCCACCGTTTTTTCCGAAATTCGAGGCTTTATTGTAAAAAACTGGTTATACATTTATGATTCAAAGTATTGTCCATCGCTGGCCACTACTTTCTCCCATCTTTCGGGCAGCATACGAATCCCGTGTTGAAAAAACTGGTCAGCTTTTGAATCGATCCACGAATCGATCCAATTTTTTACTTCTTCATAAGACCGGAAGTGCTGGTCAGCCAGGCCGTGTGCCATTGATCGAAACAAGTGATAGTCCGAGGGGGCAATGTCTGGAGAATACGGCGGGTGGGGTAGGACTTCCCATTTCAAAGTTTCCAAGTATGTCTTGACCACTTTCGCAACATGGGGTCGAGCATTGTCATGCTGTAAAATCACTTTATTATGTCTCTCGTTGTATTGCGGCCATTTGTCTTTCAATGCTCGGCTCAAACGCATTAATTGCGTTCGATAACGATCGCCTGTGATTGTTTAAGTCGGTTTTAACAACTCATAATACACTACGCCGAGCTGGTCCCACCAAATACTGAGCATGACCTTGGAACCGTGAATATTCGGTTTGGCCGTCGACGTGGAAGCATGGCCGGGATATCCCCATGATTTTCTGCGCTTGGGAATATCGTAGTGAACCCATTTTTCGTCCTCAGTCACAATGCGATGCAGAAATCTCTTCCGTCTTTGCCTTGCAAGCAGCTGTTCACAAACACACAAACGCCGTTCAACATCTCTCGGCTTCAACTCGTACGGCACCCAATTTCCTTGTTTCTGAATCATTCCCATGACTCTCAGGCGTTTTGAAATGGCTTGTTGCGTCACTCCCAATGATCCTGCCAATTCTTGTTGCGTTTGACACGAGTCTTGATCAAGTAATGCCTCCAATTCTGCATCTTGGAAAACCTTCTTTCTTCTACCGCCATGCTGGTCTTCGACGTTAAAATCGCCGTTCTTGAAGCGTTGAAACCACTCTCGGCACGTTCTTTCACTAATAGCGGCCTCACCATAGGTATTTGAGAGCATTCGATGAGCCTTAGTCGCAGATTTCTTCATATTAAAGCAGAAAATTAAAACCTCCCACAAATGACGAGAATTTGGCTCGTAAGCTGACATGTTTAATCGAGAATAACTTTATGATGCAGACACAAATCGACTAATATTTCGATGTCGTTATGTTTACAAATACCTCAGCTTATTGTATGACATCTATGATCTATTTATTTCAACTACCACTTACCGCTACAGCCATCTATTGCAAAACGGAGGAAGCAAAGTTGTACACCCAATATTATATTTGTTTTTTGTACATTTAATTCTAGTTCATTTAAAGTAAAATATTCTTGTAAGTATTTGATCATGTTTTTTAAATGAATATAGGAGTTAGCAAGGAACACCATATCATCCGCAAAAGCCAACAGTATCGCCTGTACCAGATGGTTCAAGGGTACCCCCCTGACTTCTTTTATAATTAGAAACTTTTCTATATCAGCAATAAACAAAGCGAATAGGATCGGGCTCAGGGTTTCGCCTTGTAAAACCCCTTGATTTATTTTACAGTTGTCTGACATTCCTTTAGGCTTTCTCACGACCATATTGGCCCTTTTGTATAGACTCGATATAATTCTGATTATTTTAGAGCTCATTCCCATTTCGCTTAACTTTTTCCAAAGAAGGTCATGTGACACGGAGTCAAAAGCTCGTTTCATGTCTACAAATAGGCCATATAGTTTACCGCTTTTTTTCCTAAGATGTACTTGCACAATAATGTTTAATACAAAAATGTGGTCAATAGCACTTCGTTGAGCCCTGAAACCAGCTTGCCATTCGGGAAGTATGCCATTTCTTTCTGCCCATTTAGTTATTCTGTTAGATAATATTATTGTAAACAATTTTACTATTGAATTAACTAGTGATATTGGTCTATAATTCTCTGGGTCTAGCTTATCACCTTTTTTATACAACATTTTAGTAATGATATCACCCCAGGAATCAGGTACTCTTTCTTCATTTATTATTTTGTTGAGCATCACTAGTATATATAGGACCCAGTTATTAGGCAAATTTTTCAAAAATTCGTTTGTAATTTCGTCTATTCCAGGAGGTTTTCCACATTTACATTTTTTTAGAGCTATATTTATTTCATCCAAACTTATTTCTCCGTCCAGTATTGGATCGGTTATCTTTACTTGCAATATAAATTCTTTCGTAATAGGTTTAGGTTTATAAATATTCTGGAAAAAACATGACCAATCTGTTAAACTGATACAGTTTGTATCAGCTTTTTTCACTGACCTGAATGAGTTTACATTTTCCCAGAATACTTTTGATTCCCTACTATTGATTATTAGAGTAACTTTATTATTTAAAAATTCTTCTTTTTGATCACTTATAAATTTATAATATTTATTTCTAATTTTGTGCAGATTTGAGACTAGTTTCTTTGGGAATTTTGATTCTTTTACCTTTTTAAATTCATTATCTAGATACTCTCTATACTCTCTGCATGTATTATCATATCAACCTTGAGATTTTTTTCTTTTTTCACTGCCCTCTTTTATGTACATATTTATTTCTTTTGCTACAAATTTTATTGAATTAGTTACATTTAGTGCCATTTCATTTAGGTCTAAATGAATCTCGACTACATTGTTTAAGTATTGCATTCTATTTACATAATCATAGCATTTATTAACTTTCCATTTTAATCTCTCTTTATTGTCAGTTCCTAGATTTTCATTTAGATCTAAATGTATCGACACTGGCAGATGATCAGATTTGGTTAAATATTGAATTACATTAAAATCTTTTATCATATATAGAGCCTTAATATTACAGGCCGTTATATCGATGACTGATGAGTCTTGAACTCCGACGTATGTGAACTGTGCCGGCCAATCTCCTGTAAATCTACCATTTACAATGAATAATTCGTTTCTCTCGCAGAAATCAATCAGGTCGCGTCGTCTGCTGTTAATTACAGTATCTAGGCTTTCTCTTTTGTTTGCAAATATTCCTGCTGTCGGTAGCTGGTTTTCATCACACTCTCCTTTATCCGCTATTCTCGCATTGTAGTCGCCACCGATTATTATGCCGGCTTCGTTGTATCGCTCACTAAATATTAACAGCAGCTCATATATCTCATTAAAAATAGTTTGCGTATCAGTCGACTGGTTGATATAGAGAATTCCGATTGTTTCACTGCATATGGTCGTTTTGATGAAAATATAATTGTTGTGCTCGATAAGAGTTTCAACATTTGGATACTCTTTCGCACCATATGTTATGAGCAAACCCCCACTTGCTCTCCCCCTACGTGCTAATTTGACTGCCTTGCTGTCCACGGTACTGTGATCAATAGAAAGCTTAGAGCCGATTTCACTTATGTGCCACGTTTCACACAAACAAATAATATCAGTATTGTTGACTAGGCTTGATATATTTTACATATTTGAGATGCCTGAGACATTCCAAAATATGATTCGGGGGGCAGGTGGAGACTTCGGTAGCTATATTTCTTCATCTAGTGCATTATTTTCCACTTCATTGCTTTTCTCAATATTTTTTTGCTTCTTCTCTTTTTCTTTTTTGGTTTTTGTTTTACGATCGTATCTAGTGATGAGTGGGATGAGCTTGCATCTCTCTCCCTTTTCTTAGATGATGTCGTTATTGTAGAGTCAATTGATCTTTCGCTACAGTCGGATAAGCCATCTTCCTCCTTATCGTCTTTTTGTTTAAGTTTTTTCACCAATTTGGTAGCTTGTGTGAGATTATACGAGGGTGGTCTGAAAAGTTTCCGACCTAACACAGATACAAGACATTTTTTCTTAATTTTTTTTTTTATTTCTCAACATAGTCTTCTTACAATTCTACACACTTCTCCCAGCGATGCTCCCATCTCTTTAACCCATCCAAATAGTACTCGGCGTTTTTCTCTGCAAAATGACTGTTCACGAGGGTGATTACCTCCTCATTTGACGAAAATCTCTGTCCTCAGAGTGCAATTTTCAGATGAGGGAACAAAAAGAAGTCGCTTGGGGCTAGATCTGGTGAGTAAGGCGGATGGTCAAGCAGCTGAAACCGTAATTCGTGGATTTTCGCCATGACAACCGCTGAGGTGTGAGACGGCGCGTTGTCTTGGTGAAACAGGATTTTCTTTTTCTGCAAATGTGGACGTTTTTCCGCAAGTTCTGCCTTTAGCTTGTCAAGTAATGATGTGTAGCATGCTCCTGTAATGGTTTTTCCTTTTTGAAGATAATCGATTAAAATAACTCCATGACTATCCCAAGAAACAGTCGCCATCACTTTCCCAGCTGAATAAAACAGTTTTTGCTTTTTTTGGAGCCGGTTTCCCCTTTGCAGTCCACTGTTTTAACTGTATTTTTGTTTCGGGCGTATAATGGTGCATCCAAGTAAACTCGGATTTATTCCGCCTAAACTGCGCGAATAGAGCGTTGGAAATGTTTATTCGAACACGTTTTTGATCTAACGTGAGCAAACGCGGCACCCAACGTGCGGACAGCTTTTTCATGCCTAAATCTTGATTTAATATGTAGCAAACACGTTATTTGGACATGTTCACAACCTGTGCTATCTCTCTCACTTTAATTCGGCGGTCGTCTAGCACCATTTGGTGAACTTTGGCGATGTTATCGTCAGTGGTTGCAGTTTTTGGACGTCCCGAACATTCATCGTCTCCCAAGCTCTCACGGCCACGTTTGAATTCAGCTGTCCAAAATTTCACTGTGGTAAATGATGGTGCAGAGTCCCTATACACAGAGTTCAACTCATTTTTGATTTACGTAGGCGTATTGCCTTTCAAAAACAAAACTTTAATGACAGCTCGATACTCAATTTTGTCCATTTTCACAACAACACTCACATCGACTCACTCAAACGACTGTCAACTAACAACTGCGCATCCAAAATGGCTGAAACTTTGGTGAGCAACTGTCAACAGATGAACAACGAAATTCGCTAGCTTTTATTGACGAGTACTGCTATCTTCACGTTGAGGTCGGAAACTTTTCAGACCACCCTCGTATTGTTTGCCATCGAATTGAATTTTACCTTTTAATAGATAAGCATCATTTCCTAATTTTATTAAATCTTCTTTGATTGCTCTAAGTTTTCCATACTTCTCTCATTCCTCTTTCGTAGTATAGCTGGCAACTACAATTCCATGTTTATCCTTCAACTCGGCGCGCTTATCAACAAACAGCTGCCTCGAAGAGGCCGCGACTAAGTTGACTACCACTGGCCTATTTCCAGCAGTATAGCCCAGTCGTCTGATATAATCTATCTTATTGGTATTTATGCCTATCTCACTCACTCTTTCCATGACATTAGAATATAAGTTTTTGTTGAAATCAGCGTTATCTACAAAACCGTGCAAAATAACACACTTTTTGTTCCAGTTTTCTTTTAATGTTTTCACCTCTTTCTTTAATTGTACGATATCTTTCTTTAGTGCAGCATTGACTTTTTTTGAATTTGCATTTTCTGTCTTTATTTCTCTTATATCTTTAGTATGCCGATTAACCACTTGTATAGTCTTCTTGTTATCTATTGCAATTTCAGACACTTGTTTTGTTAGATTTATTATTAATTCTTTCAATTCGTTATTGGTTGCTTGTTCACTCATTTCTTTACTTCTAAGCTTTAATCTTTGTTGTATATTTAAATGTCTATTTATTTAAATTTTAGTATTTTGCACGATGGTAAGCAAGCACGAGGCAAAAGCACGACCGCTCACTTTCGCGACTACACACCAACTCCAGTCTAATTAATTATTGCAACATCAACATTGCATCACAATATTGCATCAATATAGTATCAAAGTTAAATGAATGGTGTACTAATATTTAGTCACTATTGAATAAATTGTTCCAACAGCAATCTTGTATCGTTATTCCAGCAATATTGTCACAATAGTACAACAATGATGAATTCTAGAATGTTGTCTATAATTCGTTTTGCTCTTGTCTAAAAGCAGTCTTGTGACGTGGTGTTTTTTGCACCAGTCACATGAGGAGGCCAAAGCATAGCTTATGCGCCTCCTCGTAGCTGAAATATCCCCCCTTTTACAATCTTGGCAGCCTCGCAGGACTGCCACGCATGATCCTAACTAACAGCCACGCAGGGCTGTACATACTGTACCTTCCCCAGGTACAGGGTCTTCCAGCTCAAGTAAAACCTGTAGCGAGGAGCTAGTCTCAGGAGCCCTGGCTAGTCGAGGCAGTACTCTCACACACTGCAGCAAGGTTCCTTCCTCTCCAAGCTCCTTCCTATCCTTGTAGTGATCCCCGTACCTGCAACCTCCCAGACGGTAATTAAATAAGGAAGAAAATAGTAGTAGCAGCTGCACCTTGGAAGGAAGTACAAGCTGCCACACAATATCATAGGAAAGCGAAGAGGAGGTTAGAAGGCAGGCAAAACATAGAAGCACAGCATTTGAGTGCAAGTAAATATGCACCTGGAGGTGTCTGATAGTGTTGCCTCGCTGCCGCTACAAGCAGGCTATCGCTGTCCCCGACACCGCTGCTTCGCTTTCTCAACCGCTCTTCGTCCGAGCCGCAGTTGTTGACCCGCAGTACGGCCGCACCTGGAACAGAGAGAATATAGACAAATTAGTCGACGCCTACCAGCTATGGAACGCGTCGACTTACCTTGATCCTCCGTACATCTGAGGTAGATTCTCGCCGCTCCAGGGAATACACAACAACAACACTGGCACTCGCGAGCGGATAACCTCAACGCGCGCTGCTGGCGAGCAGTAATATCAACTGCCGACAGCGCTGAGCGCGCGCGGCGGCTGCGTCGCGTAACGTACTTTACACGTACGTTGCGCCGGCGCAGAACGATCATCGAAAAGCCGCGCTCGCGAAAGTGCCACGCAATAAGCTTCTCTTTCACTCCGTTCGGGTCCATTGTAGCGAAAAGTCACGATTAGCGAGCAGTCGACACTCCGTTTGGGATAGTCGAAGCCAGCAGTCGCGAACTAATAAACTTTTGTAAAACTAGCGAGCGAGCGTCCGTATAGTATCCGTGAGCGTGTTGGAGTATCTGGTGAGTGCCAAGGTGCAGTGGCAGCTCCCCCGTATCCTTCCCGGCTGCGTGTGTGCGACCGCGTCGCGTGTTACGCACCATTTTCGGCCGTTGTGTAGGCTGTACGCCCGCGACCGCTCTAACCGTGAGTTAGCCACGCCGAGTATTTGCCGCGCAAGAAACCGCGCTACACGATTGTAGCTGGCGCCCTGGGCTCGCGTAAAAACGCGATAAATTATTGTATTCTGTAATTTAGTTTAAATAAACGTATGTGTTCGTGTGCTAAATTTTTAAATCAGTCGTTTAACTAGTAAGCAAGCAACCCGCTTCCCCTCCCCCCCCCCCTTTACATTTGTACGCCACCCTGATCCCTAGTGGCGTTACAAATTGACGCCGACAACGTGGGGCCGATACAAATCACGCTGATTTGTGAAAATTTTTGGGATCGCGCAATCGTGTGTATGTGTGAGGACAGTGAAATTGAGTATAATAAAGCAGAGACAGTGAAGTGTGAGATATAAAGTGCATGTATGGTAGTCGCAGTCGTAAGCGAATACTGCATTCTCGAACTCGCCGTTCGCCGCCATTTTTCGCGCGTCGTAGAAGCACACGCGGCCGGACGAGGACAAGGAGGGAAGGAGGCCAGTGGGCGGCCATCTTGATCGACCACGCGAGAAAGCCGCGCAGTAGCGCTGGCGCTCGCATACGCCACGTCGGAGGTTGGTAAGCTAATTCGAGTGCGCGCATCCAGCGGTAAGATCGAGACTACTCGCGATAATTTCAAAACAAATTGTTTTGAAGAAGTTGCGAGAGTCAGGTAAAATTTTAACTTAGTTTCTTTTCAAGTTAAAGATTCGTCAGTACTTCTAAAATTTGTATAAATTCGTTATGATAAAATCAATTTTTTTTGATAAATAATTAATTTTTTTTTTCTATTTTTTTTTGTTGTCTTTTCGTTGTTTTCGCTGCGCTTGGCTTGCTGCCTACCGGTAAAATTTTCTAAAACTCTAATAAAAAATTATCTTGCATGATATTGATTCAAATTAAAAAATTTTTTTTTGTGTAATTGCTGGCGTACTGCCGCTATTATCCCCACCGCGAGTGTTAGAGTGAGTACCTATCTGTCGTGGAGCTGTGACGTCAGCTCGATAGCTGCGAGTGTAGCGCCGCGCTTGAACGCGTATCAACTGGCGCGCGTCTCAACTACGGAGGTTAGCACGACGCAAGTTACGTCGTATATTCGACTGGCGCTTCGGAGCGGTTAAAATAATCATTTTTTTTTCGTTTTTTCTTCTTGTTTCTTTTGGCAATTTAAATATTTTTTTTTTGTGCTTTCTTTAGTAAGTCAAAGATAATAAAAATTTTTTTTTAATAAATTTTTTTTTATTATTAGTTTTTCTAATTAAATAAATTTTCTGTATTAATATTTTTTTAATTAAATAAATTTTTTTAATAAATTACTTTTTTTTGAGTATTAATTTTTTTTTCTCATTTACCACTTTTTTTCAATAATTTTCCGTAGTCTCAAGGAATTATTTTTTTTTGCCTGTGTTTTCGCTCCCGGCAGGGTGCGCCGTCGCCGCTACATCGTCTCGCCAGACGACGAATATCCCGCCGCTCACTCTGACACCACTCATAAAACTATTTTGTGCTGTTTTTGTTTTAGTTTTTTTTGCACGCTGACCCCGCACCGTGCTGCAAATAGCAGTCACGGATATTTACTTGTATTAATTGTAATGTGGCATGCTGTGAATTTAAATTATATCTTATTTATTTATATATATTTTTTTTTATATTTTGGCGAAAATCTATTTTTTGTTGTCTCGTATCCCTCGGAATTATTTTCGGTTATAGCACCGTTTGCTTATATAGTGGCCATTTTTCTGCACTCGGACTTTGCTCAAGCGCATTTCCCCGCTACTTTCTCCGTTTGTTTTTGCATAACTTGTCGCGGACCACGACTGTCTCCCGCTAGCCTAACCTTCTCCCGCCTGGCACCGTACTATAGCACCTTTACCGGCTTAAGCACGTTACATTACGCATCCCGCGCCGACGCATGCGAGCGAATTATTAGTTTTTTTTTGCAGTTTTCAGCTTCGCTTGAGTTAGTGGATTCAGCCATAGCAGTCAGGAAGCAGTTCGACGTAAGATTTCAGCAACGATTTGCGAGCTAGTGTGCTCGAGTTGATTTTGTATTCGTGTCATTTTTTTTGCGTTTTGCTTAGCAGCAGCTGTTTAGGTGGAAGTTAACTTCCTCAGCAGAGCTAACCGAGCACGTACTCGAGCTATTCGTCTCAGTTTTGGAATTTGCGTTGAGCTGACTACACTAAGCGTGATATTTCGCTCGTTCGCCGTAACGTTGCGTGTCGTTATTGTATGTCGTCGCTCCCGTCGTTGCAACTATTTTGTTTCTCGTGGTTTAGTTTTTATTATTAGTGTCGCAGAATGGAGTCGGATCGCGCCGCCAATCGTGATATGATTTTGCTGGAGCCTGAGATTCTCAGGAGTTCCATTCGGTATGCTATTTATACCGCAACCGACGGACGCGTGTTCGAAAACGCACAACGAAGCGGACTCAACATCGATTGCGATACATACGTAGTGCGAGAGCGGCTGGAAAGGTATGAGCTCCGTCGCCTGCTAGGAGCCGATGCCGCTCCATGGAACCCCGCGCAGGATGAGCGCGCGACTCACAGCCGTCTTCCGCCGCTTGAAGCGGAACCAATTATACCGCGCAGTTCAAGTCCGAACTTCGATTCTCCCGCGTGTCCGCAAGCGCCTAATATTTCGGTTTTCTCGCAGCTGGCCGCGCGCGCATGGGATAGCACATCGTCGGAAGCGGCACGGACGCCGCAGGGTGAGCCTGATATCCGCGCACCGCGAGTGCGTATCGCCGATACCACGCCGGAGAGAGCTCGTGCGACGGAGACCCCTCCGCCGCCCCGTGCGCAGTCTACGCGGCTACACCAGACGGTTAGCTGGCTTGGCAGGGACTCGCCGATGGAATTAACGGACCCCGTAGAGCGTACGTTCCATGGAGCAGCCTCCAGCTACCGCGTACCACCAGTGGTAGGCCCTACGGCTGCCCTCGAAGAGTTCGACCCGTTCTGGACGTACGTGGTTGAGAGCCAGCGGTCGACGGAAGACCGAAGGACCACGGCAACGTATCCAGAGCCAGCCGTAGACGCTTCACGAGAACAGCAAAGGCATGAAGCACCATATTTCGAAGCAGCGCACGCAACCGCCCCGTTCGGCGAGTTAGCTTCGCAGCCGTTGCCACCCGCTTCTCGGCGCGTTACCGTGAATTGGGGAGCGCCCACGAACGAAGAGGCTTACGCGCCGCACCCACAATTACCGGAGGACCGACGGCCGACTCGACTGGCACCGCCGCCGCCTCCGCGTCCCGCAGAGTTTAACCACCAGCAGCCGTACAGAGCGGAGAGGTACTACGCACCTCTAAGACCTCCGCTTGAAGCTGCAGCGCCTCGGCACGCGCAAACGAATGCCACGCAGCTTATTCTCGACAATTCCACGTTTCTGCGCGAAAAGCAAACGTGCGAAATACTGGAGAAGTGGCGCATTTCTTTCAAAGGGAGGCAGAAGCAAGACCCCGAGGGATTCCTGACCAACCTGAATCAGTGTCGGGAGACATACGGCTTGACTCTCGAAGATATTGTTAAAGCTCTGCCGGCGGGCCTCGACGAAGAGGCATGGTACTGGTTTCGCCGCGAACACAACCGCTGGCAAACTTACACTGATTTTGTGGACGCGTTTCGGTTGCAGTATTGCACCGACAATCTGCAAGACCGCTTGCGCTAGGAGATCGACAGGCGGACACAAGGCCCGCAGGAAGATATATCTACGTTCCTGCTCAAATTCCGCAATCTGCTAGACCAAGTGCGACCGCCGATGTCATTGTCCGAGCAATTAGATTGCGCGTGCTGCAACCTCCATCCAGCGTATAGGCAAGCTGTTTCGCGCGACCGCGTTCGTGATTTTGTAGAGCTGCAGCGTCTGGGGAAAAAGTTCGAGACGAAGAAGCTGCAGGACAAGGTTTATCGTCCTCCTCCGCCACCCGAGGAGTCGTTCTTCCCCAAGGACGCGTACGTGCCGCTGCACCCGGTACGTTCGGCTAAAGCTGCTCCCGTAGAAACGGCGCGCCTTATAGATATCGACGACACGAATTATAGCACGGACTTTGTCGCCGCCGCGAGCGCTCCGGAGGAGCGCCTCCAGCAGCAGCAGTCGCAATTTAAGCCGCCGGCTCCGCCGCAAGCTCGAACTCCGCCTAAAAAGCCGCGTCCACTAGCGATTACGCGCACAGCAGCCCCCAAGGCATCCGCGGGAACGCAGACCGAACTACCGCCGCTTCTGCAACCCACTGACGTGCCCCCGCAGCGGCAGCGTAATTCTAATTATTACGCGAACAGCGGCACCGCGCCGCCGCGCGCTGTGGTATACGCCGCTAATAACCAGCAGGATAACTCGCCGCAAGCTCGTAAGCAGCGAGAGCCGTGCCGTCGATGTGATCAGCTAGGGCATTGGGCTGCGGAATGCCCTAAGTCCCCTAAATGTTATGGATGCGGGCAACCGAACGTACTGCGCAAGGATTGCCATCGATGCAGAGCGTCTCCACGGGCGGGAAACGTACCGCAGGGGACTCGTTAGGAGCTCGCGGGTCCTCGCGCAGCCGAAAGGCAGCTCCACGCCGCGGGCAGCTCCATCCTGACCCGCCACGCCTGTCGCCGCCGCGCGACGCAGTTGAGGTTTCCGCCGCAACGGAATCTCCAGCAGCAGCACCATTGGATCCGCCGCCGTCGCTGATCCAAGGTAAACCGCACCTCCGCGAGGTACGGCTATTTTTTAATATTGAGCTTAACGGTTTCAAGCTCAGAGGCTTACTGGACGATGGCGCCGTCCATTCGTTCCTGGGAAAGGGTTTGAGCACGTTGTTGCAGAACAAGCTTAGCCCTGCGGCTAATACAATTAACGTGGCAGATGGAGGAGCAGTGGCAATCCAGGGAGTGCTGGATGTGACTGTCTCCATCGATGGAGAAAGGCGGACGCTTCCTTTCTTCGTGGCAGATGGATTGCAATACGATTGCATCCTGGGCATCGACTTCAAGAGGCTGTTTAAATTGAAGATTGATTATGGCACGGATACCTGGTGGACACCACGGGGCGTGGTGCACCAGTTCTATCCGTACGGGTCCGATCCGGCGACCTTTTCGGCCGTCGCGACCGTCGGCGGACTCGTAGTAGCAACCGACGACGAGCAGGAGCAGCTAAACGCTCTGCTCGACCGCTTAATCCTGCCAATACCCGCATCGCTAGGATTAACCAACTTAGCAGTGCATACCATCAACGTGCAAGGAGCTGCGCCAATTCGGCAGCATGTGCGCAGATATTCGCCAAAAATGCTGCAAGTTGCATACGATGAGATCGATCGCATGCTTGCCGAAGGTATCATTGAGCCGTCCGACAGCCCGTGGTGCAGGTTCTGTCCGGTAATTGCACCGAAAGCCAATGGAAAGTGGCGTTTCTGCATTGACTACCTGCGCATCAATGCTGTCACTAAACGCTCCGCTTATCCCCTTCGCAACATGAACAATATTTTAGACAAGCTTAGATCGGCTCGCTACATCTCTAAGCTCGATCTCAGTCAAGCGTATCACCAAGTCCCGCTCGACACCGCAAGCAAAGAAATCACCGCTTTCTGCATCCCTGGACGCGGACTTTATCGATTCACGCGTATGCCGTACGGTTTAACGAACGCCCCCGCAACGTTTCAGCGAATAATGGACCGCCTTATTAAGCCGCAGTGGGAACCGCACGTCTTTCCCTACTTGGACGACGTGATTATCGTCACTTCTACATTCCAAGAGCACTTGCAGTGACTGGAACGAGTGCTCGCGGCATTTAAAGCAGGCAATTTGCAACTCAATCGCGAAAAATCTGAGTTCTGCTGCGCTGAAGTTCGCTACTTAGGCTACGTCGTGAACGCAGAAGGCTTAAAGCCTGACGACGATAAGATAAAGCCGATTGTTGAGTACCCCGCACCTACGAACGTCCGCCAGCTGAGGCGATTTCTAGGCATGGTAGCCTGGTATTCGCGTTTCATCGATAATCTAGCAGCATATAAGGCACCGCTCACACAACTTATGCGGAAAGGCATTCGTTGGCATTGGAACGAGGAACAACAGCTCGCTTTTGCGCAAATGAAGCAAGCTCTAACGCAAGCGCCTGTGCTAGCTCGCCCGGATCTCACCCGCCCGTTTACGCTGCAAACGGACGCGAGTGATTACGCCATCGCAGGCGTTCTAACACAAGAGGTTGACGGACACGAGCACCCGATCTATTTTGTAAGCCGTTTTCTGTCTAAAGCTGAGCGCAACTATTCCGTGACGAAAAAGGAGTGCTTGGCGGTGCTCTGGTCCGTCGAACGGCTAAAAGGTTACCTCCAAGGGGAGGAATTTACGGTGATTACCGATCACCATAGCCTCTTGTGGTTACATAATTTGAAGGATCCTGCAGGCCGCTTAGGGCGATGGAACACGATGCTGCAGCAATATTCCATCAAATTCGTGCATCGTAAACGCGCGTTGCATCAAGTGCCGGACGCACTTTCCCGTGCGCTCGAAAATAACGTAGAAGCCGCCGCGGTAGCTCCGTCCGCGCACACGGACGACAAATGGTATCAACGACGCTTGCTAGCTGTCCGCACCCGCCCGCACATCTTCCCAGATTGGCGCATTGACAACGAGCTGTTATACGTGCACCGGCCGAGTCAGCTGATTGACCCGCTAGTGCCGGATCTCGACGCGTGGAAACTCGTATTACCACAGGGCGACCGCGCCAAAGCATTGTTTGAAGCGCACGATACACTGCAGGCGGGCCATCTCGGTGTCGAGAAAACGTATGCGCGGCTCGCCACCTACTATTATTGGCCTGGCATTTACTATGATACGTGTCGCTACGTACGCGCACAAGGTATCGCAGCAAGCACCAGCCGGCTTGATGGGGGAGCGATACATTGACGGACCGTGGACGGTAGTTGCCGCGGACGTGATCGGGCCGAAACCACCGTCGAAAAGAGGGCACCGCTATGCAATAGTGTTTGAGGATCTCTTTACGCGCTATGTCGAAATCCGCGCGTTACGGAAAGCCGACGCGAAGAGCGTAATGCAGGCGTTCGATGACTTGATAATAAATCGATAGGGCTGTCCTAAGGTCCTGCTGACGGACAATGGGACTGAATTTGCTAACAAAACAGTAACCGAGCGGCTGCAGCAGTACGGAGTGACACAGTCCACCATTCCTCCGTACCATGCGCAGGCCAACCCCGTAGAACGCGTTAATCGAAATTTGCGTACGATGATTAATAGCTTTCTCAGCGAAGACCACCGCGAATGGGATATGCATCTTAATGAATTCGCCTTCGCGCTCAACAGTATGGTGCACTCATCGACCAAATTTTCCCCCGCGTTCCTCAATTTCAGCCGTAACCCGCAACCCTGCATGATCCTCCGCAAACATCTTGAACATCCCACCCCTGTACGGCCGCCCGATGCAGAACAATGGCTCGAACGTGTAACCCGCTTGCCAGCCGTACATGATCTAGTAAAACGACACATCGAGCAAGCGACCGCGAAACAATCCGCGCATTACAACCGCCGTCGACGCGACGTTCAATATCAAGTAGGCGATTTAGTGTGCCGCCGCCAACACCACCTGTCCTCTGCCGGAGAAGGATTCGTGGCAAAAATGGCACCGCGGTTCGTAGAGCCAGCGACCATCGTCAAGGTACTCTCACCCGTAGTCTACCTAGTTGAAGATGCCAACTCGAATAAGCGGACCAAAATCCACGTAGGCGATTTGAAACGCTACGTACCGCCGCGCAACGCTAATCGTCACCATCCTTTGTCCACAGCTATTGAAATGTCAGAAGAGCAGGCACCGCTGCAGGAAGGACTGCGTGAACAGCCTAGCTGCCACGAGGAGGAGTTGCCGCCACCGCCACCGCCAACCCCCGCGTCACCGCAGCGTGAATACCACGACCTCCCGCTACCGCCACCGCCAACATTCGCTGATGCTATCGACACGGTAGCGATTGCGGCACTGGGACCGCCTCCGCCAGAACCAACCGCTAAGGACCTCGCCGCACGTTTGGCGGTCGTAGAAGCGCGTTTGGAGCGAGTTCGTGCATGGGTTAAACACGCCGCCCCCTTTTTGCCTGCCCTACCCCGTCCAGGGCAAGATCAGCGAATCGAAGCGCGGGGCCGCGCTTGCATGTTTCCACTCATCCTGCCGAGACCCCGAACGACCACCGCCGCAACGCAGACCTCGCCGCCACCCCGCCCCGCAACGTCTAGTACGCGAACTCCGGTGGAGATGCGCCCACCCGCCGAGCACGGCACTTGGCGAAGGGGTTGTTGGAACTGTGGCGTCGACGGCCACAGTTTCGACGGGTGCCCACAACCCCGGAGGGTATTTTGTGTATTTTGCGGCGCCCCCGGAGTGCCGCTTTCGGAATGCCCGCGCGGCGCCTGCCGGCGGGAGTACGAGCGCCGCGTGGACCGGCGCATCGAGGCGCACTTGCGCCCGGGGCGCGAGGCCGATAAGTAGTTTTCGGGATCTAGTTTTTTTTTCTAGTATTAAGTTAGTTGTAAGTCTTAGGTAATAAGTATTTTTGTTAGTTTAGGTTAAGTTAGAAAATAAGGTGATGATCAGTTAGCGAGCTCCCATAAGAATTTTTTTCTGTTGTTTTTTGATCTGGTTTTGAAGAGTTTTTTTTTTGTTTTATATAACACTGCCGCCGCCTATTTTGTGTTACTTTCCTTTATTTTATAATTAAAATAGTTTATTCAACAGATTAGTGTGCTTCATTACCCCTGTTGCCTATCCCGCTCATCCCGCCAATATACTGCATGCTATTATTTTTTTTTGTTTCCTTGCTCCCTCTGTTTTTTTGGTTTTTTTTTAATTTGGTTTTTTTTTGCATTATTTTGTTTTGGTTTTTTTTTGTTACTTTGGTTTTGGTTTGCCGCCAAGCACCCCAAGCCAGCAGAGCATTATTTTTTCCATTTTTGCTATTTTTTTATTTTTATTATTATTTTTTTTATTATTTTTCTTATTTCTTTTGTATTTTGCTCCCACCCTTTCAATTTTTTTTCTGCTATTATTACCCGCGTCGGCGCGAACCGCTCGTGCCACCAACGAGCCACAGCTGCGTGTCGCACTCGCATCCAGCTACGTACCACTCTCCGACGAGGCAACGAGTAAACTCAGCATGTTTACCATAACCGCTCACTGGCAGTGGGCCACCAAGGTAATCAATTGTTTTTTTTTATCGAACAGCACTGCGGCTGTCGAATGTACTGCTACTGCACCAGGTAAGCGCGGTATGATTAAAATTATGGGCTATTTTATGTACGTTTTTTTTGATGCATATTAATATTAAGTATTTTATTTCTTTCGGTATGAGTGGTATTGAATGTTGAAGCGGGTTATGAGAGACCGCGTCGTTAGGACAATTTGCGTAACGATAATAGTTTTTTGTACTTTTATTTTTTTTTTTGTATTTCTGCCCAAGGGTCGAGCCAGTCGCGTACATAACCGACAAACTAGATTTTCCGTTCAGACTCGAGTTCGCCTAGTAATTCCGCATGCTCCCCGTACACCGCGCACACTTTAGCTAGAACACCAAAGCAGATGAGCCACGCTGCAGAAGGCGATGTCCGCACCACAACGTCCTGCCGCACACCTACACCGTTGCAGGTGAGACCGCTCACCTTAGGCTAAGTGCAAGCGCTAGGCGAATGTAGCTATGTCGATCCCAGTTAGGATCAAACAGTGAATATGGAGTCGTCTCACTTCCCCCATATTCACGGTTTGGCGGGGGGGAGTTGTGACGTGGTGTTTTTTGCACCAGTCACATGAGGAGGCCAAAGCATAGCTTATGCGCCTCCTCGTAGCTGAAATATCCCCCCTTTTACAATCTTGGCAGCCTCGCAGGACTGCCACGCATGATCCTAACTAACAGCCACGCAGGGCTGTACATACTGTACCTTCCCCAGGTACAGGGTCTTCCAGCTCAAGTAAAACCTGTAGCGAGGAGCTAGTCTCAGGAGCCCTGGCTAGTCGAGGCAGTACTCTCACACACTGCAGCAAGGTTCCTTCCTCTCCAAGCTCCTTCCTATCTTTGTAGTGATCCCCGTACCTGCAACCTCCCAGACGGTAATTAAATAAGAAAGAAAATAGTAGTAGCAGCTGCACCTTGGAAGGAAGTACAAGCTGCCACACAACATCATAGGAAAGCGAAGAGGAGGTTAGAAGGCAGGCAAAACATAGAAGCACAGCATTTGAGTGCAAGTAAATACGCACCTGGAGGTGTCTGATAGTGTTGCCTCGCTGCCGCTACAAGCAGGCTATCGCTGTCCCCGACACCGCTGCTTCGCTTTCTCAACCGCTCTTCGTCCGAGCCGCAGTTGTTGACCCGCAGTACGGCCGCACCTGGAACAGAGAGAATATAGACAAATTAGTCGACGCCTACCAGCTATGGAACGCGTCGACTTACCTTGATCCTCCGTACATCTGAGGTAGATTCTCGCCGCTCCAGGGAATACACAACAACAACACTGGCACTCGCGAGCGGATAACCTCAACGCGCGCTGCTGGCGAGCAGTAATATCAACTGCCGACAGCGCTGAGCGCGCGCGGCGGCTGCGTCGCGTAACGTACTTTACACGTACGTTGCGCCGGCGCAGAACGATCATCGAAAAGCCGCGCTCGCGAAAGTGCCACGCAATAAGCTTCTCTTTCACTCCGTTCGGGTCCATTGTAGCGAAAAGTCACGATTAGCGAGCAGTCGACACTCCGTTTGGGATAGTCGAAGCCAGCAGTCGCGAACTAATAAACTTTTGTAAAACTAGCGAGCGAGCGTCCGTATAGTATCCGTGAGCGTGTTGGAGTATCTGGTGAGTGCCAAGGTGCAGTGGCAGCTGCCAGGAGGCGCAGCTTCCCCGAATCGTCCCCGTATCCTTCCCGGCTGCGTGTGTGCGACCGCGTCGCGTGTTACGCACCATTTTCGGCCGTTGTGTAGGCTGTACGCCCGCGACCGCTCTAACCGTGAGTTAGCCGCGCCGAGTATTTGCCGCGCAAGAAACCGCGCTACACGATTGTAGCTGGCGCCCTGGGCTCGCGTAAAAACGCGATAAATTATTGTATTCTGTAATTTAGTTTAAATAAACGTATGTGTTCGTGTGCTAAATTTTTAAATCAGTCGTTTAACTAGTAAGCAAGCAACCCACTTCCCCTCCCCCCCCCCTTTACATTTGTACGCCACCCTGATCCCTAGTGGCGTTACAGTCTATAGTACAAACTAGAATGCGGTCTGGTCTAGTCTACGCTGGTGGTGCGATGTTTTTAAATATAGTATGTGACGTAGGCACCACGTCGTAGCCGATTTAGCTACGTGCGCCCTGAGTGCCTTGCACAAAAATAATATTCTAATAAAATAATGTTTCAATCTCTCTCACTCTCTCTCTCTCTCTTACTCTCTCTCCCACTGTTTATGTCGCGAAGATGCAGGCCGGCTGCCCGCGACTGTCTCCCAGCCGACGGAGGCCTATCGCTTCCCCAGGGCAAGGAAGTGGCAATTCCTCACCACCCTCACCACGAACCCTCCACCACACGCTCTCACTCTGTCTCTCTCTTGCTCTCGCTATTTCGCACGAATAAATGAGTGCACTCACCCTTGCGATTTACGAAGCTCGTTCGCTAGCCGTTGAGCTCCTGGCAGCTTCCTCTGGCACCGCTGCACCTCGCTCCTGCAGCTAGTCCTCCGAAGAAGGGCCGCCGGACCTCGCTGAGATCTCGCCTCGATGCTCCCTGTCTCCGCCTCACCCTCGGCTTCTGAGATCGCGGTGGCAACCACCGGTCGCCTCCCACCGACTCTCGACCTCTTCGTCCCTTGGCTCTCAGCTAAGATGCTTACCGCCGTTGTCACTTCCCTTCCTCGCGCAGCACCCTCGACTTCGTCTCCTTCATTCTTACTCTCTCTGTCTCACACACACACCTCGACCTTTGGCTGCACTCTCTCACTCCGACTCTCTCTCTCTCTTTTCCCTGTCACAAAAATTTCTCTCTTTATTATTCGCGTAGCGCTCTGTAAACTAACTTATGCCTCGGGAGTGCACAGCTAGACTAACCTGTTGCGCTCTCTCCTCTCACCCCTTCCCTCACGGCTCCCTAATTCCCCGCCGATCGTTGCCGCGAGCTCGAAAATCGCGTAATTTTCGGACGTTGCCGGCTTTCCAAAAAGTCCTCCTAAACGGGGCTTTCCCCAACCGGCAATCTGGCGACAGTCGAGCAAGAATGTAAACATTATACACTCTTCGTCGACGGCCTACGACGGATTCCCCGTCACAAGTAATAATATTGAACTATTAATAACATTGTTCCAATTTTTAATTAATTATTCTTACAGTAATATTGCATCAACATTGTATGAAGGTTGTGTAAATATTACACTAATATTTAGTCAACCTATGATAAATTGTTCCAGTAATATTGTATCGATACTATATTACTGGATACAGGCTAGAATACAGTTTGGTCAGACCTAGAATACTATCTGGTCTGGTCTTGAATGCGTTGTAGAATTTGGTCTAGTCAGTTCTAGTTTGGTCTGGAGTGCGGTCTAGAATGTAGTTGGATCTGGTCTCGAATGCGGTCTGGACCACTCTAACATCTCACACAGCATGAAACCTTGCTGCAAGGTTACTGCAAGGTTTCATGTAAGGTTTGAAAGGTTTCTGCAATGTTGCAATGAAAGGTTGCAGGAACCTCAATATGTCCCTTGCACAAATCCTTCAGCAGAGTTTCAATGAAAGGTTTCTGAAAGGTTTCAATGATAGGTTGCTGGCAGCTTGTAGTAGAAGATTTCTGCAAGGTTTCAATGAAAGGTTGCTGCATGGTTTCAATAAAAGTTCTCTACAAGGTTTCAATAAAAGTTTTTTACGAGGTTTGATTGAAAGGGTTCTGCAAGGTTGCAATGAAAGGTTGCAACAACCTTCATATGTCCCTTGCACAAATCTTTCAGCAAGGTTGCAGTGAAAGGTTTCTGCAAGATTTCAATGCAAGTTTTCTACAAGGTTATAACGAAAAATTGCTGCAAGATTTCAATGCAAGACTTCTACAATATCGAAATTTTTTATTGCTGCAAGATTGCAATGTAAGGTTGCTGCAACCTTTATATGTCCATTGCACAAATCCTTCAGCAAGGTTGCAGTGAAAAGTTTCTGCAAGATGTTAATGCAAGTTTTTTACAAGGTTATAATGAAATATTGCTGCCAAGTTGCAATGAGATATTGCTAGAGGTTTGAAATGAAATATATATATTTTATTTCCTCATTAAATTAATTTTTTAGTTGCAAATTGTCGTTAATATATTGTATACATTAATATTTCACGGAAAAAACGTAGAAAAATTTGTTGACCTACGGTGAGATCGAACCCGGATTCTTCGCATTATGAAGCAGACGCTCTAACCGCTAAACTATACGCACCGCTTGTACAACTAAGATTAATATTTTAATTATTTGTTGGCGGATATTCCGTCGTTGAATACTTAAACGTTTGAATCAATTAAAACCAAGTTTAAAAAAAAGAAAAAATTTTCTTGAAGTAAACTTTGTTAATAAACTTTGGCGTAAAATAAATACTTTAATTAAAATTATATTTTAATTATCTAAGAGTATAATGCTACTTTAGAGAACAGTAAATTTTTTTAACACGTTGACTGCCGTGGGGGTCACCGATGACCGGCACTCGACTTCGCTACACCGCCGTGGGGGCCACCGGTGACCGAGGGCGCGATCAATACATAAAGTACCGAAGCACGATTATTTAAAAAAAAAAAGAAAATCGTAATAATTGCCTACAGCGCCGTGGGGGTCACCGGTGATCCCCGCCACGAAAAATGCTTCAAACATGATTTTATAACTCATATTATTTGCTGGAAACAATATTTCATCATAATATGCATCGCATAATGAAAAGTTAATGTCGGCGCCTCGGACAAACCATGGAAAATCCGTCTGGCAGTCAACGTGTTAAATGAATAACATCACTCTTGATACAATATAAATACAGGCTTATATAAATTATAATAAATTGAGTTCAATTTAAATTTAAAAATCTCGTTATGAACAACTAATCAATGCATAAAAGTCTTATGAGAACAGTGCAACATCCGCCAACTTATAACTGAAATTCATATTTAAATATATACAAGAGTTGTGTATAGTGTAGTGGTCCAAGACATCTGATTCATAATGCGAAAAACCCGGGTTCGATTTCACCGTAGGTTAAGAAATTTTTCTGCGTTTTTTCCGTGAGACATTAATAAATACAATATATAAACGACAATTTGCGACTAAATAATTAATTTGAGACGGAAATAAAATATATATATAATGTAAAAATAATATTGGGTGTACAACTTTGCTTCCGCCGTTTTGCAATAGATGGCTGTAGCGGTAAGTGGTAGTTGAAATAAATAGATCATAGATGTCATACAATAAGCTGAGGTATTTGTAAACATAACGACATCGAAATATTAGTCGATTTGTGTCTGCATCATAAAGTTATTCTCGATTAAACATGTCAGCTTACGAGCCAAATTCTCGTCATTTGCGGGAGGTTTTCATTTTCTGCTTTAATATGAAGAAATCTGCGACTGAGGCTTATTGAATGCTCTCAAATACCTATGGTGAGGCCGCTATTAGTAAAAGAACGTGCCGAGAGTGGTTTCAACGCTTCAAGAACGGCGATTTTAACGTCGAAGACCAGCATGGCGGCGGAAGAAAGAAGGTTTACGAAGATGCAGAATTGGAGGCATTACTTGATCAAGACTCGTGTCAAACGCAACAATAATTGGCAGGATCATTGGGAGTGACGCAACAAGCCATTTCAAAACGCCTGAGAGTCATGGAAATGATTCAGAAACAAGGAAATTGGGTGCCGTACGAGTTGAAGCCGAGAGATGTTGAACGGCGTTTGTGTGTTTGTGAACAGCTGCTTGCAAGGCAAAGACGGAAGGGATTTCTGCATCGCATTGTGACTGGGGACGAAAAATGGGTTCACGACGATATTCCCAAGCGCAGAAAATCATGGGGATATCCCAGCCATGCTTCCACGTCGACGGCCAAACCGAATATTCACGGTTCCAAGGTCATGCTCAGTATTTGATGGGACCAGCTCGGCGTAGTGTATTATGAGTTGTTAAAACCGACTGAAACAATCACAGGCGATCGTTATCGAACGCAATTAATTCGTTTGAGCCAAGCATTGAAAGACAAACGGCCGCAATACAACGAGAGACATAATAAAGTGATTTTACAGCATGACAATGCTTGACCCCATGTTGCGAAAATGGTCAAGACATACTTGGAAACTTTGAAATGGGAAGTCCTACCCCACCCGCCGTATTCTCCAGACGTTCCTCCCTCGGACTATCACTTGTTTCGATCAATGGCACACGGCCTGGCTGACCAGCACTTCCGGTCTTATGAAGAAGTAAAAAATTGGATCGATTCGTGGATCGATTCAAAAGATGACCAGTTTTTTCAACACGGGATTCGTATGCTGGCCGAAAGATGGGAGAAAGTAGTGGTCAGCGATGGACAATACTTTGAATCATAAATGTATAACCAGTTTTTTACAATAAAGCCTCAAATTTTGGAAAAAAACGGCGGAAGCAAAGTTGTACACCCAATATTAAAATTTTTTAAAATATGAAAAAATATAGTTTAAATGAAAATATAAAAAAAAATTTTTTTCATTCATTTACTTTATCAATTTTTATAGTTTTTAATATGACTTTTTATATTGATTATCAACCTTGCTGCAAGGTTGCTGTAAGGTTGCAAAAAGAAACATCATTGAAATTTTGCTGAAGTTCGTTGCAAAGTTTCGTTAAAATATTTCAAGAAACCTTGCTGCAATCTTGCGCGACATGTTTCGCAAAAAGTTGCTGCAAGATTGCAGTGAGCTTTCGAAAAGAAATATTATTGAAATCTTACTGCAAGATCGCTGCAACGTTTCGTAAAAATATTTCGGAAAATATTGCTGCAATTTTGCGCGAAAAGTTTCATGAAATGTTGCTGCAAGGTTGCTGCTAGGTTTCGGAAAAATAGATCATTGAAATCTTGCTGCAAGATCACTGCAAAGTGTCAGTGAAATTCTTCAGAAAATCTTGCTGTAATTTTGTGCGAAATATTTTGAAAAATATTACTGCAAATTTTTTGCAAATTTTTAATGAAATATCTTAGAAAAATCTTGCTGCATGATTGCTGCAAGGTTTTACTGAAATGTTCCAATAAACGTTGCTGCAATCTCGCACGATATGTTTCGCAAAATGTTGCTGCAAAGTTGCTGTGAGTTTGCGGAAAGAAGCATCATTGAAATCTTGCTGCAAGGTCGCTGCAAGGTTTTGTCAAAATATTTCAGAAAATCTTGCTGCAATTTTGCACGAAATGTTTCACGAAACGTTGCTGCAAGGTTACTGCAAGGTTTTCAAAAAATATAGCATTGAAATCTTGCTGCAAGGTTGTTGCAAGGTTTCGTTGAAATGTATCAGTTTAACACGTTGACTGCCGTGGGGGTCACCGGTGACCGGCACTCGACTTCGCTACAGTGCCGTGGGGGCCACCGGTGACCGGCGGCGCGGTCAATACATAAAGTACCGAAGCACAATTATTTCAAAAAAAAAAGAAAATCGTCATAATTGCCTACAGCGCCGGTGATCCCCGCCACGAAAAATGCTTCAAACATGATTTTATAAATCATATTATTTGCTGGAAACAATATTTTATCATAATATGCATCGCATAATGAAAAGTCAATGTTGGCGGCTCGGACAAACCATGGAAAATCCGTCTGGCAGTCAACGTGTTAATATTTCAGCAAGTTTTTAGTGTAACTTTGCTGCAACTTTTCACTGAAATCTTGCGTTGAATCTTTCAATGAAACCTTGCATGTTGTGTGGGATGCGATCTAGAATGCGGTTTAGTCTGGTATAGAATACGGTCTATAATGTAATATTGTCTTGTGTGTTCTAGAATGTAGTTTAGAATGCAGTTTAGATTGCTATTTACAATCAAATTTTGTCTGGACTAGAATGCGGTATAAATTGCTGTCTGGTCTCAAATGCAGTCAAGAATCCGGCTAATAACACGATCATGCCTGGTCTATATAACGCTCTGATATTGTCTAAAATGCAGTCCAAATAACAGCCTGATCTGGTCTACAATGCAGTCATATCTGGTCTATAATGCTGTTTATAATGCACTCTAGAAAGAGATCTGGTGTAGTCTAATTTAGTAATACGATGTTAAGTAAATATAGTAACATTATTGATATAGTTTATAATAATACTGTAACATTTGATTAATTGTTCTAACATCATTATTGCATAAAAATATTGCATCTATATTGTTGAGGTTAATAAATTCAGCGCGGGAATTAGGTATTAACAAAAGATAAGTTTATTTGTTGTAAAACGAAATAAAAGATATAACAAAAAGATTACATAAAGTAAATTCAATATATTTGATTTGTCTCTAAACGAACTCGATGTATGGTTATCGCTTCTACTCTGATTCGAAGCACAACACGAACTGAAAATTGAATATTAGAATTACATCAAAGACCTTCGGTCATCACAGACCAACTCACACCACGGTGCTTTGTTTACACCAAATGGTAACACAAGTATACTCGACTGTGTACTGCATGTGAGAATATTTTCAACACGCCCTCTCAGTACACACGTCGCACTGGACACTAGTCTTCTCGGGAACAAAAACTAAGTCCTTCAAGACAACGATCATGACTCACACGAGTCAGCGGTTTTGTCAAAATATCTGCTATCATATCCTTTGTAGGTATGTGTTTTAACACAAATACACCAGCACCAATGACTTCACGAAAAAAATGATGTTTAATGTAAATATGCTTCGTTCGTGCATGAAAAACAGGATCACTCACGATAAATTGAGCTGAACGATTATCAATATAAATCGTCATATTTGTCCATTCTTCTAACCCAATCTCAATCAATAGACTCTTTAAATAAATAGCCTCTTTCGCAGCTTCTGCTAAGCTAACATACTCCGCCTCAGTCGATGATAAGGCCACAGTCCTCTGTTTTTAAGATTTCCAGGTTACTGCTGCACCCCTTAGGAGGAAAACATATCCAGTATATGATCTTCGATCAACATTGCAGCCACCCCAGTCAGCATCCGTGTAGCCCACCAAAGGTTCACTTGCTTTTCAGTATACGAGTCCCATCTTTACAGTACCAGCAAGATATCTCAGGACTCTTTTTGCTGCTAGCCAGTGACTTTTGTTAGGTTTGTTTACAAACTGCGCTAGCCTCAACACAGTATTAGCAATGTCTGGTCGCGTCGATACAGACACATACATAAGAGCTCCGATGAGTTCTCTATAGGGACAATTTTCAGCTAATTCACTGTCTTCGTTTATATCAACACGCGCACTCACTTCTGCAGGTGTTACTACGGGATTAAACTCGTCCATTCCGTATTGCTTGAGCATTCCCAATATATAACCAGTCTGGATTAATTCGATAAATCCATCACCTTGATTTATTTCCAGGCCTAAACAGAACTTTGCCTCACCGAGATCTTTCACCTCGAATTCACTTAATAGTTCAGTCTTAAATTTCGTAATGTTTTTCGCATTTCTTGATGCCACAAGTAAATCGTCAACATACACTAGCACTAACACTAATTTATCTGCATCACTGAAGAATAAACATGACTCGTTCTTCGTCGATTTGAAACCCATGTTCACCAATTTTTCTCGAAGTTTCATGTACCACTGACGTCCAGCCTGGCGTAGACCATACAACGCCTTTTTCAAATGGCACACGTCCCCACCACTACGCAAGCTACTGAGCATCTTCTAAGCTTTAGCATTGACTTCAGTCGATTTATTTTGTTTTGACACAATTCTGTCTAGCATTTCCACTAGCATATCAGGGACTTTCATGAGCACTTTTTCTTCTAAGGCACCGTTTAAATATGCAGTCACAATATCAAACTGCCATATCTGCATATGGAATTGTACAGCCAAAGCCAATAATAATCTCAATGACTCTAATCTTGCGACATGAGCAAAAATCTGGTGATAGTCAATACCATATTTTTGACTGTAACTCTTTGCTACCAAACGAGCCTTGCGTCGCTCAACGTTTCCTTCTGAACCATATTTGTTAGCCAGCACATATCCAACAACAACGACATCCAACAACATTTTTGTTTTCACTGTTCTTCACGATGTCAAATGTATCATTTTTTATTAAATTTGTGACCTCAGATTCAATGGCATCCATCCATTCGCTACGATCGTCTCCATATAAAGCGTCCTGTACGCTAACTTCAACAGCACCAGCGAAAACGTCATCGGCAAGAGCATCTTCGCATTAAATCCCCTCTCCAGATTCATTTTCTGTGTTAGTCATTTTCCGAGAATTGAATAGCTTTTTGGGTCGCCCTCTGCTCCCAGTACGTAACATTCACGGTCTTCCAGGGGCTCTTTTGTACTCTGCTTCAGACGATTTAGTTTGCTTCGGAGTAATAGGTCGTTCTTCTTTTTCTAACTCGTTCACATTATCATTTCGTCTCGGCGAGAATTCAACAATCTTGGGCTGACTTATTTGACTGTCGTCTCTATCTAGCGATGTAAACAACTCGTCCAACACACGCGTGTCACCTGAGTTCTTGTTAGTGTCCTCGATAAATTTCACATCGCGCACATTTACAATTTGATGGGTGTTAGGCAGCCACACTCGGTACCCTTTCCTATCTCTAGGATACCCCACAAACACACCTTCACTAGCTCTTTGTGTGAGCTTATCCTTGTTAGGATCTTTGTCTAAAACCATCACTTTAGAACCAAACATTCGCAGATGACCAACCTTAAATGTCTTCTTCATCCATTTCTCGTATGGAATTCTTCCTTTTAAGCTAGATGTTGGACAGCAATTTCTGATATGACATGCCGTCGCCACGGCTTTAGACCAAAAAGATGCCGCCAAACCAGATTGCAACAATAGACACCTTGACATGTCTAACAACGTGCGGTTCATCCTCTCCGCCACGCCATTCTGCTGCGGTGTTAGAGGTATCGTCAGCCTTCTCTGGATACCTTGAGCTCCCAAATACTTGTCAAAGTCAAGATTGCAATACTCACGATCATTGTCTGATTGCAAACACTTTATTTTATATCCGGTTTGTTTTTCAACCAACTGTTGGTATAGCTTAAACGGTTCGGAGACTCCTGATTTTTGTCTTAAGAAGTAGACTTCGCACCACCTGGTGCTGTCATCAATAAACGTCACGAAGTATTTCGCTCGACCCATGGATTCAATTCTGAAGAGTCCCACTACGTCGGAATGCACTATTTTTAGCACTTCATCACAAGGCATTCGACCTTTTTCGAACGGTAATGCAGTCATCTTGACTTTGATGCATACCTCACATGGGGATAATTGATCTGTAGCTCTTACAAAGTCTGTAGGAATCACTCCATCTCGAATCAGCTTCACTAAGTCTTTCGCGTTTAGATGGCCCAACCGTTTGTGCCACTTCAACAGTTCGGAGCACTCCGGTTGAACTGCCGCGCACTCAGAATTTTCCCGCACGTAGTACAAATCACCCTTGCGACTTGCAATGACAGATACATTACCACACTCATCACGCACGTAGGCATCGTTCTTCCTGAAAGTTACCTCATGTCCTTTGTTTGTGATTTTTGCCACGGAAATCAAATTTGTCCTTAAGTCCGGCACAAATAAAGTATCGCGGAACTCAATTACTTTTCGACCTTTATCACTTGCGATAAACGTACAGCACCCGTACCCTTGATATCAGCACTTGCTTGACTTGCCAAATTGAGCCTCGATTTGTGACACTCTTCCATCGTTTCAAACAGGCTTTCATCCCCACACATATGTATAGTACATCCACTGTCTAACAACCACGCCTTAGCAACTGTTTTTGCACTACCGGCACTGTTTACACTTGCCGTAGCCGTATGACTCACCGCACAGTAGCTCTGATTGTTTGGACCTCTTGTCACCTGTTTTAGTCGAACACACATTTGCCTTATGTCCCGGGGCACCACACTTGAAATATTTTATTTCCTTTCGTGAGGACGATCCTCCCTTTCCTTTCTTAGGAAAATTTTGGCGCGCATTTGCTCGATTTTCAGCCGCCATTGCTGTGACGATGCTGCCTGACGCTTGCTTTCGCGCCTCGCTTTCTTCCAGAATCTTGACCTTCAAAGCTTCAGCGGTGGGAAGCTCATCTCTAGACTCGATCGCACACCGGAAATTTTCATATGAAGCAGGTAAACTGTACAGAAGCATAATGGCCAGCTGATCGCCATTTATCTGGACATTCATGTTTGCCAGCTTGTCCACGGCATCAAAGAATTTTGAGAGATGATCACGAATATCAGCACCTTCTTCAAACTTTTAAAGCATAAGCTGCTTCAACAGGGTAGCTTTTCTTGCGGGTCCCTTTGAAGCATAAATTGACCGCAGCTTCAGCCATACTTCACGTGAAGATCCACATCCACGTATCTGATTGAGTTCAGATGGTTGAATCGACATCACTAAGTCAGCTTTTGCTTTCTTGTCCTGTTTCAACCATGCTGCTTGTTCTTCAGCCACCTTTGGCATGACATTTGAACCATCCACGTATTCCCAAAGATCGTTCTTCGTCAACAGCGCTTCCACTTGCATACTCCAAGTATCGTAATTGTCTTTCGACAGCAACTCAATACACGAGGAACTAGACGCCGAACTCGAAGCCATCTTGAATACGATTTTTCCACTTTTATAACTTTCAACTTGAAACTATCTTTTTGTTTTAATTTCACTATGCTGGGCCCATAACCTGTTGAAGTTAATAAATTCAGCGCGGGAATTAGGTATTAATAAAAGATAAGTTTATTTGTTGTAAAACGAAATAAAAGATATAACAAAAAGATTACATAAAGTAAATTCAATATATTTGATTTGTCTCCAAACGAACTCGATGTATGGCTATCGCTTCTACTCGGATTCAAAGCACAACACGAACTGAAAATTGAATATTAGAATTAACATACATCAAAGACCTTCGGTCATCACAGACCAACTCACACCACGGTGCTCTGTTTACACCAAATGGTAACACAAGTATACTCGACTGTGTACTGCATGTGAGAATATTTTCAACATATATAGTACTAAAATTGTGTAAATATTACACATCAATATTGTATCAACGTTGTATGAATATTGCGCTAATACTTAGTCAATATTGAATGAAGTGTTCCAATAGCAATATTGTTTGATTATTAAAGCAATATTGCAACAATAGTACAAGAATAATATTTTCTAGAATGCTGTCAGTAATACGCTTTGGTCTGGTCTAGAAGAAAGTCTTAAGTGCGGTCTGACCTGGTTTAGAATGCAGTCTGGTCTCGTCTAGAATACAGTCTAAAATGTAGTATGCCCTGATCTAATCTTGTAATCTAATTTTATTCAAATTTGATAACAATATGAATACAAGCTAATAACATTATTACAATATGCAATTAATTATTCTAACAGCAATATTGTATCTATATCAAAGCGATATTGTAACAATATTACAACATTAATGTTATTTACAATGCTGTCTGGTCTTGACTATAATGTAGTATAGAATGCCGTCGAGTCGTGTCTAAGTGCGGTCAAGAATTTAGCCAAGAATGCAGTCATGATCGATTCTTAATGCGTTCTTATCAGGTCTAGAATGCGGTCTAGAATACGGACTTATATGGTCTAGAATACAGACTAGTCTGATCCAGAATTAGGTCTAAAATGAGATTCGCTTGTTTATTAAATGCGGTCTAGTTTAGTCTGATTTAAAATGCAGTCTTCTGGTTTAATCTATGATGTGGTCTAGTTTCTTTTGGTCTCGTCTTGAATCAGGTATAGTCTCGTCTGGTCTTGTCTAGAATGCAAACCAGTCTTATCTAGTCTCGTCTAGAATCGCAGTCTTGTTTGTCTAGTCTTGTCGAGAATGCAGGCTACAATGCAGTCTGGTCTGACATAGAATATGGTCTTGAATACGGATTAGTCTGGTTTAGAATGCGATCTATGAAGTGATATGGTCTGAAGTAGAACGCGGTTTAGACTACGGCCTGATTTGGGTTAGAAAATGGTCTAGTCTGGTCTAGAATGATCTCTTTTTGTCTGTATCTGTCTTTCCAAATTAAAACTATTAGTAACCTAAATGTACAGTATTAGAACTGCTCATGATATATGTTTAGCCAGTATTATATGCCTTACTTTAACAACATGAATGGCGAAGTCTAATCCATATTTACACCTTCGAATCGCAACCTATCAGATTGTTAAAACTGTCAATAGGTGATGTACTTTATGATATCTTGTCATAGTGTAGTGGTTGAAATATTTTTGTTTTTGGTCGTTAAAATCTCAATTTTTTTCTTCGGGTCTTGAATTATGTATTGCTATGTAAATATAAATGAACAATAAAGTATATTGCAGTGCTAAAAGAAGCAACACACATTTATATTATCTTAATTTTTAACTTGTTACATATATATTTTTTTTTTACACCCAATCTTACATCCCACACCACTATACAAATAATCATTATCCTGATAAAAGTTATTATATAATTATATCTTTTCTTTCTTATATCTTTCATTTGCTCTTTTATTTCCATATTGCACATAACTTAAGGGGGGGGGGGGGGGGGTAACGTTTATAAACTTTTTTTTTGCAGTTTTTTTTAAATTTTAATTTCTGAATGGAGAACCTTTTAAGAATATTGTGTGAAAATTTGAGATGAATCGGAGCAAAACTAACGAAGATACAGCAGTTTAAGCAACCACGTCTCATACATGACTGAGCGCATCAGAAAACACTTGCCCGGCACGAGTGCGCTATTGTTACCTGGCAGCTATTTCGCTCTCTTTACAGCGTCTTCAAAAAGTCCCAGTACGGCTGAATAACTTAAAAAATAATACTTCTGGAGAAAAACTTTTGATACGAATTTTTTAAGAAATTTCCTTGGCTATCCGGCGGCGACCTTAACTTCGACCTTAAATCGGATCTTCAAGGTCATTCGAAGGTCAAAATGATTTTTTTTAATGAAAACCCTATTTTTGACACCGGAAATAAATAGAGCGGAAAATTTTACGTTCGAATATATCCTTGATCATTTTTAAAATTTGACCTTGAATAGTCATGGTGAAGGTCAAATATGGAAATAATGGAGCTATTCCAAAGGTGGTTACGGTAATGCGAAAAAATAATGCCTTAATTTTTATTAACGACCTGATGATAACCATGGGTTTGATCATGACACTGACCTTGAAGGTCGTTTGAAGTCAAATCAATTTTTTCAAATGAAACCCTATACTTTTGAGACAGGAAATGAGTAGAGTGGAAAATTGTACGTTCCAATATGTCCTTTTTAAGAGCTGACCTTGAGCGGCCATGGTTTTACGTACAAGCATGTCCTCGTCTATTTAGAAAATTTTATCTTGAACACTTATGATTCGTCATTTCAAATATCTCAAATCCACCACCAGATTCAAAATCAGCGATTCTAAAAACCTCTTGATACAATTTCCGAGAAATATTATTTCTATTCACAAACAATTTCAAATGCAGTGATTCAAAAGAAAACTTCGAAATTAAACTTCGTTTTTCTTTAGCACATCTTTCTATTTAATAAAAATTTTTCTATTTTAGATGAAATTACTAATATCAATTCTAAGATGCTCTTCTAGGTTTTTTCGAAAATCCTATGTTTTGTCGATTGTTGAAAATATTTTGTAGAATATTTTAAATTATTAGATACACTGCATCAAAAAATATTACGAGTATTTTCTGTTAATTTCTCTTCCAACTTTATTTCCCATTATTTCATTTTTCGATTTCTGTCTAGGCTACAGTTTATTTTTGGTAGATTTCGGTGATTTAAATTTTATTTAATCACTTAAATAGTTTCCTGAAAGCACGATGGTGCAATTAACTGAGCGAGAGCGAATAAAGATTCTCATGATAAGAGGTTACGGTGATCAAGAGAGATCGTTAGAACAAGTTCGCATTATATTCAATAGAGATTTTCCAAGAGTCCAACCAATTTCAAAGAATACTGTCAAGATTACAATTGACCGCTATAATTTAACAGGTAGTGTAAAGGATCTCCCTAGATCTGGTCCGTCCTGCAACAGCTACGAATGAAGACAATCAGATGAATGTTGCGTTATCAGTCATAGAAGACCCTCTTACGTCAGTCAAAAAAGTACATCAACAACATAATCTCAGCATTAGTTCAGTTCACAATACTGTCTGTCAAAAAAGTACTGGGAATTTTAAATTAAAACAACATTTTTACGTTTAATAATCAAAATTTATTGGGTCGCCTTTAAAATAGGCTCCATTTGCTCCGATACATCTATGCCAACGGCACTTCCAATCATCAAAACATTTTTTATAGACGCTTTCCGTGATGGCCTTCAGCTCGCCCGCCAAATTTTGTTTTATGACTTCAATCGACTGAAAACGGGTGCCACGGAGCGGCAATTTAAGTTTTGGGAAGAGGAAAAAGTCACAGGGAGCCAAATCCGGCGAATACGGTGGTTGTTCGTTGAGTTTTTGACGAGAAAGTCGGTCACAATCGTAGCTCGGTGAGACGGCGCGTTATCGTCGTGCAAAATCCACGAGTTGTTCGCCCACAAATTTGGCCGCTTCTTACGAATACGCTCACGCAAACGTTTCATAACGCCTAGGTAATACTCTTTGTTTACCGTCTGACCCTCTGGAATGAATTCGTAGTGCACCACGCCACAGATATCGAAGAAAACAATGAGCATCACCTTCACTTTTGAGCGGCTTTGGCGTAATTTTTTCGGTTTCGGCTCATTTTTTCCCACCCATTCCGATGCTTGCTGGCTTGTTTGCATATCGTATTCGTACACCCACGTTTCGTCACCAGTTATGATGCATTCCATGAATGCGGGATCGGGATTGGCGCAATCCAGCATGTCCGAAGCGACCTGTTCGCGATAGCGTTTTTGAAGAAAATTAAGCTCTTTTGGTACGAGTCTTGCGGCCACCTTTCTCATGCCCAAAATATCAATTAAAATCGTACGCGTGGACTCGTGGGATATCTCAAGTTCATGTGCTATCTCTCTCAAGCTGGTATGACGGTTTTCAAGCACCATTTCCTTAATTTTATCGACGTTATCTGCGGTCGAAGCCGTCGATGGGCGTCCGGAACGAGGCAAGTCTTCGACGACTTCACGACCCTCCTTGAAGGCTTTGTACTACTCATACACACGGGTTTTCGATAGTGCTTTATCACCAAAAGCCTTTTGCAACATTTTCAATGTATCGGCACACGAAATTTCATTCGTAGCACAAAATTTTAGACAAATTCTTTGTTCAACGCAATCACCCATTGTAAAAAATCGGCACGCACTATTGACATCGACTGACTTAACCAGCTACTGTAAACACACTTGTTGACAGATTCCGCTCAAACTTGGCATAGTCATTAAGGACAGTTGTACTAACCTAGAAAAAAAATTTTACCTGCCTTAATTGCCCCGCCAGATTTAAATCGACAATTCCCGGTACTTTTTTGACAGAATGTATTTTAAAACAAAAACTCAAATTCCATCCATTCAAAGTGTAGCTTGTGCATAAGCCTAATGAAGATGATCCAGACAGACGTGTCGAGTTTTGTGAAAATATAATGGACCGAGTCATAGCTGACGATAGTTTTTCAAGTCGTATTATTTTTTTTGATAAAGCTACGTTTGAATTAAACGGTAATATCAATAGACATAATATGAGTTAGTGGAGTACTGATGATCCGCACTGGATGATTGATAGCCAATTGACTCAATACCCTCAAAAAATTAACGTCTGGGCAGGTATTATTGACAACAGGATTATTGCACCATTTTTTATTGAGGGTAATCTTACTGCTGAAAAATATGAAAATTTGTTACGAAACGATGTCATTACGACAATTCAGGCAATCGTTGGCAATGAATTCCAAAATACTTGATTCCAGCAGGATGGTTCAGGTCTTTATTACGGTCTTAATGTTCGAGCATACCTTAACAATGTGTTTCCACATAGATGGATAGGACGGAGAGGCGAGATCGAATGGCCACCTAGATCCCCCGATATTACTCTACTTAATTTTTTTTTATGGGGATATCTGAAGGATAGAGTATACCGAACGAATCCGGTCGATATCGAAGAACTAAAACAAAATATTCGGAACGAAATAGAACAACTCGATGCAACAAAAATTCAAGATGCTGTTGGTGCGTTCTATTATCGTTTAGCACATTGTCAACAAGTTAATGGTGAACAATTTGAACACCTTGCCTTAACTGGCTAGGTATGATATCTCCTTGCCTTAACTGGCTGGGTACATATCTCCACCTTCCCTTAAAGTCAAGGACAAGGTTAAACCCATGGTAATCATCAGGCTGCTAATAAAAATTAATTCGTTATTGTTTCGCATTACCGTAACCGCCTTTGGAATAGCTCCATTATTTCCGAATTTGACCCTCACCATGTCCATTCGAGGTTAAATTTTAAAAATGATCAAGGACATATTCAAACGTAAAATTTTTCGCTTTATTCATTTCCGGTGTCAAAAATAGGGGTTCCTGTTTAAAAAAATCATTTCGACCTTCAAATGACCTTAAAGGTCCGATTTGAGGTCGAAACCAAGGTTACCGACGGATAGCCAAGGAAATTTTTTAAAAAATTTGTGTTGAAAGTTTTTCTCCAGGACTATTATTTTTCAAGTTATTCAGCCGTACTGGAACTTTTTGAACGCGCTGTATAATTCCAAACCTTACCCCCTACCTTTCTTTATAGAAATTTCAAAATAAATACAAACGTGCTCATACCTGTACTGTATATTTAGTCAGTGTAGAGTATATAATTTAGTGTAGCTGTAAACATTCTATCGAGCAAACATACACGCGCGCTCCGATTTTCGCATCATTTTAGTTCCGTTTTCATTAAGTTTTGTGTTAAATTATTGCTATTGTCTTCAATGAAGGTTCTTTTGTTTTACTAACCTTCATGCAAGACATGGTAATCAGTAGTGGACTAAGCGTTCATGAATGTTCGCGATCAACTGACTCCATGCGTATAAGTCGAGCGGAGTAGGAAGCTGAAAAACAGACTAAATAAGGCAGGATCCGTCGTAAACAGAAGCAAGAAGATGCTTTAGACATCATGGATGATAGCAACATCCTTTATGGACCTGGCATCGATGATTCAGTGTGAGCTAAGCCAATAAAATTCGCTTATGAACCTTTTATTCCAAATTTTTTAGTGTTCAAAACTTTAAAGCGTTTTTCCCACAACTCACGTTTTCAAAGTCGGTGCCCCTCATAACTTCAAAACTACTGCACCGATTCTTTTAAAAGTTTGAAAACTATTTTTGTACATAATTTACGAGGTAAGTCTGGAGAGTTTTCTTCAAATTTGTTAATATTTTTTATTTTACAATAACAAATTAGCCGGTTTTTTCGCAAAAATCGCGTTTTTCATTTCAAAGTGTTCCCAAAAAGTGAAAAATTGAAATTTCAAAAAATCCTTCCAGCGTTACCTGGGGAAAGCGATTATCTAACAAAAGAACTTTAATTCTTTGCTTTCAGATGATCCAGCACCGAGTTATGAGGGACACCGCAATTCTACTTTTTTCTGAGATGCTACCGAATAATTGCTGCCATTGCCGTATTTTTTAATATTTCTTCATGAAAATTTTACAAAATATTCTTCGAATGTTATACTTTAATGTACCATTGGTTTTAATAAATAGATTTTAACTGTATCATTAAAAAAAATTCACAAAAATGTGCCTTCTTTTGCACGAATTAACGTTACCCCTCCCCCCCTTAAAATGTAAACAAATTTTTGGCACACATAGCGGTAGCCCTGAATGGCTTATCTTCTAAAAATTACAATGTCGAATATAAAAAAATCTCCAAGCGAAGATGAAACCTATGAAAACAATAATAGCACATATATATATATATATATATATATATATATATATACACACAGTGTGTCCCATGGAAAACGGAACTTTTTTAAAACATCGATTTATATTGGCGCCACCTATTGGTGGATGTTAGCAATGGAAAGGTCCATTCTTAACTGATATCCTGTCAAAATTGTATGACATTTGGTTGAATGGAAGCCAAAATATCGCGCTCAAAGTGACAGTGTGTTTGTGGCGTCGGTCGAAAAATGAACTTTGAACAAAGAGCAAATATTAAGTTCTGTTTTAAACTCGGTAAATCCTTTACTGAGACGCATAATTTACTGAAACAAGTTTATGGCGATAATTGTCTATCCCGTACCAGAGTGTATGAGTGGTATAAGCGGTTCCAGGAAGGTCGTGAAGACATTCAGGACGACGAACATCCAGGTCCTTCGAATACCGTGGTTACTCAAAGTAACATTGAAAAAGTGCGTGAATTTATAAAAAATGAGCCAAAATCTTCATTGTGATACATGGAAATGGAATTGAATATGTCCAAAAATTCAATTCATCGCATTTTGACCCATCATTTGAATCTACGGAAGGTGTGTGCACGCTTTGTTCCACACAAATTGACCGACTACGAAAAATTGCTCCGAATTTAACATTATAAGGATTTGATTAAAGAGTCAAAAAAGGACCCAAACTTGAAATATTCAATTGTGACTGGTGACGAGACATGGTGTTTTCAATATGATCCCGAAACCAAACGTCAAAGTGCTGAATGGAAGCACCCAACCGAGCCCAATCCGAAAAAAAAGTCGTCTTGAAAAGTCAAAAGTGAAGACAATGTTGATTTGTTTCTACGATTCGGAGGGTATTATTCATCGTGAATTCGTTCCACCTGGTCAAACGATTACTGCTGTGTTTTATCTTGATGTTGTGAAGCGTTTGCTCAGCCGTATTCGTCGTGTGCGGCCACAATACCGTGAAAAAGGGAGCTGGCGTTTGTTGCATGATAATGCCCCGTCTCATCGATCGAACTTGATCACGGATTTTTTTATCAAAAATTCCATTTTAACCATCAACCATTCACCGTACTCGCCAGATTTGGCTCCGTGCGACTTCTACTTGTTCTCCAAATTGCACTTGCCTATGAAAGGAAAACGTTATGCTGACGTAGAGGCCATTCAAAGAGCGACGACCGACATACTAAAGTCGATGGATAAAAATGATCTCAAAAACTCATTCGATATGTTAATTGATCGTGCAAAACGTTGTAACACATCGTTCAATAAGTCCCGAAACTAACCCAGAGATGGTGCTAGTAGTACCAAACTGGCCACGTTTCCATAGAGTGCGAACCTTTACATGAAACGTGTAAAAATTTCACGTCGATCGGATCACAGACAGCAGAGTTATCGAGGTTAGAGTAAAGTCACTTTGTAATTTGTTTGAAAAATGGAAAAAAGCGAGTTTCGCGTGTTGATAAAACATTGTTTTTTAATGGGTAAAAACACCGTAGAAGCCCAGCAATGGCTTGCAAAACATTACCCGGACTCCTCTCCATCCAAACCAACGATTTGTCGTTGGTATGCTGAGTTTAAACGTGGTCGTACGGACACAAACGATGCGGAACGTTCGGGTAGGCCATTGGAAGCCGTTACACAGGAAAATGTGAGTGAAGTGTTGAAAATTGTAATGAAAAATTGCAAAGTGAAGGTCCGTGAGATTGCAGAAATGACACAGATATCATCTGGAAGCGTATTTACAATCCTTCATGAAAAATTGAGCCTGAAAAAGGTTTTTTCCAAGTGGGTGCCGCGATTGCTTTCAGTGGAACAAAAACAGCAACGAGTCGACGATTCAGAGAGCTGTTTATCGCTATTTACTCGCAATAAAAAGGATTTCCTGCGTCGATACGTGACCATGGATGAAACATGGATACAGCATTTCACTCCGGAGTCGAATCGGCAATCATCTGAGTGGCGCATGGCTGGCAAAAGCCGCCCAAAGCGTCCAAAAACGCAGCAGTCTGCTGGCAAAGTCATGGCGTCTGTTTTTTAGGATACACATGGCGTGATTTTCATTGACTACCTGGAAAAAGGTAAATCGATCAACAGTGATTATTATATTGACTTGTTGGTACGTTTGAAGGAAGAGATCGCAGCAAAACGATCGCACATGAAGAAGAAAAAAATCCTTTTTCACCAAGACAATGCACCATGCCACAAGTCCATGAAAACAATGGCAAAATTGAACGAATTAGGCTTTGATTTGCTTCCCCACCCCCCGTATTCGCCGGATTTAGCCCCCAGCAACTACTGGCTCTTTGCTGATTTTAAAAAAAATGCTCCAGGGAAAAAAATTTGGCTCGAATGAGGAGGTCATTGCCGAAACTGAAGCCTATTTTGAAGCAAAGGATAAATCCTTCTATAAACATGGTATAGAAATGTTGGAAAGGCGTTAAAAAGATTGTATCACTCTAAAAGGAGATTATATTGATGAATAAAAATGATTTTTGAAAAAAAATGTGGTTTTCGTTGTTAGTCTCGGGACTTATTGAACGATGTGTTATTGATGTGGAAGGAGACTATTTTGAAGAAAATAAATGAAATTTGCCGGAATATTGAGTTTTTGTCTTTATTTTGAAAGAGTTCCGTTTTCCATGGGACACACTGTGTATATATATATATTGTCACGGAGAACACTCCGTGCTCCGCGCCGCGTCTTATTTCGCGTATTCGGGATAAAGGGGACCGCGGAAAAGAGGTAACGCGACAGTCGCGGACGGGCAGAAACGGTACGCGACTAGAGATAGGCTAGTCGAGTGCCGCATAGGAGAGGCTAGGCTAGGTAGCCAAGCCGCCTCCCGCCTTTTAGAGCAGTTAAGAGTTCGCCGTCGGACGAGTCACGCGCTTTTATCGCAGATAGATTCACGGAGTTTTTCCGCGGGAAACATCGTAGTCCCCGCCATTTTGGACGCGCCGATTTCTCGTTTGGTTTTTTCTTCTTCGCGCGTTTAAGAAGAAGGCTATTGGTGTGTGTCTCTTTGTGTCTTGGCGAGCATCGGCTGTGCAGGCAGCCAAGAAAATCCACACCGGCCGACGGCACCGACGCGGATCACCGGCGACCGGGAGCAGGTCGACTTTGTACGGGGCGAGAGTAAGCCGAGTCGTCTTCTCCGCCATCTTCGACGAGCGTCTAGCGTGCGCGGCTGGCCAGCCAAAGAGTAAGTCCATTAAGACTTAAAGTTTTCGCGCGTAGAGTCGTTTTTTTTCTTTGTCGTATTTGCGTAGGAGTAACCTCCGCCGGTTACTCCGTGCTTTAGTGTTTTTGTATTTTTCGCGGTTTGTGCGAGTGAAAGAGCGCTATCTCTCTCACTCTCGTATACAAGGCGAGAGAGTTGCGTTCTCTCTCGCACCTATAGAAGCTTAAGCGCGCGTGAGTGGGAGAGCGGTATCTCTCTCTCGCTCCCACGGGCTCCGTGCGGGAGAGTGTTCTTCTCTCTCGCACCCGTACGTTAGACGGCGCGCGCGAGTGAGAGAGGCCTTTCTCTCTCACTCTCATAGGCGTAGTGCGAGAGGCGTTCTTTCTCTCTCGCACTCGTGGAATACGCCGCGCGCGGGAGCCGTTCTCGCGCATTATATCGCGCCTCACCGCCTGCGCTCCTCGTACGCGGCAATTACGATTTACTTTACTTTCTTTCGTCGTTGTGATTATTATTGTTAATTAATTTATTATTTATTATTTCGTTTTTTTTATTAAATTATTTTATTTATATTTTTGATTTGTTTTTTTTGTTTTTTTCTCCTATATTATTTCTCCCGTGTTTTTGTTTTGTTTAGGATGCGAGCTTCTCTCGCTTAAATTATTCAATCTTTTTCTTTCCCTTTTTTATTTCATTTACGTTACTTTTCTTTTCATTTTTTTTTATTATTTCTGCGACGAGGAGCTTTCAGCTCTCCTCCCGGATACCGCCCTCTCCGAGATCAACTAGCCAGGTGAGGATGACGCACGAGCCGCGCAACGACGATTGCGCGGCGTTACAACGGGTAAATTGGGGTCCGTAGACCGGCTTCTCGAGCCTGGACCCAGGAGCAAAGTCGTCCAAGACTTTAGCTTCTAACAAGGGGGCGCAGCGGGCATTCCCGCGCCTTTTGCGGATTGCGCGTTCCCCGAAGCTAATTGCTCCTGTGGCAGGTAACGCTAAACCTGCCACCCCGTTACAACTGGCGCCCTTAACGTGTGTAGAGGGAGCTGAGAGCAGGTAGGAAGGATTAAAATCGCGAAGCACGAACCGCACGCGTAAAATATTTTAATTATAATTTTTTTTTCTTTTTTCTCTCTTCTCGTCTTTTCGTATTTTTGAGTGTCAAGAGCACACACAAGGGGTGCGGAGATTTCTGACCTGCGCAACAGCAAGCGAGTAATCTGGCTTGAGAGTGCTCTTAGAAAATATATTCTTTCCTCTGTTTTTTGTCTGTTTCAGGAAGAAGAAATTAATTTTTTTTAAAATAATATATATATATATATATCGAAATTCTGAGCACCCTCAAGGCAGTGCAGGATTCTTCTCCTAGCTCTAAACAAATTGTGAATTAGCAAGGAGAAGAATCGTTTCGGCCAGCAAATAAATATTTAAAATTAAAATTTTTTTTTTCTTCTTGGGTTGTTGAAAAATATTATTTGAATTTTCACCCAGCTGGCACGGAACTAAAGCGTTCACGCGGACCAAATCGCTTGGCTACTCGATAACCGAAACTCGAGAGCGCACCTGTTCTGACAAATAGTCAAATCAGGAATCTCCGCAGGCAAAAGCACTAAGTGAACGGTCAGTAGACCAAAGTCAGATCATCAGCCAAAGGCAGATAAGCCCCTTGTGAGCGCTCAGAAGTTGGTGCTCACAAACACCGTACCGAAAACAGCGTAAGCGAAAGTGAGCACCACTTCATTGCGGCGAACACTATGGCGGAAAGAACTTTAGCTGCCATCGAGGACTGGGCCTTCACCCTGAACGGAAGGGAGCTCGAAGAGAACTTGGCTCAGCTCCAATTGCGCACAGATGACAGCAGGTTCGCCCGAGCAGACCGGCTACAAAACTGGCTGCTCGGGAATTACACGGCGGCGGACTTCGCAGAAGAGGGGAGCCAAGATCCCCAAACCGTAGTACGCCGCAGCGAGCTACGTCAGCGCCTGATAAATAGACTGAGGTCAGAAGAAGGCGCTGACACAGAGGAACACCCATGGGAGCTACTCCTCTGCGACGACAGGGTTAAGCATAACCTCGAGCGGACGCTAGGAGTAGCCCAGCAGCCGGACAAAATAGTGGAAGCTCCGACTGCAGAGTCCTCCAGACTGGACAATGAGCCAGTCCAGACGAATGCACCGGTTGGACGAGACGTTCACCATCGCACGCCAGCTAACCCTGACAGCGAAGCTCAGGGCACTAGCAGGCACGAAGAGAGCTGGATCACGCTGGTTAGCGAAAATAATAACCAGTTCCGTGTGCCAGCCTCTTTCGCGGCGATGATGGCCAACCTCCTCACAGAGATTAGAGTGTTAACGGCCAAAGTGAACGTGCTCGAGGCCAAATCGAGCAGTCAGGAAGCGGAAAGTCGGCGAACGCAGGTACAATTCGCCGACACATATACTTGCCATTACGCAGACGAGCCTGTGGCCGGCAGCACACCTCTACGTGCCCGCCCACAGCCAACCCCTAACCCGCATCCTGCACGCCAAGCACCGCATGTCGTGTCTAAGGAGGGGGGGGCCTGTCCGGCGGCAACGTTTGCCCCGGACAGCAATTCTGCGTATCCCGCGAGCGTGGGAGGCCCCGAAACCTTTATCGGGCACTCAACGCGGCAATCGTCGCGGGATATCGGCCAAATAGTGCGGAAATGGCAAATCCGCTTCTCCAGAGACAAGAACCAGAGCATTGATGTATTCTTGGCTCGACTGGAAGACTGCCGAGCTCTGGCAAACTTGTCAGAAGAAGAGGTCCTGTCATCGTTATCGGAACTCTTCACTGACAATGCGGCAACGTGGTACCGCAACGAAAAGAGTAAGTGGTCCCGCTGGGCCGATTTTGAGGCAGCAGCAAGACGGTGGTATGGAACCTCCAGGAGGTTCCAACAGAGGCTAGCGTCCGAAGCGAACAGCCGGACGCAAGGGGTTGACGAGCCGGTACGTGATTATATCACCTGCCTGGTCGCTATCATGCGCAAGCTCTCCCCCATGCCCAGCCGAGACCAGCAGCTCGATATGCTGCATCGTAACTTGCGGCCAGAGCTGCAATCGATGGTCCGGCGGGTAAAAGTCGACAGCGTCGAAACGCTGCTCGACCTAGCGGTAGAGGCGGAACAAACGTTCGAGTGCCGCAAAACCTACCGCCCGCCTCCACCACCTGAAGCCACCTCTTGCCAGAGATGGCGTATAAGCCTCGGTCCGATACACGAAGGCAAAGGACCGAGCACCAACCGAGTGCAGAGGGCAAGCCGGCGAGGGCAAAAGTCAACGCGGTCGCTGCGACGCCCCCGGCGCTAGACGCTGCGAATTTTGCAGCAACGGTCGCCCGCATTTTAGGCGACCATATGAAGTCTTGGCAGCGAGATTTTAAGTCTGCCAGAACTTCCCCCCAGCCGACTCACCGCAGTCGGAGGTCTTCTCCGAAGGGCAAAGGCGAGGGCAAGCCAAAGCGCAGCTCGCCACCGCCCAAAGGGACGCGAGACGAGCGCCAGAATGCGCCGTCAGCAAAGAAGGCCTCCCATGTGCGCACCACAGTGCCAACAGGGCCTGTGAAGTGCCACACCTGCGGCGAGCTTGGGTACACGGTAAGGACGTGTCCCAAATGTGCGGGAAACGGGTCGAAGAGCGGTTAAGCGGGGAATTAACCGACTCGTCTTTGACGGTCCCCATAACCAGCTCAGCGTCTCCACCTTTATCGGAGCACGCTACGACCCCCGCCGACCTGCGAGAAGCTTTATCCCTCGCAGGACAGGTCGCACGCGCGTACAAACCTGAAGACGAAACCCATTGGTGGCTTCAGGTGGCGGTAGGAGGTTACCGCCTACGCGCATTGTACGATCTAGAAGCATCGAACACAGTCATGGGTCCTTTTGGCTTGCAAATTGCCAATGCCCTTGACCGTGAGCTCATCCCAGCCGAATCAGGACGCGTGAAAGTCGCTGATGGCAGGCACCTCCCACTGTTGGGACATGTCAAGTTGCCCTTCGCTGTCGCGGGGTTAACGCATGACATTAGGGTTGCCATAATGCCTCAGCTTGACGAGGAATGCTATGTCGGAGTTAATTTTATCCGAGCGTTCCGCGCGGTTTTGGACCCCGACACCGATCGTCTACATTTTAAAGACGCGAATGTAAGTGTCGGTCTAGAAGTCGCCAGCATAGCTGCCGGCGTGGGTGCGCTAGCGTCTGCCGGCGTTGCCGACGTAATGGACGACCAGCGTGCCCGACTTCAAGCTCTGCTCGACGCAGTCTCGCCGAGCGGAGGGTCCACCCTGGGATGCACACACGGGGTAGAACATGCGATTGATGTAGGCGACGCCTCGCCCATCAAGCAACGCTATTACCCCGTCTCGGACAAGATTCAAGAAGAAATGCATCGTCAAGTCCGAGAGATGCTCCAGCAGGACGTAATCGAACCGTCAACTAGTGGCTGGTCTAGCCCGGTGGTGATGGTGCGCAAGGAGAACGGCTCGTACCGCTTCTGCATCGACTTCCGCAAAGTCAACGCGGTTACGAAGCCGGACGCATATCCCCTGCCTTACATGCAGGATATCCTGCGCAAGCTGCGGAAGGCGAGGTATATTTCTACCCTCGGCCTGAGCAGCGCATACCATCAAATACCCCTAAAGGTTGACTCGCGACCTATCACGGCGTTTACCGTACCAGGCATGGGGCTTTTCCAGTTTAAAAGGATGCCGTACGGTCTTTCATATGCAGGCGCGACCTTTCAGCGCGTAATTGACCGAGTTGTTGGCCCCGATTTGGAGCCGCACGCCTTCTCCTACCTAGACGACATTATCGTCGTAGGGGAGACGTTTGATGAGCATGAAAAGTACCTCGCGCTCGTACTCAAACGTCTTGCGGAGTCTGGTTTAACGGTCAACCGAGAGAAATGCGACCTCTGCAAAACAGAAGTGAGGTACCTTGGGGTGCTGGTTAATCGGGACGGCATTAAGCTCGATCCAGCCAAGACCCAGCCGGTCAGGGACTATCCCCCCCATAGGAACCTCAAGCAGCTGAGACGCTTCCTCGGGATGGCGTCCTGGTATAGGAAGTTTATGAAAGACTATGCCACCGTCGCCGAACCGTTAACCTGCCTCACGAAGAAGAGCCAAAGTTTTGAATGGCTCGAGGAGCAGCAGCGCGCCTTCGAAGTTTTAAAGGCGATGATCGTCTCCGCCCCAGTTCTACAGTGTCCTCGGCTAGGGGGTGGATACGTTATCCACATCGATGCGAGTGACACGGGCATAGGAGCGGTGCTGCTGCAAATCGTTGAGGACGAAGAAAGGGTGCTAGAGTTTGCTAGCAGAACCCTTAACTCCGCCGAGCGGAATTATAGCGTGACCGAGCGAGAATGTCTGGCAGTTGTATGGGCCGTAAAGAAATTCCGTCCATACATCGAGGGGCACCAATTTAAGGTGATCACTGACCACAGCAGCTTGCGCTGGCTGTGCTCAATGAAGAACCCCACCAGCAGACTGGCGAGATGGGCTCTAGAGCTCCAAGCTCACTGCTTCGAGGTAGAGCACCGGAAAGGAGCACTTCACCACGTGCCAGACGCGTTGTCTCGCATGTTTGAGGAAGACGAAGTCGCTCTTTCCTCTCTCGTCTGGTTGGAAAACACAGCCGACGAGTGGTACCTCGCTTGGGTCCGCAACGTCGCTGAGGAGCCTAACGAGCACCCCAGATGGAAGCTCGTTGGGGGAAACTTGTACGCTCATCGCCCCGCCGACAAGATCGACGGAGTCATAGGCGATGACGAGGAATGGAAGTTGGTCGTGCCTAAAGAACAGCGGCAAACGGTGTTACGAGAATGCCACGACGACCCAACAGCGGGACACCTAGGCCGCGAAAAGACGTTCGCGCGGGTGGCCAGAGCATACTACTGGCCACAATTCTACGACGACGTCCGGGAATACGTCCGCAAATGCCTAGTGTGCCAGCGCTGTAAGGTAGAGCAACGGGCTCCCTTTGGGTTCATGGGCCGTAGGACAACCGACCGGCCGTGGCAAGTCGTAGCAGCCGACATAACCGGCCCACTTCCCCGTTCCGCTAAAGGGTTCGAATATATCCTGGTCTTCCAGGATTTGTTCACCCGCTGGGTGGAAGCCGTGCTGATCCGGAAAGCGAACGCGAAAACGATAATCCGGGAGCTTAACGACCGGGTCGTTTTACGCTTTGGCGCTCCTGAGGTTTTCCTCTCGGACAACGGCACGGAGTTCAAAAACCAAGCGGTGGATGAATATTTAGAGGCGGCAGGGATAGCTCACGCTAACTCTCCGCCTTACCATCCACAAGCCAACCCAGTGGAGCGAGTGAACCGGACCCTCAAGACGATGATTGCCTCGTTCGTTACAGACAATCATAATTCATGGGATGAACATCTACCTGAGTTCGTCTTCGCCCTGAACACGGCTGAGCAAAGTTCAACCGGCCTGAGCCCGGCGGCGCTCAACTATGGCCGGCAGCCGACGCCGCCTGGAACCGCAAGACGCGCACAAGAGCGCGAGGCGACCGATAAGCTCGCCGACGAGAGCAGGGAAGCGTGGAGCACAAGGATGCAAAACCTCCCACTGCTTCTCGATCGCGCCGCGGAGAGTTCCCGCAACGCGCAAGCCAGGCAGGCAAACCTCTACGACGATAGAAGGCGTGAGGTACCGTTCAAGGTCGGAGATCGCGTCTGGAAGCGGAATCGCGTACTCTCCTCAGCCGCTCGAGGCGTGACGGCCAAGTTAGCACCGAAGTTCGTAGGTCCATATTGGATAGTGGAGACTAGGGGCTCCAACTGCTTCAAGCTCATCAGCGAGCGAGGTGAGCTTGAAGATTTGGTGCATGCTCAACATTTAAAGGCGTACTACGGTGGGCAAGCGCCCGAAGCCGACGACGTCGACCCCACCGAGGTACTCCGAGAGCCCCAACCACCGGGGGAAGAATCGGCGACGAGCGACCCGCCGTTAGCGAGCGCTCCAACACCGGCGTCCGAGCCACCGCCGACGAGCGAAGGCTCAGCGGAGCCCGTCGAACCCAAACCCCATCCGTCCGAGGCCGACCCTGAGCCGAAAAGGAGAAGGGGTAGACCGCGGAGGGGCGCGAGCGTGCAGACCCCTCAGGTTCGCACCCGAGGCAGACCGAGAGGCACGAAGAAGCGCCCGTAGTTGTCGCCAGGGTCGCCCCAAGCCCGATCGGCCCCGCGCCCCGCGCCACGCGATCGCGGGCCTTTCCCCGAGCGCTCTTCACGGTCCTAGCTGACCCCCTTTCTTTTTTTTCTTTTTTTCTTTTTCTTTCTAGTTTTTTTTTATCCGTCCGTTTCGTTAAGTCGTTTTCTCTTTGTCTTTCTCCTCCTTCTCAACTTCCTTTCTTCTCCATAACAATGGGGTAACCCTAAATCCCTTCTGTTGCAGGCGAAGCTTCGAAATCATGGCGTTGGAAACGACCTTAAAAGAGTTGGAGCGACTGTCTGCCGCTATCCTCAACCTACAACTGGGGGAGGAGGTAGAAACCCTCGTGCACGCGGCACTTACCACCGCCACGGAGAAGGTCAAGGAGCACGAGGAGGAGGCACGGCGGCAGCGGGAGCTCAAGGAGTCGGTAGTCATCTGGGAGCTCAGCGAGGACGAGGAAGACTCGAGCACCCCTCGCCGTATCGGAGTCCCGGACTTCCGAGCTCCTGACCTGCCTTTCGGATCGGCCACGCCCATCCCGGGTTGCCCGCCAACCCCGGAGCGCACTCCAGTGGAGACCAGGGATGCCTCCACGCAGTACGAGGAGCACTGGTGGCAGGAGCTCCCCAACGATTTGGCGGCGAGGTGGCCGCAAGTGGAGTTGGGGCTCCAGGTCGCTCGCAAATCGTCGAGCGAAGCGACCCGCCTGGAGAAACGCGCCTTCGGGGTACTCGACGAGTACCTCCGCGCCGGGCCTCGGGCCACATTGCACGCAGGCAAGTGGCCTTGCCTTGCTGAGTCCCGCAAGGCTAAAACCAAGGTTATCGAGGAGCTGCGGAGGCGTAGGCGCGAGGACGCGCGCCAAGAGCAGGAAGCCAGCAAGCTCCTCGAGGAGGCCCGACAGCACCGGGAGCGGGCGCAGAGGGCCACTCAAGAGGCCCAGGAAGCCGAACGCGCCGCTCTCGAGAGGGAGCGTCTCGCCGCGGAGAAGAGGCGGCCAGGCCAGGCGGCACCAGTGCCGGAACCAGTCCCCGGCCAAGCAGACCCGGCCCCCGGGACAGATCCCACGAAGAAGAAGAGGAAGAGGTGCCCGGCGTGCGGGCATCGGGGGGTCTCAGACCCCAAACAATGTCCCGAGAAGGCGCAACATTGGCGGCAGTCGGCCAGAAGGGCCCGTTAACAAATGAAATTCTTTTTGGTTTTCCTAATAATGCCAAGTGTATAGCGTCCTTTATTTTACCCGTTGCCAACTCCTATCTTGGCGGACTGAGCTGCGCGGAGTGTGTCAGAATCCGCTCACCCCGGGTAAGCGATTTCTGGGTGGGGGGTGTCACGGAGAACACTCCGTGCTCCGCGCCGCGTCTTATTTCGCGTATTCGGGATAAAGGGGACCGCGGAAAAGAGGTAACGCGACAGTCGCGGATGGGCAGAAACGGTACGCGACTAGAGATAGGCTAGTCGAGTGCCGCATAGGAGAGGCTAGGCTAGGTAGCCAAGCCGCCTCCCGCCTTTTAGAGCAGTTAAGAGTTCGCCGTCGGACGAGTCACGCGCTTTTATCGCAGATAGATTCACGGAGTTTTACGCGGGAAACATCGTAGTCCCCGCCATTTTGGACGCGCCGATTTCTCGTTTGGTTTTTTCTTCTTCGCGCGTTTAAGAAGAAGGCTATTGGTGTGTGTCTCTTTGTGTCTTGGCGAGCATCGGCTGTGCAGGCAGCCAAGAAAATCCACACCGGCCGACGGCACCGACGCGGATCACCGGCGACCGGGAGCAGGTCGACTTTGTACGGGGCGAGAGTAAGCCGAGTCGTCTTCTCCGCCATCTTCGACGAGCGTCTAGCGTGCGCGGCTGGCCAGCCAAAGAGTAAGTCCATTAAGACTTAAAGTTTTCGCGCGTAGAGTCGTTTTTTTTCTTTGTCGTATTTGCGTAGGAGTAACCTCCGCCGGTTACTCCGTGCTTTAGTGTTTTTGTATTTTTCGCGGTTTGTGCGAGTGAAAGAGCGCTATCTCTCTCACTCTCGTATACAAGGCGAGAGAGTTGCGTTCTCTCTCGCACCTATAGAAGCTTAAGCGCGCGTGAGTGGGAGAGCGGTATCTCTCTCTCGCTCCCACGGGCTCCGTGCGGGAGAGTGTTCTTCTCTCTCGCACCCGTACGTTAGACGGCGCGCGCGAGTGAGAGAGGCCTTTCTCTCTCACTCTCATAGGCGTAGTGCGAGAGGCGTTCTTTCTCTCTCGCACTCGTGGAATACGCCGCGCGCGGGAGCCGTTCTCGCGCATTATATCGCGCCTCACCGCCTGCGCTCCTCGTACGCGGCAATTACGATTTACTTTACTTTCTTTCGTCGTTGTGATTATTATTGTTAATTAATTTATTATTTATTATTTCGTTTTTTTTATTAAATTATTTTATTTATATTTTTGATTTGTTTTTTTTGTTTTTTTCTCCTATATTATTTCTCCCGTGTTTTTGTTTTGTTTAGGATGCGAGCTTCTCTCGCTTAAATTATTCAATCTTTTTCTTTCCCTTTTTTATTTCATTTACGTTACTTTTCTTTTCATTTTTTTTTATTATTTCTGCGACGAGGAGCTTTCAGCTCTCCTCCCGGATACCGCCCTCTCCGAGATCAACTAGCCAGGTGAGGACGACGCACGAGCCGCGCAACGACGATTGCGCGGCGTTGCAACGGGTAAGTTGGGGTCCGTAGACCGGCTTCTCGAGCCTGGACCCAGGAGCAAAGTCGTCCAAGACTTTAGCTTCTAACAAGGGGGCGCAGCGGGCATTCCCGCGCCTTTTACGGATTGCGCGTTCCCCGAAGCTAATTGCTCCTGTGGCAGGTAACGCTAAACCTGCCACCCCGTTACAATATATATATATATATATATATATATATGTATATCAATTATTACACAATAAACATTCCCTAAATATCCTATTTCAACAATAACCAATTCTTTACAAATTATTTCGAGAAAAACAATGATAGAAACGTTCACGATACATACAATTAAATAAATAGTCCCATACGAACAGTACCAAGACCCATAATAACAACATAAAACAAAGAGACTATCCATAAGAGAACACTTGAATCACAAGAAACCTCCCGTGTATATACGAATACAGTAATATCCTAACAGAAAATATGTTTGAAAAATTAAACACTCTTATTACATACACAAAACCTTTACGGAAAATTAAAAGCAAATCAAATTTCATTATTTAATTAAAAATTAACTTCATTCATTATGAGACTCATTAAGTTCTCTGCAAAATACCTGGAAAAGAAATTAATTAACAAGAATGTACACTCCTTTCGAACTCAACCACCAATTTTAAATACACCTTTATCAGTGAAGATTTTAACGCTCATGACCCCTCATAAAAATCCAATAGTTTCGAACTCTGGTAAATCTTTAGTCGCACTTTCTATGATTGTGATTTAATAATCATTATGAACTGCTCAGACACTCCTTTTTACACAAAGTTTATAAATCTTAATGAAATAAACATCTTTTTTTTCTTTCTTGACTTAGCAATAATTTCGCTAAACTTTATCGCACTTACAACCTGGAAAATTCGGCAAGAACGATTGATAAGTGAACACTACCCCTACAGAATGCCAGATCTCACTAAAAACCCACGCTACATCCACATATTTAACTTATAAACTCAACTCTAACAAACCAACTGAAAAATCAACAAAAACAACCGAATACGTTCATCCTGAACATGCGATCTCGAATATGGGATACAGAATACGGCCTGGAATATGGAATGCGGTTTGAAATATGGATTGTGGAATACAGTCTGAAATATGATTCGTGGAATACGGTATGGAACATGGAATGTGGAATGCAGTCTAGAATATGGGATGCTCTATAGAATGCAAACTTGAATGCGATCTTAAATGCAACCTTAAATTAAACCATAAATGCGACTTTGCATGCGTCCTTAACTGCGACCCATAATGTGTCCTTGAATGCGGCCTAGAATACGGTCTGGTCTGGTCTAGAATGCAATTTGGCGTGGTCTAGAATGCGGTCTGGTCTGATGTAGAATGCGGTCTTATCTTGTCTAGAATGAGGTCTAATAAATCAAGCCAGATCCAATCTTTACTTCCGTGATGCAAACTTATTTTTAAAAAATCGAACTTATTAACCACACTCCGTATGCGGCTACATAAAACAAGACATCGATCGTAAACTTTAGCAACGCCCAATATTCACATCTCAAAAAATATCCTACATTTAAAAAATGAAAAACTACTGCTACCAGTACAAAAAAAAAAACACCATTATCTGCTTTGAAAAACAAGAGAATTCTTAAGCAGGTATGATTTATATCTGAAAATTCATCCTAGACAATAATTTATAAATGACACATAATATATATATATATATATAATAATAATAATAAAAATAAAATCCTTATTCTACTTAATTTGTTTATTTAACCACAACAGATCTTTTTATTTCCTTTAACAATAATCCTTACAAGGTCAAATTAACAAAATAAAATAAATAAATATTTGTATGAAATTAATGAATTAATCCATAAATAAATAAAATAAAAAGAAGCAAAAAAATATTTTCATAAATAAATGGTGGTAAACCGAAGTTCAGTTGAACCTTGAAGATAGTCAACTTAAGGAAAAAAAGACTAAGGATATATAATATTAATAATTAATAATGCATAATTATAATTAAATAACAAAATTAAGTTTTATATTAAAAAATAATATGTTATATATCAATTAGTGTTATTATCATAATATGTTATTATCATAATTCACATATTTTTGCATAGAATTTGCTCGAAAGTATACGTATTTATAATAATATAATATTTATAATTTATATGTATGTACATTTATTCATATATTACTTTTTGTTAAACGATATATTTCAGGAACACTTTCTGTAGCGCGATTTTAGCAAACATAGTATGCATGAATATGCATCCGACATGTAAATTACATAGAAGCCAGATTTTATGAAAATACGTATGATTATTTTAACATGGGTAATGATTTTGAAATAAAATTTGCAATAACATTGTAAAAAATTAAGAATAAATTTATTTTACCGATGATTATATTGTAAAGACACAATAGAAACAAATAAAATAAAAAATAAAAGCTTAAAATTGCAAGAAACTTAAAGACGCAAAAAAAATTTCCAAAAACAAAAAATTATATAAAACTATTAATAATTTTTTAGAAATATAAGAAAATATTTTTTTTTATTATGTTGTATCGGATGCAAACTTCAGCAATATTCATAAATAAAAATATTAGATTAAGACCTACTTACGTCAATTTTATATTAGTTGCAGATTATATATTCAGATACATGCTGACTGTCCATCTTTTATTCGTATGTGAATGACTAGTGCACTATTATTATTCAACAACGCGAAAATATTAATTTTATTTCACTCAACAAAAATTCATATGTAAACTACGGTATTTACACTTCAAGCTATTACATTATACTAAGCGGGTCTCGTGGTAAGCTTCTATATATTATACTAGCCGGCGTATTCTCCCACCACGCGTCAATACGATTACAGCGCCGATATTACGTCAACAATGGAAACGCACGAAATACTTTGTTAACAAGCGCACGGAATACTTAGTTAACAAACGCTCAAAATACTTTGTTAATACTTGTACTTGATCTTTCAATGTCACACGCTTACGCTAAGTATATTTACTTTGTTTACATAATAATTCTATAGACCGAAAACAAAGACGAGTTTTTCAAATTAAATCTATTCGTTTTAATGTCAAAAAATTTATAAATAAAATTTTTGAGTAATATTTTTGCTACTTATATAATACAATACTGTTTGCTGAATAAAATTTATTCCTTGATAATATGACATGAAGCATAGTAATTGTTCGATTTTTTTTAAATATAATTTAAATGTCATAATGTTATTTAAGAAAACCAAAAGATAAAAAAATTAATTTAAAAGAAAAATTGATAAATGCGATTTTAAATATGTTTTAAAAATTATATGATACTTCAATGAACAAATTTTTCCTTTTTTACCTTTTGTAAAATGTATAGTACTTGCAGCTCCCAATCTTTTTATATTTCAAAAATAATATTTATATCAACAGCTACGGAATATACATGTAATAAACTTTTCACGTTTGATAATTGAATTTTTAATATTGCTAGACAAACATTACTACATTTTAAAAATAAATTCACATACAGGGTGTAAAAAAAGTAATGATACCCCTGAATACTTTCCAGAATCGTATTTTTCGAGAAAATTGCTCAAAAAAAAATGTTGTAGGGCTTGGTCGAAAGAATTGATTAATGACCTTGCTATTGAATCCAAGGATATTTAAGGTCATTTAAGGTCAACTTTTATTTTTCAAATGGGATTCTTTATTTTTTACTTCAGAAATTGAAAGAATAAAAAATTTAACGTTAAGACATGTACTTGACATTGGATAAAAGTTACCCTTGAAGATAATTTGAAGGTTATATTTAATTTTGAATGGTGAATCTCGAACCAAGCTGCATTATATCCTGTAAATGAAAATTACAGGTCTCGTATCACGCGATTAATTGATGATCTTGTCTTTGATTCAAAGTTAATTTTTAAAGCTATTTGTCAACTTGCTTTTTTAAAAGGCAACCTCTATTTTTTACTTTAAAAATGGAAAGAGCGAAAAAGTCGCTTTCAGCATGATACAGGACCAACGACGTGGACTTGGCGAAAACATGGTTCCATTCGGGTGCTTGATTAACGTGAGTCCCATTGCTTCTCACGTTGGGGTGCTTGATTAACGCGAGCTTCCTCACGTTAAAATGCTGAATTCTCATTACAGCATATGTTCGAAAATATTACCATCAACAGCTTGGCCGAAAGCTATCCTTTCATAAAAGTGATCTACTACATTTCTGATCATTTAAGCATCAATAAGTGCTGCTTTTTGGATAATTCGTTGTCTTAATTCTTCTAAATTTCTTGGTTGGGTTGAATAAACCTTTTCTTTCAAATATCCTCAAAAGAAGTAATCGAGTGGCGCTAAGTATTTCCAAACGATTGCATGCGTTGGAAATGATTCAAGAGCAGGGTACTTGGGTTCCTTATGCTTTGAAGCCAAGGAACATTGAGTGTTGTTTTTTCGCCTGTGAACAACTGCTCCAACGGCAAAAAAGGAAGTGTTTTCTTCATCGCATCCTGACAGGTGATAAATGGATTCATTACAACAACCCAAAGAGTAGAAAGTCATGAGGACTGCCCGGTCATGCTTCTATGTCGTCGGCTCGGCCCAATATTCACGCTACGAAGGTTATGCTGTGTATTTGGTGGGACTAGGTCGGTGTTATTTATTATGAGCTGTTGAAACTAAACGAAACCATCACTGCAACGGTATCGAATTCAATTGATGCAATTGAGCCAAGCATTACGTGAAAAACGGCCATAATACAAGCAAGTGATTCTAACGCATTTCACACGAAAAAGTGATTCAATTGCATGACAACGCTCGGCCTTACGTTGCTGAACCCGTTAAAGCCTACTTGGAAACGCTCAAATAGGAAATCTTACCCCACCCGTCATATTCCCTATATAGATATTCCCCTACAGATATTGTGCCGTCCGATTATCACTTGTTCCGTTCGATGGCACATGGTCTGGCTGATCAGCAATTCCGTTCATATGAAGATATCAAAAATTGACTTGATTCGTGAATAGCTTCAAAAGACGAACACTTTTACCATAACAGTATTCGAGCTCTGCCAGAAAGATGAGAAAAAGTTGTAGCTAGCAATGGGCAATGCTTCGAATGATTCATTTATAATCAGTTTTTTACAATAAAGTTGCATTTTCATCAAGGAAAACAGCGAGAACTTAGTTGCGCACCTGATATTATTGAAGATACCTACCCAGACATTTACTTTTTGAGGATATTGTGTATGTGCTTCGACCATCTGATGAGGGTTAGCGTTAGAATAGTATCGAAAATTATATCTGTTAACATGTCCATTCAATTTAAGAGTAGCTTTATCCGAGAAAATGATGTTATAAAGAAAATTATTATCGTTATTAATATTTCTGATCATTTCATTACAAAATCCTATCCGGCGATCAGGATTATCATCATTTGACTGTTGCATTAAGTGCATTTTATAAGGGTGAAATTTTATTGATTTTAAAGCTCTTTGTAATGCTCGTGCATCGAGTTCCCTCGAGAAACTTTTATAGAAAAATTTATAAAGGAAATATTATAACCGAAGAGCATAATTTTCTTGGTAATTATTAATTTTTTTGTAATTATTACAATATAAAACAGTTTTTACTATAAGGATATTTTATTGTTATAAAGAGAGTGTCGTATGGACTTTATATAATAAATTTTATTGTGAGACATAAATGAATTTATTATAAAGATTTTAAGTAATACCATCAATCTAACACCTATTACTATAAAATTATTCAATAAAATTTCTGTAATAACATAGAAAAACTAATCAAAGTGAATCGTACGTCAGACTTGAGGAATTTTCACGATATTAATATTTTAATTTTTATGATGATTGTAATAAATTTCACTATGAATAGCGTGAAAAATCAAAAAAAAAAAAAAGTGAATGCGTAAAACGATGCGCCAGCGTACTATGCTTAGAAACGAACAGTTTAATTTTACGCTTAATTTTCACTGAATTTCTGTTATAAATAAATTTTAAGAAATTATTTATTTATATTAAAATCAAAAGTTTAAATTTAATACTAGTTTCTAGGCTTTTTTAATAACTATAATATTAGTTTAATAAATCTCTGTATTAAACATTAAACGTAAGTTGAATATGGACAGCAAAAAGGTAAAAAGAAAGAAACATACATTTATATAAACTACCTAATTCGTGTACAAACTGTATGTATATCATATTGTATTAAAGGTGAAAATTATACAGAAGAATATTTTTATGAAAATAAAAATTTTAAATAAAATACCAGCTCTTGAAACTAAAAAAAAAAAAAAAAAACTAAAAGACAATAAAACAATAATAATTACAAAAAAATCGAACGACATTTACTTTGCCAAATGTTGTCAAGCATCTTACATCACAGATGATATGAGTTTTAAAATGAAATATTTATATTAAGAAGACATTTTTGTTAAAAAAGCATGTTTTTCGTATAAAGTGTTTTCCAACAATAAAAAAATATATATTCCAAAATTTTGTATTTAATAAATTATTTTATTTTCTCTATCCATCTTATATTATATTTCTACATTAATTAATTATGATTATGTAAATATATAACGTTGTGATTTTTCTTTTATTCAATATTTTTATATCTTTTGAAGTATTCGTTTATAGTAAAATTTACTATGACGTACAGTAAATTTTATTATAATTGTAGTACGTTCCAATATTACAAAAGAAAGTAATAAAAGTATTAAGATTTTCAAGATAAGTATAAAGTTTTAAGGTAAGTCAAAGTAATGCTAGATATATATATATATATATATTATTTGCTGATTAATTCTATTCACAGTCAAACATATTTTAACAGAATTATATGTATATGTCTTGCATGTAACAATCAATAAAACAAACAATCTGATAATAAATTATATTATATTTTATGAATTCTTAATTAAAATTTCAGCATAATCATATAAATGTTATATTATTACACAGCCAAGTATAACCATATGATTTTTTTCTAATTCTATAATATGTTTTTAAATCTGCGAGTAATTTTTATGGTCTTAGAACTATAATTTTTTCGATACTAATATCGATTTTTTTAAATTTACATTTTTAAATTTATAGTTCTATATTTGATTTATATTATTTTTTTTTTTTTTTTTTAATATATTTTTATGTTTTTTAATCCACTACCATAAGATTAATTTTTAAAATCTAGCTTCGAATTCTTCGAAAAATTTTAAATTTTACTTCCATATTTTAATGACCTCCGTGACGTCATGACGAACACGTCTTTGATGACGACGACTGTATAGTATTTACGCACGTAATGTTAACTGGATTTAACATAACTGCAGCCCCTGAAGTAGATGAGTAATATACCAACATATTTCTGTTTTATCGATATTTTATTTTTTAATTTTTTTGATTTTTTTTAAAAAGGTATTCCAATTATTATAAGAAAATATTTACTTCGCGGTATTATATATAAATTTTAAATTATAAGATAATTTGCAAAATTTAAAAAAACGCGGATCAACTTTTCTCATTTGTTGTGAAAATTGTACGCATTAAAAATTTCAAAAGTAATATATTATATTGTTATTAGTTTGTGAAAGATAATTGTCTCCAATAAGAACTTATCCTATTTAAATATTGTTATTATCAACTGGAGCTATAACGTTGTCATGAGTATATTAACGCCGTCGATAAGGTAGAATGCATAACAGTTCATATCCCTTAAGTTCTTAGAGGGATAGAGTGACATCTATAAATGCTATGAAGAATGAATTTGAAAAGGTTGAAAATTTAAATTTCACAAAAATAAACTTTTAAATATATTAAAAATATTTTGTCGCTACTGTGTTATTAAAAATAGATTTAAAAATATTCAAATAGACATTTTTTGTATCAAGATTTTTGTTAATCTGTTTTTAAAAATAAACTTTTAAAATTTTAAATTAAATCCTTATGATTATTAAATCTGCAATTATTTAAGAATTTATGTTGTTTTAATAAATAAAATTCTGCTTGAATTAAATAAATTAAATCAAATCTTCCTAGTTTTTAAGTTAAACTAGTTATGTGATAATTATAATTTTTAATATCTAATATTAATTAAAACTCATAAATAATTTAAAATTTATTATTAAGATGAATTTTATATTTATACAATGTATACAATTAAAATAACGCTTAAAAAATTACAAGTGCTGGTAAAAATGCAAATGGAATTTTTAAAAGCCGCTATATTTATGTGTAAACTATCATTATGATAAACTGTCATTATTATTGATTAATAATACATTGGTTTAAACAATTTTTTTAATTATTATATACATATGAGAAAATTAAATAATTTGACAGTTGAAATATTTTTTTTATTAATTTATTAAACGCAACGAAGTTTGAAGAGGATTATTTAGTTTATTATAATTGTAGAAACGCAACGTTTAATAAAATTGTATGGTTAAGGGGTTACCCCCAGTTGTAGCTCAACAAAAAAGGCCTTTTTCATGAATTTTTTTAAAGAAAACTACAAAACTTTTCAAAACGATTATTATATTATCTTAAAGAATACATCTTGAAGAACTTTCAGTAATTTTTTTATTGCAAAATATTACATTGTTAAGTGGCAAATGGCCGCCAATGAAATAGTGTTTTTATTTATACGGTTTGCGGTGACCAACATTGCGACGAAGTGGATAATCTGAATCAAAAACTGTGGATAGATTTAGTTAAATATAAATATAAACTAGTCTTTAATCTCGGGATTTAAGAAAATATTTATTTTTTACAAAATGGCGAACAGTCAAAGTTAATGGTTCGATTTTAACGAAAAAAAACGGCCGTTTTTTGGCTATAAAACGGCCATTTTTTTTTAAAACAAAAAATCAAACGATTAAAGACTATATTTTTATGTATTAAATAAGCCTGCAAAATTTCAAAAAGATCGGTTTATTAGTGTTTGAGTAATCTTGGTCACCGACTTCAGAAATGCCATTTCGAGAAAAACGCGTTTAAAGTTTTAATTGCCGGTTGTTTACACAACGGATTCTTCTCTTTCAACGCTCATATCTCAGTCAATTTTGTTCGGATCGACTTGAAATTTCCAGGTCATATTCTCAGATACTTATACTTCAAAAAAATGCAATTAACAAAAAATCGATTTTTTCAAAGTCGCAAGTGGGGGTAACCCCTTAAATTACATTAATTTTTTTTAAACATTACATTATTTACAAAAACATTTACAATCTACAATATTTTAGCATTTAGTTAAAGTGTAATATTAATTTTGAGAAGGAAGTTCAATAATTGATTTCTATTTTCTTTGTAAATAGGACATTGCTGAACAATATGGTTGAGGGTCCTGCTTTTCACAATTGAACTGACATCTCTTGAGCAAAAACTATTTTTCTTCAAAATAGCTTTCTTGTATCAAATTATTTTGTTTTCATAATTCAAGAAATTACCTTCTAGCCTGGAGAAGCTAAAAATTTTTAATCAAAAAAACTTAACACTTCTAGAAAATATTTTATGTCTTAAATTGAGTAAGTATTTCATACTTTTCAAAAAAGATAAAAATTTATACTTGTTTCAAGAAAATCTACTCTTGGTTTAGGAATCGGTCATTTTCATTTTAAGAGATTGATAAGTTAAAAAAATAAATAACGGTTATTTATTCGGTTTATAATAATTTTAATTTTAACTTTTAGAATTTTTCTAATAATCAAATAAAATATTAATTATTATGTAATGTCATGTCCTTATATAACTTTTGCTGTCAAATTCTCATGAACGAAAAAAAAACATGTAGCCACCTAGTGGCGATATATCAAAGAATTGGTTTTTTAATTAAAATTTGTAGATTTAAGGCTTTATAACACCCAAAGTGAATCAGAAAAAAATATTGATTTGAAGATGCTGAATGTTGAATTTATACAGGATATGAAAGATACTAATTTTTGAGGTTTCACGCTTATTCCTATAACAGTAAAAATTAATTGTGAATTTCAAGTTTGAAAATAACATTAATTGCATTTTTTGAAAGTTGCGATAAATTTTGACCAAATTCAAAATCAATTAAATTATAAGTAATTTAAGCATCATAATTATAATTGTAAATATCATACGTGGCAATATTTGTATAATGTTCGAAAATATGTTTGATACTTTTCCTTTCTCATTTTATTACAATAATCGATTTATTATCGAATTAATTCGCGTGTTAATGATTTTATGCATGACAGCATAGAAATCTGCTTGGTCTCATAAAAATAATTTACACAAAAGTTTTGTGCATTCTTCAATAAAAAGTTGGAATATTAGACATTCTTTATCGTGGATGTATTATGTATAGAAGTAAATACAGATACACATGTACGCAATATGTGATTAATATTTTAAACAATGTTACTACGTTACATAAATTAACCAAGCTGATAAAATTGTTCTAATTTTTAATTTAATGATTTTTCAAACAAAACTTGCCCCACTTAATCAATGGTAATAAGTAAATATGTAGAAATGTATGCATAAAAATATCTTATAAAATCTTTTACTTTATTTGGTCAATATAATGTATGTAAAATGTATGTAAATGAATATTATTAATAAATTTTCCCATTGAATCAACAATAAATTGAACGGTGACATTGAGTAATATTTTCAAGTCATATTTGAGGAAAGGTTTCGTAAATTAAATTTTTATCCGCGTAAGATTTGGATATCGGAAGACAAGTCCTGTAAGCAACGTTTAACGAGCCCAAGAATGAATTGACGCATTTCTTCCTGACCACAAAAACATTGTAGGCTACTGAAAATCGAAGACCGCAAGAATTCTTTCAAATCTGTACATGAATATATATATAGGAAGACAGAAGAAAAGTGAAAGGCCGAAAATGAGAGGGAGAGGGAGAGAGAGAGAGAGAGAGAGAGAGAGAGAGAGATTCCCCGTTATTTGACATTCGTGCATTCTGACAAATGGTTAGCGAGTGAGAAAGAAAGTGTGAGAGAAGAAGCTATATGACAGATTTATACCACATTGACAGATCACGCGCTGTATGGTATGTTTCTGGGTGTTGATCCATTATGGCGGTTAGATATTTATGATTCTTCAAATTATTTCCGTCTACGACTCTAATAAATACGAAGTTTTAGCCTTCTGTTTGGCCCTTGTAAAGTAACACACGTTAAAGTCAAAGAAAAAGAGAGAGAACGAGAATGAGATAAAGTTACCTTCGTACAAGTTGTGTTTGCTTAATTATTCTTCTCTAACATTTAAGGAGGCGGCTTATTTGCAGCGTAGCGGCGTTCTACCTCTCGTCTATAATAGGCGATGGGTGGAGAACTCGTCCCTTCTTACACGTTAAATCCATCAATATTTTACCGGGCATTATTTTTATATTTATACTATATGTGACATATCCGTTTGTAGAAATTTAATTTTTATATTATTATCTAGATTACCAGCTCACGATAAGATTTACGTATAAAAGAATCCTTATAATTTATTAGAAAATAATTAGAACTGTAAGTTAAAATCATATTTTCAATAAAAAAAATTGTAATTTTATGTATGATGCTAAATATTATGCCAAAAGAAAGATAGTTCACATATATTAATGGAATATGGAATATCGTATTGATTTATTCTATAAATACAATGTAAACTACTGTATCTATTATTACGTGCTAATAATTGATACACTTGTGGTAAATAATTGGGACAAATTAATTACAAGAATTTGGATTAATTAAATCAAGCTAATACCTAATGATGTATACATATATTTTGCAGAGTGAATTCTGAAATGTTGATTATTCTTTACAGTTAGAGTACTAAAATACATTTTCAAAAATGTTTATTTTTCATTAACAAAAGGAGCCTTATTGAATAATATATTAAAAGATTATTTTGTAATAATTGAAAACAATAATTTATAAAAAATACTTGCTTTCTAATTTTGTAATGAAGTTTTTAATAATATTTTAATAAATAATAAATTAAATTTTATTGCAAATCACACTAAAGAATAAAATTAATAAGAATATAATAAACAGAATGTAAAAGAGAAAAATAAGAATATTAAAATAAATTCATCGAATAATTGTAAAAAAAAATTAAATTTTAATCCAGACATGGATTTATTTTCGAGATGGCCTCAAGCTCGATTTAAACTTTGTTTATTCAGAAAACTTGGAGAAAATAATTAGAACTTTCATTTATTTCAAATGAAAGAAGTAAAATTGCAGCGATATGTTTGCTGAATAGGTATAGGTACCACGTAGTGTAAGAAATTCAAAATTTCAAAGCTACTTATTCGAACGTGACATTTTTTTTTCTTTTTTAATTTGCGATAATGTACTACGTAACATTACATTTAATTGCATAAAAATAGAGTTGTCAGTGATATGTAAGATCTAAAAATATATCAAGGCCTATATTGTGAAGGAATAATATTTTAAAGAGGTAGATCAACGAAATATATTTTATTTTGTATTATATAAAAATACCTTTTTAACGAGTTATTCGAACAATTTCTCATGTAATCGTTAATACTCATTATAATGTACATACATCACCGCCATATTGAATTATCGATATATCAAAAAACTTATTTATGAAAATTGCAATATCTTTTTTTTTTTTAAACGATTAAAAAAAACCAACTTTTACGTTATTTGGACAACGGCTTTGATAAGAGTAACTATGAAAAGCTATGTATAAGTAATTAGTATCAATATTCAAATACCATTCTACAAGCTCAAAATTTTGGTTGGTTATGAGTTAATGTTTGGAGCAATTTTTAGAATTAGTCGCTTGAATTTTGCCGGTAAAAATAATTTAAAAAAAATAAATATATGTTAAAAAGTTAAAAAATGTTAAAAAACACAATATTTTTATATACTTACGTATGCAAATACCGTGTATCGGATAAATTTTTTTAAATTTTAACAAATTTCGACAATTCATTGAGAATAAATTGAGATACAATCAAAATAAAAAATAATAATAATACTAATAATGATAATAATAATAAAGAACGGATGTGTAGAGAAGTACGCATTTAAAATATATAACATAAAAAAACATCGTTTAAAATAAGAATGTTTTCTTTGTGCATAATAAATTGAAAAACGTTTTTAAATTAAAAATAAAAAATATAAAAATTTCTAGATATTGAAAAATTAAATTTTTATAAGCGTTTTTTATTTTTCAAAATTTTATAAGAAATTAATGTTTTAAATTAATTAATATAAATATTTCGTCAATTTTTATTTTTAAATAAACTGATGGACTAAAGTTAATTTAACTATTAAATTTAAAAATAATTTTTAATTTTGAATATTAATGTATAGCTTGATTTATTAAATGTTTTTTTATAATTCCTACTCTACTGTTTTTTTCTTTTTTCATTTTTAAAATTGATGCACGCTATTTTTCTGAACATTAGTAGAGTAGTTTTAGAAAATTATCGTCAATGTTTATAATAATTTAATTTTTTTCAGATGCTTCAATGTACGTTCCTATAAAATATTCGATAAAAAGAAAAATTATAATAAATTAGAAATAAAATTTTTTTTTTTATATTAAATAAAAGTTTTTATATATAATAAATTAAGAAATTATGAACGTGTTTAAATATGATGAAAAAATAGCTGCTGTATTTTATATGGCTTACATGGATTTGCAAAATAATTTTTTGTCTTCAAAAGAATCTTTTCTCGATTTATACATAAAATATGATCGCCTTCGCAAAACTAGCTCAACAAGGTGTAAAAAGTTTTACTTTTATAATAAAAATATCTATATTTTTTATATACATTATAGTTATTAGTATTTCTAAGTACAATGCAACGGTAAATGTGGATAGTTTTTATCTTGTAATGAGAATTGTTTTTTTTTTTTCAACCACAATATCTTATGAAATTGGAGAAAATAAATTGGTAAACGATTTTACAAATTTAAGTTGTATAATTTTTTTTAATGATAAATCGAAGCCAAAAAAAATCAATTATTTGTTTTGACTATTTTAATGAATAAAATTATAAAATTAAGATTTCCTTTAAAATGAAATTCATCGTAATAAAAGTATATTTCGAGATTATAAAGGCAGGATTAACATTTTTAATCGACGATAAAGCACTATAAGTCAAGTCTATATACGATTCCGTAACGTTAGCGAGCAGTTGCTTTAAATCAACTAGTCATTGATGCACCTACTATCTAAGACGGAAACACGCATCCGACGTAAGCACACAAGCAAACGTAACTCAACCGTAGAACGATCGTAACAGCTCGGAGTGAATCAACAAGTTTTTCTTCGGTTAAATCGATGTACATTATTTTTTTTTTTTTTTTTTTTTTCTTTTTTGTCTTCAGTTCGCCGCGACGATGCTCATAAAATGGCTTTACAAAACTTTTCAAATTTTATGAAACATCTGCGAAAACGTTTAATTTTTTAAATTTTACAAAATTTTTTTTCGTTTCTATCTTTTTTTTTTTTTTTTTTTTTTTTTACAATAAATATTTTGCGGCGATTATTAATTTTAACAATTAAATATTTTTATAAATTATTATCATGCATATTTGTGTTATATAAACAATATTTACTATATAAAATAATACGTAAGCAAGTAAAAGACTCACTTAAATAGTATTAAGTAATTATTGTATTAAGTAATAATTGTACTAAGATCAGGCAAATATTATTTTGATCAATCAGTCTTTATTTTTTTTTGGAAAAAATCCTCATTTCTTAAAAGAATTAAAAAAATTATTGACACTAATATTATTCTAATTATTAATAGTTAACAACTTAAACTTTATCTTTCCGATAAAAAATTTATTTAACATTTAATTATTACATTGAATTAAGTTTTATATTTTTTTTAAATAATTGTTCTTCATTTTAAAAACAATATTAACAACATTTATAATGTTATTTATTAATTTCAAGTATTTTTAATTAATAAAATTTAAAAAATAATATCAATTATTGTCAATAAGCTTCATTTGCAATAATAAAATGCAGTATTAATATTAATAATATTAATTGTTAGTTTTAGATCATTTCTGGAATTTAGAATCGTATATATATATCACATTTTTGCGTTAATGAATTGTCTTTAAATCGATTATTTAGGGCATATGAATCAATAAATTCCCTGCAACAAGACGTAATATACTCATTATTTCTCAAAGGAAATAAAAATTTTCTTATTTTTAATAAATACAATTCAAGTAAATCGACATGGACAAAATAAAAAACTTTCGCATAAAAAATGTCAATTTAGTGTGTATTTTACTGTACACAATAATGAAAATAATTAGCAACACTAATAATTTCAAGTCGTTTTTTTTTTTAAATTTTTAAATACAATGTAAAATTTAGCAAGCCAAATACAATTTTCTTTTTTTTTTTCTATTGTAAATTTTCACATGATATTATTGCAATTCACCAATAATGTGCTTCGAAAATAAATTCAATTACAAAATTTTTTATAGTGTAGAGTTCATAGTCAATAATCGTATTGAATGCTAAAAAATTTTACGTTAAATCATCAAAATTAAAATAAAATTCGGTCGCTAATCGTATTATTTTAATAGTAAATATTAATTATTTTATTCGATATCAGTTCGTAAGTTACTACCCAACTATAAATCGTTTAGAGTTACATTAGAAAGTGAAACATAGACGAGATCATTGCGCAGTTTGAAAAATCGATATTAAATATATAATAATTTTTTTATGGATTTATGGAGGATAATATTTTTTCTCAAACGAGGCTCCTTAACGCTTCCAATGTGAATAGTCTGAAACGAAACTCAGAGTGTAGCGTAAAAGGCAAACTGAGAAAAAGGTTTATTTTTCCGTGATTTACAACGTTCGGAAGACAAAGTCTAGTTGTAAACACATAATACATATTTATGAAAGTGCGCAGAGACTCATTTTTAAGGCAAGCCATCTTCGGAACATCGGAAAGAAAGAAGACAACGTCGACGACGTCGATGACGGCCAGGGGAGGAAGGAAAGGCAAGTAAAGAGAGAGAGAGAGAGAGAGAGAGAGAGAGAGATATGGAAAGAGAAGGAGAAGAAACGAGGTCGATCTCCCACGAACACCGACGCAAATTCGTTGAAGCAGGCAGAAGTTAAGCTATAATGACGGGCTGCTGGTCGGCGGTACGACGCGCGGCAGCTTCTTCTTGCCGGGGGAATTCAAAAATCTAGCCGAGAACAGAAAACGTAAGGCGACCAAAAGATCGCTACTCTCTTCTCTCTCTCTCTCTCTCTCTCTTTCTCTCTCTCTCTCTCTCTCGGTATCTTTTTCCCTCAGTCTCTCTATCTCTCGCCATAGGCTGATTTTCGGGAGCGAAAAGTTCTCTCTCGTCGCTGTGGGGCCTCGGCAACCTGTCTTGCACCCCGCGGATACGTCACGTCGGTAGCAGCGTATCCCGCTGTCTCGCCCCTGGACTTCTGTCAACATCCACGTCAGGGTCACATTATTGCATCCTTTTTACACCGAAGATTATTTACTGGCTGTCGCGCATCGGGAGCCACCTTTTCCTCTCTTCCACGTCGATTCGTTGTGACACTGAACATAAAACAATGAAAATAAACAATTCTTACATCACTTTCCTTTTACCATTTGCTCGCACTCAAGGCTAACGGACGCTTACATTTTTCAGTAGTTAAATTATTGGCGAATTCCGTTCTCTCTAGGATAATTTATGATTCATTATTACGAGCATAAGTGATTTCCGATTTCATTTTCTTGCCCGCGCTTACATATACATATATACATATATATATATATAGTACGTATATTCTGTTGCACGTTATTACAACGATATGATCGCCTTCCATTCTTAAATTTTTCTTAACATCGACGAGTAATTTTCCTTTAATCATATTCCAACATTTTTATAAACTTCCTCATACTATTATTTCATAAAAAATTTATTTTTCCCTCGCTCGTTTCATTGATGTTTGAAAAAAGAAAAAAAGGAGTTTTAAAAAGTAAAATAAAAGACAGTTTAAAAAAAAGAAAAAAAAAAAAAAAAGATTACATATTTATTATTCATTCGTGCAAATAAAATTATGATAAACGCTCGTTTATTAAAATCATTATTTTAAAATAATGTGTACGCGAAACATAATTTATATCTATACGTGCGACTTTATTTCATCATTTATTAACATTTGTAAAAAAAATATTTGCCCAAAGAATTACGATTATGATGATTAATAGATATAGATTGATAATACATGCGTCAATAGAATATTTTTAATCGATTGTTATTAGAAAAATTTCGAAAAAAAATAGCATTTTATTAGGTGCTTATAAGTAATGTATAGGTATATAGTAATGTTGAACGATACAGTTTTCGAAAAACGTTTGACAACCATCTCGTTTGTACAATAAACATTAACATTACAAAAATAAAATTAAAACATTTACGTAAAAATAAATACTCTAACTATAAAACATTATTGGCGTACAATTATAACTCCAACGCAAACTGTTCATTATAAAAAAATGTTTATTAAATACAAAAGACTTCAACATGCTTAATGAAAAACAAAAATACTATTGTGAACTTTATTACACGCTCGAAGTCTTCCTTTTTAAACATTTATATCATAAACTTTTGGACTATTTTTATTATTTCCTAATTATTTTTAAAATATCTCATCTCTTTTGTCGCTTACTCTTTTCATCATTCTACTATTTGGACTATTCGAATAAGTTTTTATTCTTTTTAGCTCTTACGTTAATTCATTGTTTTTTTTCCATTCTTAAAATACTGCTGTAACATTGCTGAAATATAAATTTTATTTAAAAGTATAAAAATTAAAATCGTAGTGTATTATTTGTTGCCGATTTATATTATACTTTTATACATATTATTTGAAAAAAAAAAAAAAAAAAAAAATACTAATTTCAAGATGTTGCGAGATTATTGATTGTATTATTAATTTTTTGATAAAGGTAATTCATTAACAACTATTAATCTAGAATTATAAACTTTTTATCTATTTCTTATCATTATTTATTTTAATAAGGATATATTATTACTTCAAAAATATTTAAATTTTATTTAATAAATAACTTACTAATAAAAAAAATTATTAAAATTCTTCTTCGGTTTTTCCAGAAATATTTTATTTCAAAATTACTTAAAATAATACATTTAAACTGTGCCATTTTAACGTTTATAAATAATTTATGATTAATTATTATTGATGATTAATCACTTGAAAATAAATTTATTAAATTATGGTTATTGTTCCTATAAAAGAAATAATATATATTAAAACTATCAATGATTTTCAATAATTTTTAAAAATAAATTTAACAATATTTAGCTAATTGCATGTCGTTGCAAATTGTATTGTTTTTTAATATATCTTATATCTTTATTAAATGCTAAATTTAAAATGCAATTTTCTTCAATCACAATATGTTACGTAATTATCAGTTAACCATATGGTACATAAAAGTCTAATAAAAGACGATATTTTTTCAATGGTCGACTGATTATAAAGTTTCATTTGTTTCTCAAAAATGATCGTAAGCAATCCAATTGATTTTAAACAATATTGAGAGTTTAATATAAAACTTATTATAGAATTTAAAAATGTGTTTAAATGGTACAATTTTCTGCTAACTATCATTTCATTTTTTTTTTTTTTTTTTTTTTTTTTTTTGTAATTATTGAAAACAGTAAAGAAAAAATGTTTTCTTCCAATTAATAAGAAATCGCGTGGACTTTTATCTTAATAACTTAATAAGTAGCTACATTACATCGAAATTTTCAATGCAATTGCAAAATCTTAATTAAGGCACGGTTTTGAATCTTGATTTTGTTCGTTACTTATCGATACGCGCAATTAATTTTTCAATAACATTTGAATTTTATTTAGGAATATAAAAATTATCACAAAATAACGGCAAAGTAAGTAAATAATAAATTTTAAAAATCATAAGAGTATAAATTTTACATCAGTTTAATTTATATTTTAGAGATGCTTTTTCTTATTATTTATAATCGCAATCGATTTGCTTTTTAAACATCTATTGACTGCTTTGTATTATTTAAAGAATATTAAATATTCGATTTTTTTCATTGTTTTTCAAAATTTAAATACTGAAACTTTATATCCACGTATTTTAAATGGAAAACTGTTATTTTTGCAAATGTACGTATCGTACTTTTTTTAGATTGTCAAAATACCTATTGTCTCGAATTATATTTCTACTCGGTAAAGTATTTTAAACGAATGGCACTTTTTTCGTTTAAAAATTTGTAACGATATTCACATCTTTTTTATTTCATAAGCAAAATAATGTTTAGGTGATTGTGAAGAAAGTTTAAGTGATCAAAATAAGTATAAAATAAATCGTAATACAGAGAAGTCTGCATTTATTCTAAAATTTAAGACGGCTCAAATTTATTTTTGTTAATAAACTGCTTCTTTAACTTTAGTAATTGTAAACAAGTTAAATTTAAAACCAATTTTATAAATTTATGCGTAAAACTGCAAGTAAAAGCTATAATTAAATATTATTTTAATAATTTTATCGTATCTCTTAAAGAAAATGAGTGTATAAAATATTTCTACATTGAAGTATCGGAATAATATTATGATTTTCTTAATCTTAATAATAAAATTGCATTTTAAATGTTATTTAAGCCCAAGTTATTAAAAAATATTTTTTACTTTAGGTACTTAAATCAAAATATATTTTTTAATAGTTAAAAAAAATTATACAGTTATAATTCTATTTATAAAAAACACTATAATTTGTACTTAAAAGTAAAACATGAAAAACGATTGTTTAATAAATATTTATTTACGTAAAGATAACGCATATTTTTTCAATTGCGAAAAACTAACAGAACTGAGCATTTGTGAAATTTGAAATTCATGAAATGTTCAGAAATAATGAGCATTAAAAAGCTAAAAGCGAAAGATATTTTATCAAGAAACTCGATAGAAATGAATGTTAAATAAATTTGGACACCGATCAAAAACTTAACGTGCTAATTTTACCTCTATTTTTTTTCTCTTGTTTGTCACTCGTTTTTGTAAACTTTTCTAAGCTACTAAAAGGCGCGCTTATCAATTAATACCATAACCTCATTAAATGCCGACGCGGACAGAAATATACCTGATTCGTATATAATTAATAAATCCTCTCAACAAAGAGGGTGTAAAAAGTGATAAAGAGCGTCAGAAACAATATGGCGCGATGTACAAAGGTGTCGGTTGTATCTTTTTCGCTCTGTCTCTTGCTCTCCTCTTTTTTCCTTTTCTCTCTCTCTTTTCTCGTGTTCTCCGAGTTCTTGCGTGCGCCTTTATTGTCTATATATATATATATATGTATATATCGATGTACATGTATACATATATATGTATGTGAATGTATACGTGTAGAATAAGTTGGACGATGCATCATGCGCGGGTGCCAGGGCAGAGCCCGAGCTCGCTCAACGAGTAGGCAGGTAGCGGCTCTGCGGTAGGGCGAGAGAACGCAGGGGGAAGAGTGCGAGAGAGAGAGAGAGAGAGAGAAAGATAGAAGAAGCGCGAACGAGCGAAAGAGAAAAGGAGAGTGGAGAGGGGGCGGATAGGCGTGTCTTGGACCGCCGTGCGAGCTAGGCGCAACGTTGGGCCACCGTCGGGCCCCCATTGGCTCGGCGCTCGATTCTACGTCGGGCCTCTTACCTGAGACCTCCGCGGGATCAAAAGCTCGCCGCGTTCGTTCTTCTCCGGCCACTAGAGTGGTGGGGACGGAGATCGCGCTATCTCTCTCTCTCTCTCTTTCTCTCGACCGGCCCTCGCGGGTTACCGCTTATAGCCCGACGCGGCTGCTACCAGGCAAACCCCGGAGTGGGGAACGATCCCGGCCTCTCTCTCTCTCTCTCTCTCTCTCTTGCTACAAAACGCGTTTGCCTCGTCTCTTTTCTTCTCTTGGTTTCTCAACGAGCGGACTTTTCTTCTCTCTCTCTCTCTCTCTCTCTCTCTCTCTCAGGCTCGATGCGGCCGCATAGTTGGCTCTTCGTTCATGGTCTCGGTGCCGATACACACCGAGCGTTAGCGGTATCGTTTGCCGGCAACTTTCGAGCGGCAGAAGTAGGCGCGGCCTGATCTCTTGCGCAGCCCAAGCGTTCGGCTACAGTCGGACATTTGACTCAGTCAGGATCAGGAAGTCGATCTCGCGCCGAGAGGAGAGAGAGAGAGAGAGAGAGAGAGTAAGAAAAAAAATAGAGGGAGAGAGCGCGAGAAAATCCTCTCGATGTGACAAAATTTCCTGCACATCTTTATTTATGTTTTTTTTTCTCTCTCTCTCATTCGTTCGTCTCTCGCGCTCGCGAAAAGCAGTAACTCAACAGTCGTTAGGAACGGAGCAAAGACTTTCGCAATCTCGGTGAATTCGTCAAAACTCACCCGATGTTTCGTGCAAGACGATAATAGTGCATAAAGCGAATACGAGTGCGTCGGGAGTCAGTGATACAGCGGAATAATAATAACTGTCGCGCGTTAAAGTTGCAGTGCGAGTGTCTACGAAATATATTTATCGATAAGTCAACTTATCGAAGAAAACGAGCTTAACGGCAAAGCTCTCGAAGAGGAAACAAAAAAAAAAAAAAAAGCAAGGCAAACTACAGAGAGCGAGGTCGCTGCACCAAAGGTGTGAGATGACGGTTACCTCGGTTACCTCAAACTATTCCATGATGCGGCCCTGCTTTTCGTCCTATCCTTTTCAAGGTAAGATTTTCGCTTTATTTCTTCATTATTCGCAATATGTAATTCGAATGGATATTAGCGCTGTAATTTTAACTCTGGCTAATCTCTGACCACTAATTGGCCGTGGATTTTCGCACTCTCTTTACACGATATGCGTTAACCTGCGAACATATGCAGGTAATGAATCTTTCGTACTGATAATATTGTATTTAAGCTAAGTATTTTGGAAGGTAATATTATGACTACTATTAAATTTAATATCTTTACTGCGTACTTTAGCATTTAAAAGTTTTATGTCTTTGTAAAATTGGCTCGCTTTCTCGTGGTTTTTAATAGTTTGGATAGTTAAATAAAGATAATTTATGGTCAAATTAATCCGATCGTTTTAATTTTCATTATATCTAAAAAAAAAAAAAAGAAAATAATATGCGCATAAAATAAATCGACGATATTTATTTGATATTTAAAAGCCGTAAGATATCGATAACGTTTAAAAATAAAGAAAAAAAAAAAAAAAAAAAAATGAATAAAATATCACAATATTTTACATAAGCTTTACATCGACGGAATTTTTATTTTGATTCGACGCCTCTAAATTACAATCCGCCGTTTTCTCAATCGCCTTCGCCGATAATTATCGGTTGTATAGCACAAGAGATATTTTATTGCGACCGGCGCGTAATCGATTACCAAAGTCACTCGACAAGATTCGCTCGTGAAATCAATTAATTAGATCGTGGGATTGGTATGAATTTGTCGAAGGGATGGAGGAAGAATAAGAAAAAGAAGAAGGCCGCAGTTTTCAACAAAATTCAAAGCTGCACGAAGGATGGCATATATAATGTCCACGCGCACGTACGACTCTCACTCTCTCTCTCTCTCTCTCTCTTTCTCGGCACGTGTATTTTACGACGAGAGAACGGAGAAAGCCGACGGTGAGCGTCTCCTACGTGGTGCAACGAGTCCATATCCGACGAAGGCTTTCGACAGGCTCCTTATACCTTCAATATGCACTCGACACGAAAAAGTCATATTCCGGGCTAAAATGACGAAAAGGCAGAAATGACGGTTCCCTTTCTCTCTCTCTCTCTCTCTATCTCTCTCTCTATTTCGGTAGATATACGACTTTACCTGCAGCTCTCGAATGACCGGAAAATTTTCATTAATGACCCTCGTAAATTACAAAGTGAATGGCATCTTTTCCTCATCTCTGGCATCGGACCTTGTGTCTTCCTCTGTCTTTGCTCCTCTTGCGTTTATGTCGCCGAGAGGAGGAAAAGTTTTTGCGCGCGCGCGCGAGCGACCGTACGCGCGTGCTTCTGTTCCCGCGCGTTTCTTCAAGGAAAGCCGTTTTTTTTTTTCCGACTTCCTTCGGAACTTAAAAATGAGAAACAAAAAAAAAAAAAAAAAAAAAAAAAAAAAAAAAAAAAAAGATATCTTCTCTTTCAACTTCTTAAGGACGATCCTTTTTTTTTTTTTTTTTTCTGTGACGTTACTGCGCGCCACCGCTGCTGCACAAAAATCGAATATAATCTGTAGCTTTTCATAAATTTCGAGAGTTATTGGAGTTACGTTCGGTTCGGGACTTCCGACCTGCTAGCGTTCGACTGCGCTCATAAAATTTCATAATTTACTGCAGGAGGAACGCGCCTAACACTAGAATAAACTTATTACCTGGAATTATTAGTCGAACTGATGAATGAAGGCTTTTAGCACGAAGACTTTAACAATTTATTTATCAATTTCAAAGACGTCCTTTAAATCAAACGCTCCTCATTGATAATAAAGATTTTTCATTTCACGATAAAATAACGTATTAAATTGCAGATCGCGTATCGTTGTGAAAATACACGGCATCCGATGCATCGTGCGCGAAAAACAAACGATAAAAAAAAAAAAGAAGAAAAAAAGAAAAAAAATTCCAAGAGCAAGAGCGTCGCGCAGAAAATCGGCTAGCGATCGAGTGCCGTCGGCGCTTTGTATACGAAAGATCAAACGTTCGCTCGCGTACGTATATACATATATATATGTACGTGTGTGTGTGTGTGTGTATAAGCAACAGGAGCACCAGCAACGCGATGTTTCGTTATACATACGAATCGAGGAGCATTCTTATAACGCCGATTTTGAAATATTTTCCGTTCTTATAGAGAATGCACCGCCTTTGGTAAGGAATTAAGAAAGAAAGGAAAGATTTATTAGGGGGTCATTGAGCGCCAGCCCCATAGGCGGTTCATGTAAATCGAGCTGAGATGATTTTCTCCGGCAATAAACGTAGTTTTTAAAAATTGCCATCCTCGAGCCTCTCATCTCTCCCTTCCTTGTATCACCTTCGAAATTCTTTGCTCAACACGTGTTATACACACCTACTAATACGGCTGCTTCTTCATTTTTTTTTTTTTCTTTTCTTTTTTTTTTCTCTTTCGTCGAGGAAAGGTGTTAGATTGATACGTATATTACTTTATTATTATTATTGTTATTATTATTATTATTTCGTTTTGTTTTGTTTTGTTTTGTTTTTAACGCTCGTTATTGCTTTCTATGTTTAGCTTCCATAAAACCGTAATACAATCGAAATTAATTTAAAGCACCAATTAAATTTACAACCGCCAAGCTTATACAAAGTTTTATCACGTTACCAACTAAATTGTCTATAACGAATCAATTATTAACCGGATTTGGATTCAAAAAGCCAAATGAAATTTCGCAAAGCAGCCGTACAACATAAATAAATCGAAAACACGAGGATTTAATAAATCCCGAAATCGTTGGAAAGCCGATCGCGGCGTGTATCGCGCGGCTCGGCCAAAGTAATCGTCGACGTCGTCGCCGATGCGAAGCCTTCTTGAGCAACGTAACACCGATACCGGTGTACATAAGTATATATGTATACAATGAACATAGACGAAGAGGGATTTTCACGCCGGTAAACGCGACTGTATATAAACCGCGCGGCGGTCTCCTTTTTTCTTTTCCTTTTTGTCGTCTTCTTTTTATTTTGCGGATTTCGCTCGCTCGCTCGCTCGCTCGCGCTATCGTTACACAAAACGCTCTCGCGATACAATAACGGCGAGCGGTAGTAGCATTATACCGACGCTGTAATTGCGACGTAACGACTCGCGGACTTTGCAAGCGAGGAAAGAGAGAGAAAGAGAGAGAGAGAGAGAGGCTTTAAACGCGAGCGACGCAACCAACGTTCGCGTATATTTTTCCGAGCATTTTTCTTGCATAACGCTTTGACGCTTTTCGTACTTTAAGCGATTTTTATTTAGACGTAAGCGTACACTAACGCCTCGGTATAACGTACATATAGTACATATACATCGCTTTTAAAAGTTTTACTTAACCGCGCTAATGTAAGAGCGTTTAAATATTTTTTTTCTTTTTTTTTTAAATCGCACGCGCACGCGACTGTATGTATGCAGTTCGATCTTCTTGATAAAAGCGCTACACGGTTTAAAGCGCTATTTTATCGCCGATGCGTATATAAAACTTGACGTTTAACGTTATACGAAGATTATTAAACGTGTGCTCGTATACGTTACAGTTTTGAAAAATTAATATTTCGTTTTAATTATTTTTTTTTTTTTTTTTTTTTGTTCTTTTTTTCATTTTTTAAGTAATCGTAAATTGTAAAACTTATTTTTATACGTGAAAATAACTTCTTAAGATTAAATAAGCCGTAATCAATAAGTAAATACGAGTAAATAGCGATAGAATTCTTAAATTTTTAAAATCATTATCAAGCGAAATTATAAAACGTATGGTTCGAACGCGTTTAACTGAAATTCCAATCGATAAGGTATGAAATAGCTCGGAATAAATTTAGCGCGATAAATTATTTATATAAGCGTTAATTGTAAAGAAACACACTTTAAAAAAAAAAAAAAATAAAATTACCTTTTAAATTCACAACTTAACCGATTCTTATCTTACGAATCATATTGAATTTGAAATAACGACCGCTATTTTTTCATTAAAACAAGACAATATAAGTGAAAAAATTCACATTGTACATTAATTTTTAACATTTACGCGTTTATTAATTTTTCCTTTATTAATAATGATCGACAAAACGGCTAACGCAGATAAATATGTTTAAATAAAAAAAATAAATAAAAATTTTCGCAATTTTTTTTCTTCAGATTTGAACTCGATACCCGGACAAGGTCGAGTCAATCAGTTGGGGGGTGTCTTCATTAATGGCCGACCACTGCCCAATCACATTCGCTTAAAAATTGTAGAAATGGCAGCCCAGGGAGTTCGGCCCTGCGTAATATCGAGGTAAGTTGTTCTTTTTTTTTTCTTTCTTTTTTTTTTTTTCTTTCTTTCGATCGTTTACTTACATTTAAATTATTGAAATTTTAATCATAATTTTAAATGAAAACAAATTGTTTTTTCAACGCCGTAATATGATAATTTTCGAACGACTTACACCGCATATACATTTATGATTAACTTGCATGGTAATTATCGTCACCGATAGCGCTAGATATTTCACATGTATATTTATACGCATAATTTTGCTTTAGTATACAAAAATTACCAGTAAAGCTTTGATGTTATTTTATAAATAAATCAACTAATTAAAATGATAATGAAAAATAAGAGAAATAATGATAATACTAATAAAAAAAATGTTGAATTTCAATAATCCAACAGAAATCTCAGGGTCTCTCACGGTTGCGTATCGAAAATTTTGAATCGTTACCAAGAAACCGGAAGCATAAGACCGGGAGTAATCGGCGGCAGCAAACCCCGAGTCGCCACGCCGGAGATCGAGTCGAAGATCGAGAGCTACAAGCGCGATAATCCGAGCATCTTTTCGTGGGAGGTTAGAGATCGGTTGATCAAGGAAGGCATTTGCGATAGAACAACCGCTCCAAGTGTTTCGGCTATATCTCGGCTCATAAGGGATCGCGATCCTGAGGATAGCAAACTCGGTGATGGTAAGTTTAATGCTTTTTTTTTTTACTACAATCTTTATTTATTTTTATTTTCATTTTTGCGAACTTTTTATCGAATGATTTCAATTTATTTGATACTATTTGTTTATTGGAAGATCGTTGGGAAAATGTATTTTAAATTTTGCATCGATGAAACAAGTGTAGTGGTTATGTTAAACTGACATTTCTAAAAGAACTTGTATATTTTTCATGAAAATTCTTTATTTATTATACATATATTTGTAATATAAATAATCAACGTCGTTTTGCGCGCAAAACATATATTATGCGTTAAAAAAAAATTAAAAAAATAAAGAAAAAAGGAGAGAGAGAGAGAGAGAGAGAAAAATGCATTCATAAATAAAGTTTGTTTAAAGAAATATCTGCATTAATGAACTTACTATATACAACACGAGAAGTTGAGGGCTAATTTTAATTTCAATAGAAACTAAAGGTTATTGAACACGAGCACATTAGTCGTAAAAATTTTAATGACGTCAACAATAGATAAGGAAAATAGCCTTTGGCTGTCAGCGATAATTTCGCTTAAACAAATTGATCGCCGGTAAAATAAATAAAATCATTGAATATGTATCGAGAGCGAATGGTATGGAGAAAAATGAAACGTACAAGGAGAAAGATAAGATAATATATAACGAATATTCAGCGATGACAGACGCGCGTATAATCAATTGCTTCTAATCTGTTAAATCTAATATTAACGAATGAAAATCGCGTTAAATATACTTGCATGCCGAAAAAATTAAAAAAGCGCCATCGACACGGCGCTTTGCAATATTTACCAAAGGAATATCGTCACTTATTCGTATAACCGAATTTTAATCGTCCCAACACACGAGAACGATGGTATGAATATATTTACGAGTGTCGCGCGGCATCGAGCGTAAAAAATTACGGCACGCTTTCGATACTCAAAATAACTATTACACGTGCTCGCGTTAAAGAACGCGAATCGAAGCGAAAAAATATAAAAAAAAAAAAAAGGAAGAAAAAGGAAGAAAAAAAAATATCTAATGTATACGTTATATTGCTATTAAAGAAAAAAAAGTATAGCGCGAGTATTGGTTTCTAAAAAAGGATCAACGTGCGCGCGTATACATGTATGTGTATGTGTATATGCACGCAGTCCGCTCGGACTTCTCTCGTGTATACACGTATACACATGTGTATATGTATTCGAAATCAGTGGAGTACATTAATCATTTGTGTTTCTTGCTCTCCGCAAAATTGCCAGCTTCTCGATGCGTGCCATTCTCGCGCACGCGTGTGTGCTATCTCTCTCTCTCTCTCTCTCTCTCTCTCTCTCTCTCCTTCTGGACGCGCACGGTAGCAACGCGCTCGGCTCTGTAATTTTCTCGCCGCTTCTCTTCCCGACGCGCATCCGTACTTACTCTTTCTGCCTTCTTTTTATTTTCATCTTCGTGCGCTTTTTTATTTCCCTTTCTTCTCCTTTCTCTCCTTCTCTCTCTCTCTCTCTCTCTCTCTCTCTGTGCAGCTCACGGCTCTTCTATCTTTCCTCGCATGTTATCCTCTCTATCATTTTCCGTCTTTATTCCGATGCTTTTCATTTTTCACGATTATATGGATAGCGCGACTCGGTAAATATTCCCTTCGGAAATGTAAATTTTTTCGCGCGGATATTGTATGCTTGAATATTTTTTCTTTTTTCTTTTTCTTTTTCATTTTTTTTTTTTTTTAGACAATACTAAAATAAAAATGTCAAGGTGAAACGCAAGTAATCGAGGAAATTTTGATAAACGCGAGTTAATTTATAGTATACGCGCACGTCATTCGTATAAAGTAGCCGACGCGGATCCTTAATCCTATACATCCCTGTAGCGCATACTGTGTTACACGATCATTTGTTAATTGAGCTCGGGTCTTTCATTCAAGAGCCGGCAGCACCGATACGCTGATTTCTAGATTCATTTTCGGGCGCAAGAGAGAGATAGAGAGAGAGAGAGAGAAAGAGAAAAAGATAGAGTCCGACGCACAGGTATATATACATATACGCACACTCACGCAAGGTAAGAAAGAAAGAGAAAGAGAAAGAGAGAGAGAGAGAGAGAATGAGAGAGAAGAGAACTTGTGTGTTCTCAAAGTTTCATCATCTATCTATACGAAGCGTGGAAATTAGTCGGCAAACGTGGGGTGGGTCTTGTGTCTGCTCGAAGCGTTTGATCAGCCGAGGCCGTTCATTAAAATTGTTATTCTGTCGTATACGTCTAGTACATACGGTGTGTGTACAGTGTCGTTTTTCCTGTTTTTTTTTTTTTTTTTTTTTTTTTTTTATTTTTACGCTCGCGTTGTTTTTTCATTCATCGCTGTTTCGTGTATCGATGTTTAACCAATAAGTCGTGAGAGATTATTATTGTTGTTTATCGTGTTAACTGCGAGGCGAATGCAAAAAAACGAATACTTTGTTACGTTATGAAAACGTCGTCGACTTGAGAAAAAGGGATAAAGGTGAAAATATTCGACACTCAAAGTGTAATATTTTAAAATTTCAAGGTTTACGTAACAGCTGATACTAACTTTTTTCGGATAAAAATAAGCCAGTTCGTAAGAAGTGAAAGTAGATTTCTCTTTGAAAAATTGGTATCGTTGGCTCATATATAGTTTATTCGACGCGGAAGGTGTAGTCGCTTTGTTTTGCCTAAAATCGCAGGTAATTCTTTTTTTTTTTTTTTATTTTTTGATTTTTATTTTTCGATTGGCCGAGTCATTGTCTTCTTTTTTCTGTACCTTTGCCGCTTTATAACCTTTATACCTGTTTTAATTAATTTCTTTGATATGATTCGACACTTTAGTTAATAATTATTTTGAAAAAAAATTTTAATTTTATTTTATTTTATTCATTTTCTATATAAATGCTTTAAGTTAAGTACATTCGGCTAAAATGGTTACGTTAAATTAAAAATCTGCAAAGACTACGAGCCTAACTTGCGTTAAAAAAAAACGGTTACGGAAAATATTTCAAAATTTCATATTCAGAGCAAGATTTTTTTTTTTTCATTTATTTATTTATTTATTTTCTTTTTTTTTTTTTTTTTTCCTTTTGAAAAAGTGTAAGAGATGCGCTGAAATATGTATAAGTAGACGTTCGTTTTCGGTCCATATCTCGCATAACAAATAGCCGAGCAGGAGAGAATTAAAAGGCGCGCGGGAAAGAAGAAAAAAAGTTAAGAGTGCGGCAAAATACAAGAAAATTAACATAACAACGGGTCGTTTGTTCTTTTCATTAAATCGCTCCTTTTTGAAATTCAATTTCATACAAACGGGCACATTTGTTAGATCGCGTTGGTTAACTACACGCATGTAACACACGCGTATACACGAACAGACATCAAACGCACACAAGCGGATGAGTCACCGAATATATAGAGCGAAGAAAAATTCCGAATTATATATATATATATATATATATATATATATATATATATATATATATATATATGCGTGCGTGCGTGCGTGCGTATGTGTGTGGCGTTTTAAAAAATTTAAATAAAAAATAAATTATTAGACATCGCGGTACCGAAAGTTTTATTTCTTGGTCACCTTAATCATTTCCCCGCTCACGTATTTCTACGATCGTCTCACCTGAAAAACTCTTTTACTCGTCGTTATATATATATATTTTTTTTTTTTTTTTTTCAAAGCGACTGTTCTCGCGTGCTTGGCGTTGATGAATACATTCATATTAATCGTTCACGCGTCCTTTTCCTGTTTTTTCCCTTGTCTTTATATTCCCTCTTTCTCTCTTTCTCTCTCTCTCTCTCTCTCTCTGTCTCTCTCTCTCTCTCTTACTTTTTTCTCTCACTCTCGTCATTACAATATTTTGGGATGTCGGCAAAGTGGAGAAATGGAGGGGGAAGGAAGAGAGAAAAAGTGAACGAGTGAGAGAGAGAGAGAGAGAGAAATAGCTCGGTCAGGCGCGCGCGCGACAAGATAAATGAAATGTGTGCCGAGGGAGGTTCATCAGGAGGATCATTTAAAGGTAGCCGACGGCAAAGATGAAAGGGCCGGTGCGGCTATGGGATAAGGCATGGGTCAGCCCGAGGGCGAGGACGTCGAGGAGATCAAGAAGGAGAAAGAAATAGAGGGAAGGAGAGAGAGAGAGAGAGAGAGAGAGAGAGAAAAGAAGAGAAGGCAGAGCTATGAAAGTCGATACCTTTGTGCGGTTTCTCGTCGGCCTCTCTGAAGCGCAAGCGGGCCTCGCGCCAGTTATACTCCCATGAATATAAGAAAAGCTCCAAAAAAGGACCGACGCAGCGCGCGGTAGAGGGGCCTCCGACGCTAGAAGAAGAAGAAGAAAAAAAAAAGAAGAAGAAGAAATGTAGCAGGAGAAGGAGGAACGCATATCAAAATACTCAATTGTAAGGAAGTTTCCTCCATTTTCCTCCTCCGCGAGGAGAAAGAGCACCGTTGACTCTCGGTTGCGGAGGCAACGCACACACACACACACACACACAAGCCTGCGCACACGGAGGTCCACGATCGAGCCCTACTATTCGTGCAACGAAAAGGACGAGCGAGCGAGCGAGAACAAACGCTCTCCTCTATGTGCCAGGGGCTGATTGATTTACGCGGATATGGCGAAAAGCGTGTCAAATTAGCTTTCTGTCGAAAATCCCCGGTGGTCGCGCGCTCTCTTTTGTAACTCACGGTACGGAGACGTTCTTTTCTTCCTTTTTTTTTCTCTCTCTCTCTCTCTCTTTCTCTCTTTTTCTTTCTCGCCGGCCGCGTCCGATTTGGAAAACAGATTAAGGGCCTTTTTGACGACATTAAATGGTCGCGTATATAACAAGCCCTTTTGCCACCCACGGTTTCACCGACGACGGCTCACAATCCTCGATGACTTTCCGAGTGTGTCCTGCTACTCCTCCCGTACTTGTACACATAGAGACGGCGCAGGACGCCGGCGATGACACAACTTTTAAACAGCTCTACACGCCGCCCTTTCTCACGCCCCGTTAGCTCGATGTGCGAAGCACCAGTTTCAAACAAATTTTGCGCTCGTGAAAAGGCAAAGGCGCGGCTTTTGTTGCATTCTCGTATATACTCAATGTTTCCGACCGCAACATTGTATGTAAAAACTCTTTGATGTAATTGCGGCGACGCGTAAACTGTAATTTTAAATCGCGCCGGGAAATAATACGCCGCTATTACCGAAGTTGTTTTTTTTTTTTTTTTTTTTTTTTTTTTTCTTTTCTTTTTAAGCATATAATCGATGACAAATATATGTAAGTACGCAACGTAAAAGGGATGCAAGGATTAACGAGCAAGCAAAACGTCATTTTTCTATGTGTTAAGTGGCAAAGTCGACGCGCGCGCGCGTGCGAACTAATATAAATATATGAAGTTAACGCGGGGAGTTGAACACGCCTGGAAAACCGATAAATCAGTAAAAGGTTTCAAGTGCAACCTGTTGATCTATCGGGATTCACTCTCCTCCACGTTGCTTTCTTTTTTCTTGCGGTCGAATAGAGAAGAGAGAAGGAGAGAAGGAAAGAGAAAAAGAGAGAGAGAGAGAGAGAACGTACGCACGCACGCACGCACGCGCGCCCAAGCCAGCAAGAGAGAAGAGAAGAGGTTTCGCCGGGACCCGAGGCCTCCTTCGTCGGAAATCAAATCGAAAATTACACGTCTTTGAAGTTAAGAGCAAGGTATATGACCGGCCACTAATTTAAACTCCTGCAACCCTACATTAAAGTCCAGTATAAACGTTGACTGCCGTTCGCCGTTGCAGCAAGACTCAAAGCGAAAGAGAGAGAGAGAGAGAGAGAGAGAGAGAGTGTGTGTGTGTATGAGCGAGAGAAGAAACATGTCTATAGCTATCAACGGCTCGGCTTCGTTTCATTTTTTCACCTACCGCGCAACCAAGCGCGAAAGCTTTCGTTTAGTTAAAAGCCTTTTACCTAACTGTCTTCGACGTGGGTATATATATCCCTATATAAACGAGGCAAATTAGGTAAATCACCCTTTTAATTTACATTATCTTACTACGCGAGAGGAGAGAGATTTATCACTTACCTCCTCAAATAAAATAACGAATAAATTATACGTTTTAAAATGTCTTACGCTCATTATATTAACCTAATACTAATTCGTCTAACACTTATTTTATTATTATATCGATATAAAAAGCGACAATTTGTTTTTTATAAGGTTAAACAATATTAATATTCATTTGCGAAAGTTGTTTGGGGGAAAAACAATTTTCCACGCGTCGTCATCATAGAGACCGAATACACAAATGCATCATCTTTCTCTCTCTCTCTCTCTCTCTCTCTCTCTCTCTTTCTCTCTTCTTCTCTTTCACGGAGCGCGAAAATTAAATTGAAGCGTTTGCGGAATAGTTGCTTCGCTGGAGTATTATTAAAGTCCCCCGTATGCGTGTGCGGTCTCGTCGGTTGAGACATCTTTTTATTTTCTATTTTATAAAAGCGACTTGATATAATTAAGAACGGGAAAAAGGATAGTTTCGCGCTTCGTCGTTTACATATAATCGGAAAAAATTATTGAGAACACGTTTGCCGAAATTGTGAGAATTGTATGCGTTAATTTACGATAAAAAATCCTTATAAATGTTATCGGAAAAAAGGAAGTTTGTTAAATTCGCGTCGTTAAGTGAAACGCTCGAAATGTGTCACAGAGCGGAGCAGAGAGTCGAGAGATAAATAAAAGTAAAGGTACGTAAGCCGCCGAGTGTACCAGGAATAGAGCGACGGGAATCATCCCGGAGCATGTCGAATTCGTATTAGCCCGGGCGAGAGGAAAGATCAGCGGAGCATCGCCGACGAGTGGCATAAAGCGTCGACGTCCGATTAGCAACGCACAAGATTCTCTCTATCTCTCTCTTTCTTTCTTACTCCCTTATCTCTCCCTTTCGCGTGTATATATATATATACACATATATATATTTATACGTATACGTGGAACGGGCAAAGTTTCGTTGATAACTTCTTCGCGACGTATGGTCTGTTTTTGTCGCCCACGCGACCCGCGTCTTGTATGCTTATATATCCCTTTCCGAGGACTAAAAATGTATGCGCGTCTAAACGTCTCGTTTTCGACGCGCGCGTTTTAACGCGCACTCGTCTATTAAATTCGTTTGCCGTGAAAGAGGATGGGAGGGAACCGCGTTATTCGGCGCCTCGGAAACGATTTTTATTTAAACATAAATAATGTTGAGAAGTCTGATGAGGTGTCGTCTTTCGCCTTTTTTTTTTTTTTTCTTTTCTTTTCTGTTATTTTCTTCTTCTTTTTCTTTTTTTGTTTTTTTTTTCTCTCCCTTTTTTTTTTTTTCCTTTTTTTTTTCTTCTTACGCCCGAGACTCTTTTTCTCGAGCGCTTGTCAAAAAGTTTTTTTTATGCGCGCGCGCGCGGCTTGACTTTTCGGCTGCGCTGCGCGCAAGGTACACGCACGTATACACGTGTATACGTGTGCGCGTGTATGAATGGCTCGAGTCGCGCGCCCTCGAGTCCGACTAGTGATTTGAGCTTTGTGTCGTGAACGACTTCAAAAGCGCCGACCGCTGTCAGGATTGTATTTCCTCAGTACTGATACAGATTAATGCTGCTGTAAATTGTTAGGAATTCAATTCACACAAAACTTGCGGATATTTTTTTTCTCCTTTTTCTTCTCTCTTTTCGGCTTGACGAAACGCACGTAACTTGGCGCGTTGCTTAATGCTGAAATTGCCATTTTTGTTGAATTGGTTTGGTTTTTACAATAAATATTTCCTTCTTCCTCTTCTTTTTTTTTTTTGTTGTTTTTTGTTTTTTTTTTTTTTTTTTTTTTCTTGTATTTTACTTCACTATGCGCGCGGTTAAACTCATTGTGCAATAGACCGAATAAGAACGCGACTTCAACGGTTGATATATAAATTAGAAAATTCTTCAATGCACTTCGAACAATTTTAATCTTTAAATATAATTAAAAAAAATTTTTTTTTTTTTTTAATAAACATGTATAACGCGAAATGTTATTATAAAATTAATAAAGAGCGAGATTCTAGAAATTCGATGACGTTGGATACGAGGAATTTTTACCGAGCAAGTTATGTAAAGGATTATAAGGTTATATAACACGTTCTATTTCTCATCATCGGTCCTTTTTTCGTTCTCCACCTCATCCTTCTCTCGGTGCTTGCTGCTGCTCGTTTTTCTTCGTTCACTCCCCCTTTCGTCAATTCTTCCATTTCGCTTCTCTTCCTCTCGCAGCCGCTCGCACCTGCTCGAACTTGCATATATACACGCATATATATGTATATATGTGCTCGCTCACGTATATATATATATATATATATATATATATAGCGATGCGAGGGAGTGAGAGAGAGAGAGAGAGAGAGAGAGGTCGAGGCATGATGCTGCAGGTCGCTCGAAGCCGCAAACAAAGAAACTAGAGTCGATCGGAAGCCGAGTGTGAAATAACCTGCAGCGGGCGAACGTTCTTTTGAAGCTCGCCGAATCGAAAGAAAGAGGGAGGAAGGAGAGCGAGGAAAGAGTGGCACGAGAGAGCTTTATGCCCGTACGCCCAATACTGGTGAATGACTTGTTATACAATTCAGCACACCGCACGCATGCAATAGCTCGGTCTCCTCTTATTTACCGGTATATACGGCCACGGAAACTTACCTTTAAGAGGTATTTAACTTTGTTGTGAGAAGAAAATATATTTGGTATTACCGACATCGATCAAAATAGAGGACGAGGCACTGCCTTGTTTTTGTGGGAGATTTTCGGTAAACTTCACATGTACATTGTGACGGACATTTTCAAAGGGAATTGCGTTGACCGCGCGGAAAAGGTACTTTTTTTTTTTTTTTTTTTTTTTTTTTTTTTTTTTCATCGAGGTGACAGAATAATATATGTGAACAACCTGAAAAGAAAACAAGCAAAATAATAATAGAAAAATGTACAAGTTCAAAAATCTATTAAAAATAAAAAAAAAAAAAAAAAAAATTATCTTATCGAAATAAAAGCGCATGAAAATCCTTTGATCGGCATAAACAACTTATACTCCAGGGGGCAGGAGAGATTAAAAAAAAAAAAAAAATTAAAAAGAGGAAAGAGCTAAGGTTAAAAAAAAAAAAAAATGTCCATTCTGGATTTTATCCGCATCAAACCGATGCGTCGCTCGAGGCGCATTGAGCGGCATCGGAGCACCGAGAGAGAGAGAGAGAGAGAGAGAGAGAGCAGCTATATACGTGCGGCTGAAAAGAAACCTCTCAATCAGATTATGACGCGCTATCCGACCGGGCGAAACTTCACACGCGTCTTACTCGCGGGCAAAATACGGATCTTTTTCACTGTTTTCACTATCTGTCTCCCTCTCTCTCTCTCTCTCTCTCTCTCTCTCTCTCTCTCTCTCTCTTTTTCTCCTGGTTTTTCTTACATTTTTTGACTTTTTGTTTTTTATGCATATTTCGCACTTTGTTCTCTTTTTGGGGCATCGAGCTTATGTTAATTTTTACATACAATTTTTTACCTTACATAAAATCAATTGAAAAGCTGTAGTTTTTTACATGCAAACATATAAATTAATTTGCTTTATAAACAATGCGGTATTAATTTATGCGAGCATTACCTTTCCAAATATGTTTGAGACACACAATGAATATTTCGCAATTTCTCGAAATCTCGCAGCATTGGAATTATTTTATGCGAAGTATTCGATAAAGCGAGATAATTTGAGATAAGACAAGTTGAAGAGATAAAAGATATAATACTACCTTCCTATAAAAATTCGTGAATAATATATAATTATAGCAACAGCTATTTCGCAAAGGTTTAACATTAGAGATGAATATTATCAAATGTCAAAGTAAAACTTAAACCACACTTTCACTTATCGTTTAGAAAATCATAATATTTTTCCACGCATATGTTCGCCAACATTCTTAGTAAACGCGCGGACGCTTTTATCATTTTACAGGAAAGACAAGCTCGGGTTCGGACTGCGAAAGCGAGCCCGGAATCCAACTGAAGCGCAAGCAGCGCCGAAGCCGCACGACCTTCACCGCTCAGCAATTGGACGAGCTCGAGCGGGCGTTCGAGCGCACCCAGTACCCGGACATCTACACCCGCGAGGAGCTCGCCCAGCGCACGAAACTCACGGAGGCGCGGATCCAGGTCTGGTTTAGCAACCGACGCGCCCGGCTCCGCAAACAGTCCGCCTCGAGCGGTTACGTGGGCGCCGTTCCGTACCCCGCCGCGGCCGCGGCAGCAGCGGCGGCCGCGGCGGCTGCGGCTGCGGCCTCCTACGCTCTCCACCCATCGGGCCACCCGCACTCTCACATGCACGGGGCACACGCAGCCCCGAGCCACCCACCCGCCCCCGGAACTGGCGCCCATCACGGGCTCCACGGGTCGCACCCTGGCGCCCAAACACTCCCGGACTCGACGGCCACCTTCTCGCCCGCTCAAGGTAAGCATCCTTGTGATATATCGTTATCGGTATATCAAATCGAATAAAACAGAGTAACGCTCGATGCCTTATGGTAATACTCGCGCAAGAGACGGAGTTTCGAAAAAGGAGAGCGGCGGTGTTACTGATGTAGGACTTTCGGCAAGGCAATTAAGAACGAAAAAAGGAAAAGCAAGGAGAGAGAGAGAGAGAGAGAGTCGATCAAAACTGCTTTTTCGACTATATTATTCTATCTCAGCGTCGAGATTTATGTCACTTTTTCTCTGTCCGCTTCTTACGTTCATAAATGGGAGTCCGAGCCGCGCTCCAAGTTTCACACTCTCTTTGCTTTGGTGTGTCCGCTCGCTTTCGGACAGCTCTTATTTCTCTCTCTCTCTCTCTGAATCTCTCCACCTCTTCGTTTTAAGAACGCGTCTCTCTCTCTCTCTCTCTCTCGATGGATGTATATGAGCAAGCGCGCGCTTGCAATATCGCGCCAACGAGAAACACAGCATATATTCATTTCGTGGAATTTGCTTCTTGGATATAAACGCACCAGCACAGCATGACCCTTTCAGTCCATTTGAAATGGGTGCATTTGTCTATTCTCGGATCTCGGTGTATAATAAAATCATTTGATTTTTCGAATTAAGTTCTCCTTTGTACTGTTCCCGATTTCTTTTTTTTTTTTTTCCGGCCAAACATTCATCATTCCGAGCGAATTTTTTCGTTCCAGTTCCAGCTCGCTCTCGCTTTTAAGACTTCGAACGTTGTGATAAATAAAAATGAAAAAAATTATTATTGAAAAGTTTCAATATTTTAAAATTCTTTATCTGTGACAATATTATAGTTTTAATATTTAATTACGTTGCTTGTAAAAATATTATTTTCAAAACTAATAACAACCAAAAATTCCTTTTGATGAAAAGAAACAAACATAAAATAATAAAAAGGCATGATAATCGTTTTTTTATAAAAAAAAAAAAAAAATACAAACGTTTTTAAGATGCAAAAAATTAACATCAAAAAGTAGAAAATGTATCTCGCGAATTTCTCAAAGCTGGAGAGGTAACGCGGTAGCTCCGATTCTCACAGTGCGAGTCGAGTTTTTATCCGTCGATCGTGATTTGAAAAATGAGGAATTTTTTTTACAAGTCACGTTGGCGGCTGAAGGAAAAAAAAAAAGAAGGTAAGATGAAAGTGCGCGTACGGCAGAAGCAGGAGCAGCGGTGCCGATAAAAAGTAACGCGGCGCGTCAAATCAAATAGTCAATCCGACGCGCTGAATTACCGGAAGCTGTTGGAACCGTCGTTCGAGCGTGTTTCTTATTCTCGCACGTTCACCACCGCTCGACTCGCGCTTTATCTCTCACCTCGACGGGATATCGAAACAATCGGACACAGTCACTTGGGTACAATGTCCGCTAAATTGACTGCAACGTCGAAGTCTTGTGCTTGCACGATGTCAAAGCCTCAACCGATCTACAAAAGTACCAAGCGAAAAGAGAGAGAGAGAGAGAGAGAGAGAAAGACGAAGAACGGTTAAAGGATGTGCAAAGGATGCCAAAAGTCCTTTCGCACATAATGACTCTGCGCATCTCATGCATTAAAGCCAATATCCGCGCCAATCCAGCCTCGAGAATGCAACAATTTTTAGCCTACCTAGCATTCTTTTTCTAACTTTGAGAGATCGATCGTCTGCCTCGCTTTTACTTTTTAGTAGTAAATTTATACTCGATAAACTTTCTTAAGCCTCGTCGAAATTGTTTTCGTTCTCGAATGATAAAAAGCAAAAATAATTTATAAAAGTATGCGTATTTAATCAAAACTAAATATCACAATCATAGCTAACGATCTCGATTTCCTCTTTTTTTTTTTTTCAGATCTTTATCCGTCACAGCACAGCTCAATGTCACATCAATTATCGGCAGATTCAGTCCGTTTACCAGCAAGCTTGATGGGTTCCGCACCGACTTATAGCCTACCTAGTTCTATGAGCTACTCGAGCTCGCTGCTACCGATTCCCACGAGCTCCTCGAGTCACCAATTAGTTCCGTCTCCCATCCCGGCCTCCTCGGCGGCGGTTTACCAGCAACAGAGCCTTTCCGCGCATCAGTTACCACCGACGCCAAACTCCCTGGTCACGATGATGGGACCGAATTCCGGTAGCTCCAACTCCGCTTCCGAACAGCTAACCAGTGCCGATCTCTCCGTCGGCTCGGTATCGCCGGCTCATCATCAGCAACAACAGACCCAACAGCAGGTTCAGCAACAGAGCGCGACCTCTCCCTCGTGGAACTCTCTGCAACTGAGCGCGGAAACCAGCGGTAGCGCGAGGTTGAACCTTCCGAGTCCTCCAGCACCACCGCCGCCGACGGGCGCGCCCAGCATCACCAGCAGCGGATTGCAGCAGGCCGCGACCGTTCACTTACACTCGACGCATCAGCATCAGGCTTTCGCTAATCATTACAGCCAAAGCTTCCAGCAATCGAGACCCGCGCCCCACCAGCCTTTTTACAATTGGTATAACTGACCAACCACGCGCCGTTACGCATAGACGAGCGAGGAATAATCGTGCCTCGTTGCAGACTTTTTCGCTTTTAGGTGCGCGCG